>CM068958.1:66523038-66534635 GCA_035128595.1 Eptatretus atami | reverse complement strand
GTCGAGGGCGACGAGAACACCTCGGGTTATCACTGCTAGCACGGACGTACCTTAGCGTGTCGTATCCGGAAGCTGCCTTGTGGGTCGTTGGTACGATCGCCCGGCTCGACCCATTCGTTGCATCGGAACTAAGGTAGATCTGAATTTGCGAGCAACCCTATCCTGCGCGTGTGGCAATTGGCACGATCGTGGTGAGGTTAAACCCCCACCCGTGGACTAGCCCGGCGTGGTCGAGAGTCAGACTGAATTGTCCGTCCAGGTGGGCGACGTTGCCGCGATCGAGTTCACGTGGCGTTCGCACGCCGGCGGCGCGAATTTGTCACAATACCCTGGTATGTTTAACTGATAAAATCCACTGGTTATAAATTTATGTTAAAATTATAGTGTATTGTACAAGTAATGTGTGATTGATTGTTATTCTCTCTTTACGATAGCTTGTCATTTAATTGCCCTTCAATAGGTTCATATTCAACGAACTCATAAAGGACTTGATTTTACCAAGCATGGACACACTTTGTTGTTGAATCTTGCAATGATGGTTTCTCATTCCAGTGACCTATCCCTTGCATATAAGGCAACCACGGTCCTTCGTCCTCTTGTCTTCGGATGTGACTGCCCACTCCAGCCCACATTTGGAAGCTTGCGCTCGCTGGCTGTGTGCGTATACTTACGATACCCTTTTCCGTCAGACCGAGGGCCTCTCAGGAAATGAAATGCCGACCCACCATCTGCCGTGCGTAAACACCGCGAGCCTCGATGAGCCCGGCGGCTTAACCCCGTCCACTGGCGCTGTCGCGGCGGGTCCACATTGCAGCTGCAAGCATCGCTGCTGGACGCCGGGCCTGGACTGGTGCGACCTATTCCCTTGGATTGCACACCGCTCGTTGTATTCTGCGCGAACGGTCACACTCCTCGGCCTTGTGCTCCTACTTGATTTTGCACTGCAGAGGCACAGCGTGTGATGAAGTGGAGACAACAGCTCTTCACTGGGCTGCATTCAAGGATGTCATTAACAGGCAGGTTACCTGTGTTGCCTTCTCTCCTTTATTGTTCATGAGTCTCGATTTGATTGATTAAACCAAGTTAGGCTTGGTAATGTGTACCTGAGTGTGGTTCACATTTTCTGCCACAACGAAAACAAAGATCATCACATTCTGAATGTTGTAGTCACATACATTGGTACACAATGGCGAACTGCTGAAGGAGAATATCAATTAGAGAATAATGTTGCACCATAAATACTTTTGATTTTGCGTTTTTTCAGGGCAAGTGCAACGTTGTAAGAAATGCGTGTGTGATGTGTCGTGGCAGGAAGAGGGGGGTACTCGGCAAAACAACAACCTAAAATGGAAGGAAAGGGTGGTGGTGGACGGGAATTGGTCAAAAGGTTTGTGGCTCAGTGGGCGGAGGAAGGGGGCAGGACAGGCGATGGAAAATTTAGATGTCTTGCACATGACGTGTATCTCTTATTTCAGTAAAACCAGATAATAAGGACCACTTTTGTTTTAGGCTTCGTTTGGTGAAGCGAATAGAAAAAAGAGAATAGTTTGTGAATCCGATACCCATATCGTGTCTAGTGGCAAATGAATGATGGCAAGTGATGGTGTTTTTTTGTAGACTGCCCCTTGCTTACAAATGTGATATGTACGAGTAAGCCTCGTACAGAAACTCTGTATTAGAGTTAATATGTAAAATAGGAGTGTAATGTACGTGTATGTCCGTGAGTTGGAACAGAAGCTTCAGGGGCGAAACCGAGGGAAGCTTGTGTTTTTGTCCAGACTGTGAGCCCGCTATTCATGACGGATACATCCTCACGAATGCCATAAATGGTGAATCTGCGAATAAGGTGGCGCATTGCTTCAATGGAAAGGAGGTATATTCCATGGAGAATGCCAAATGAGAATATGTGAGTACGCGCGAGGCATTGCTTCAAATGGGAAAAGGAGGGATAGGTTCGGAAATGCCATAAATGGTGGAATATGCCGCAATACGGCAGGCATTGCTTCAATGGAAAAGAGGATAGGTTCTGTAAAATGCCATCAAATGTGACATATGTGAATAGCAGAGGCATAGCTTCAATTGGAAAAAGGAGGGAAAGGTTCCTGCTGTAAAAATCTATAATGGTTGAATATGTGAATGAGCGGCATTGGCTTCATAGAAAAAGGAGGATAGTTCCTGTAACAAATTCCATAAATGGGTGAATCTGCGCAATAGCGCGCATTGCTAATGGAAAAGAGGATAGGGTTCTGTAAAATGCCATAAATTGGTGAATCTGCGAATAGTGGACACTGGGCATTGCTCAATGGAAAAAGGAGGGAATAGGTTCCTGGAAATGCAGAACTAAACCGGTGTAATTCTGCGCAATACGGCATTAGCTTCCAATTGAAACAAATGAGGATAGGTTCCTGGAAATGCCATAACATGGTACAATATGTGGAATAGCGGCGCATTTGCTCAATGGAAAAAGGGGGATAGGTCCTATGCCAATGCCATAAAATGTGAATCTGCATAGCTGTGCATGCTTCAATGAAAAAGCGAGGATAGGTTCCTTGGAAAATGCCCATTAAATGGTGAATATGGAATAGTGGAAGCATTTGCTCAATGGAAAAAGACGGGAGAGTCTGGAAATGGCATAAATGGTGATATTGCAATAGTGGGGCTCTGCTCAAATGAAAAAGGACCGGATAGTTCCTGAAATGCCAGTAAAGCTGAATATGTGAATGCAGGTGGTGAGCTTGCTTCATGAAAAAGGGGGGATAGTTCCTGTAAAATGCCTAAATGGTAGAATCTGCGATAGTTGGCGGCATTGCCTTCAATGGAAAAAGAGGATAGGTCTTGCTAAAATCCAATAAATGGTGAATTCGATAAGTGGGCCACTTGCTTTCAGGAAAAGAGGCATAGGTTCTGGAATCCACCCTAATTTGAATATGGAAGTAGTCGGCATTCGCTTCATGGAAAAGGAGGATAGTTCCTGAAAATGCCATAAAATGTGATCTCGTGATAGTGGGCATTCTCAATGAAAAGGCAGGGATAGTTCCGTTACAAATACCAAAAATGGTGAATCTGCGACTGGTGGTGGCATTGCTCAATGTAAAAAAGGACGTAATCAGCGTTCCCAGTTGTTTGTGATTCATGAGAGAAAATCAAAATCCTGTATATACGACTCCTAAAAAAACCATAAATGCGAAGCACAGGGCTCGTGAGAATGTCGAAGCCCGGTTGCATTAAACCGGAATAACGAAGCACGAATAGCCGGCGTCGACCACTACCTGTATTAAACTTTAAGTTCTGCCCATCATTTGGTGATTAATCTGCATCTTCTCTTCCAGATAGCTGAGCTATGATTTGCAGCATGACTGCCATGATCCATGCCCCTCTGTAGGTAGAGCCAGGACAATCTGTATATTTGTTCTGGTAGTGGCGATAAGTCGCCTCCTCCAGTATGGTGCGTGACACCGATAGAGATCTTTACAATTCTATCAATAATGCTTCCATTTCATTGTATCAGCAAATGATCGTTGCTCAATCCAGTATGAACAAATGCTGTCGCCGGTATTATCTGGTAATGTATATATTTATTTTGATGAAAACACAACTTTTTAAGCACCAAAATGCAGCTGATCAATCCATCTAAGCCAATAGATGCAGCTTGAACGCGTGTAAACGGCGGCGGTAGTTTGCCCTGGCTGACAAAACGTTGTGTGATTTATGCAATAAAAAGGTTAGAAAACTATTCTTAAGTACAGTTACATATTGATATACTTGCTAGCGACCCTGTTCGCTCCGAAACAGAACACAATTAGCAGGGTATAAGCCGCTTTATGTTGTCAAACTTGGCACCACACCCATAATATCATAAATCGTGAAAATCTTGTGGCTTTACCATGGAGAGTTTAATTTAAGGTTTCTGTTGCCACTGCTCAATCTATTCTAGTGTTGAGGTCCGTCACAGAGATGTCCTCAATATGGAGCTTGCAAAGCAGAGTACACTATGTATGTAAGCAGTATTCATTGTTTCATAAAATTCTAATAAGTGGCTTATGCCTCCAGCCCAAGTAGAGGTGGAATGTGGGAATAGGGCTGTGATGTTTCCAGAGTCTCGGTGCAGCAGACTCCCTTCTCCGGTTGCCTTGGAAGTCGCCTTGTTTCACGCTGGCTCAAATGTGTCTTCCTGCTAGGAAGCAAGCCACACATTGTGCAGATGATGTTGATCTGGATAAGCTTCTTTTGCTTTACCATTGTTAAAAGCTATGGTATGAAGATCAAGGAAAGAGAATTCTCTACCTTAGTAGGAACGAAGCCGTCAAGACTTGGGTAGAGTCCACGAGTGTGGGGGAGCCTGAACACGGGAGCAGTGTTGTTAGTGATACAATTGGCATTGGTAATTACTGCTTTCCTCTTTAAGTTCACTGAATTTGCTGATCACCTCTCACCAAAAAAAGCCGAGCACCTTAAACAAAATAAAGTTCCGTCACCAAATATTTTTGAATAGCAAAGTCTTCCGACTATGCTCGGTTCGCAACCACCAGCGATCCACCACGAGGACCCGAAGTTGAGCTGCAGAGCTTCTGCAAAAACATACTATGAGGTGCAAGGTGGATTTGTCGAGGAAAATGGGGGCTCCTCGACAAAAAAACCAGGGTACGCTGTAATAAGGATGAATTCCCGCCAAGGTCTGAAAGGCCAAAAAGTCCGAGGCCTTATATGTGCGCAGGCTTGTCTCAGTGGCCGGGAAAGCCACACATATCTATATAATATGCCTCTTGTTGCTTTACAATTGAAGGGAAATAGCAGGAAGCATGTAGCGCAATTGCCGAAATACAGTGTAACACATACCAAGAGATTGCGCATCTTGGGTTATCGCAACAACCAAAATGGCGAACTGTACACCCTGTCCCTTACGCACAACAATACTTATATTAGGTTCATAATGGGGTGGAGTCATGCCAGTCTCTCCAGCCACATGGGTGGACGAGCTATCTGCCAGTAAATTAGGTATGCTTGCCTTCACGTGTTATGTTCACATGATAGCTTCAGTCACTCAGATTGTTTATATAAATGAATAATACAGGGGAAAATGGCCTTTTAAGTCTGACGCGTGGTGGATGAAACAACTACCCTTAAGAAACTCATTTAAGAATCCGGGCCATGATTTTGGGTGGCATGTGCATAACTGTGGTAAGTTGTCGGCCCAGCCGGTCCTTTTGCTCACCTAAAACAACGCGACAGATACGTACATTCCGACAGTACGATAGTATGATTTCTTAAGATATCTTTATAAGTACGCAAGGCTCGATCTTGCTTTGCAGCTGTCTATGCTCATTTCCGTGTGGCATCATAGGTCATAGCAACCTTTTCTAAACATCCCCAACTCGCTAGGAGGGTTTGTAAAGCAATAGCTGTCTTTTCACCTGGCACAGTGTCGACTGCTTGTTATACTAGTGCTACATTTTGTTGGTTGTCTGTTTCCAGCTGTGTAGTCATTTCATGCAGCTACATACAGAAGCTACTGTACTATATATCTATGTATGAGAGAGTAATTCTCACTTTATAACAACTGAGGAGGAGTTTCAAAGCATAGTGTATTCAAATAGCCTGGTTGCTCGTACCGGTTGCTGTTAAGACGGCCGGGCTTAAACCTTAGCTGTAGAGGCTGGAGGTTGCACCTTGTTCGTGCTGTTAAATAAACTCCGGTGCGACCAGCTTGACAGGCCTCGTCATCCTTCCAAGGTCGACCAGTATGAGGGTACCAGAATTACTGGGAACGGGGAACTCGATCAGCCTGGGCACACGCCGCCGCTCCGCCATGATCGCAACCAGCAGCTGCAGCTATAAATCAGAATTAAAATAATAATGTACATAACTAATAATACTAATACTAGTGTATTCAGAATTGCACTTTTATTACCATAAAATGCAAGATGTTATTATTATCTAATCTTATTGTGTTTTCTTGACACGTTTTCAATTATCATACAAATACCGTTTTGCAGACCACAATGAGGTCCCATTGCTGTATCCCTCAATTTCCTATTTTTGATTGCTATGATTATAAACAGCAAGATTTTATATCACAAGCTACCTCCTAAACTTGCAGTTACGTTAGTCGTCGCATTGCATTGTTTCTTGCCTTCTGATCGACATGTCCTCTATTTTTATTTTTCCTGCAATTCAACAAAATTGGATGTTTCCTTTCTTTTTCCTCTTCACTCATTTCTGTTTTTCATCGGCGCTTTGTTGTTGCGTGAGAGAGATGTAACCACCAATTGCTTCCTACCATTCGGATATCAGTTTCAGCTTAAGGTTTAAGTGGCTTTATTTTGGGTTTTTTGGGGGCAATCGCATCCCCCCCCTCTCCTCACCCCCTCACCATTTAAAATGGGATCTCAGTCCTGTGGACGTAATTTCAGTCCTTTCCGGCTGTAATTAGCGTGTGTGACATATAATTCACGCCTGCTCATCACCATCTCTAGTTAAGATGTGGCATACAGTTAAGATTGACCCATATGCAATCAATTAAGTATTGTTTACGTTGGGTTGTAGATTGCAGGCAATTTCAGAGCAAATTTGGATTGTATCGAGACTTGCTGTCGTGGAGTGTGAGACTTCTCGATTGTAAACTAAGTGGCACTGTTGAGCTTAAGTGTTACCTTGTACCAGCAGGGTTGGGTGGGCTGTTGTTACTTACAGATTAGCCAATTGCCCCCTGTATGTATTTCCCCCTGTGACCGACGTTTTTGTATGTTACAATGCCAGCAATGCAAAGAATACTGTTTATAGACAAAACCTATAATACCAGGAAGATGTGCTGAGCATGGCAGAAGCCCTGCCTTCCCGGGTTTACTCGTACTCCAACAAATCTCCAACGCCCGATGGTAGCGATGAAGGGCGTGACGTCAGAAGCAGTGCGTTAGAAGGGTGAGATTATAGAAGAGCAGACTAGCTTGTGAGAGGTCACGGGCTGGGACGGAGATCCGCTTTGCTCTCTTTTCGAGCATTGACAAATGATGGCAACAATTTGCTCTATTCTGTGAGCGCGAATTTGTCACCCGTTTTGGTGGTGACAGCAAGACGACTGCATTGACTCTTGTCTAATCATCCGATTGTCGCGAGAGACCAACCTCAAGCCTCTGTCGTACCGTCAACCGAAGCCGGCCGGCGCCATTCTGCGACTGAGAACATCCTGCGCCGCTAAGCCACCCGAGTCACACAAAGGCCTGCAGCGGCTTCCCTGAGACCTGGCGTTGAATCACCGCCTCTATGAATTTCCTCACTAGGTTTTTCCCGCCCCAGAAGAGCGGCTCGGCGACATCTGGGGCACGTCTTCCCACCAGGATGAAGCGCCATCGACCGCCAAAAGTTCAATAGCAGACCATCTCTGGACCAACATGTACAAGTCCAAAGACTAAAGGCAGATTTTCTTTATGTTTTGCTTCCTCTCCTCTCGTCTGTATGAAAGCCGTGCTGTAGCAGGGCGCCCACTTATAGCTCATGTATATTTACTTACATATTAATATTACATTGAATTATTACCCTTATAATAATTTGGTCAATTCTTCATAAAATCCCCTGTTTTTATTTTAAATTTGTGGTGTCCGGTAACTGGAGTGGGTTTGAGTATCAATACCCCTTGCCTGCTTAGTGCTCCACGTGCCCGCTCTGCCCTCGCACACGCCCCGTAATCTCTGCAGGATCACTGTCCGCCTCAAGAAAAAACCGAGCGGCAGATCCGGGTCAGTTTAACCGGCCACGTTCACGACGATTGGTCGGGAGATTACACCTAACCGCCAGGACCGCAGACACATTCAAAATTGCTCACATACATTCATCTATTTTTGCTTTCATTTTTGGTTCTTCCTGTTTTCAACTTTATCACTTCACCTGCAGCTATTAAATCAGCAGACTAGAACGTGTGCCTGCAATTTCATCTGTTGTAATATTTAAGGATGTACTTTATGGTTTTACACCATCTTTTTGTGGGCTTAGTCCTATTTTGAAGATATCTCCCTTAGACTACGCTAGCGATAGTCTAGAGAAACACACTTCGCCTCTGAGCTGGTGCCGAGCCTGGGTTGAATCTCAATCAGCTATAAACACTCGCCACCTGGTGTTTCGCAATCAATTCGTGTGCTCTGGTCCATCAGAAGGTGTTTAAACTGTTCGTTCCCATTGCCAGTGTTGAATGGACATTAACGTCCCTCATGGTGTCTTTATGAAGAGAAGTGTTAATCACCGCACGAGGACAAATATCCCAAATTCCTGCTACACACCTACAGGGGCACTGCATCGCAGCCACCAGCCACGCCTTTTTATTCTTCTTCTTCTTTGTTTTTTTTTTCTTTCTATTGCTCCTAAAAGTGTTCCTTCCTTGGAGCAGTGTTGTTTTTGCAACGTGAGTGACACTGTCGTTATCACTTTATCTCTACCTTTACCAGATTACTGTGAACTTATCACATCCCACAGCTCTGATTTTTGGCTCTTAATCCCATGCAATGTGGATCACTTTGGACAGCGTAGTTCAATGACTGATACATGCCCATTTTATTCATGGAAACCACAGGACTAGACAGGAAGCTGTTTGGCCCAAAGTCATTTCCCTGTCCACCCTACACACTTGACTCGGCTGTTCCTCGTCGATTGTGGCTCCATGCCTCGGCAGTGTCATCATGCCCTGTATCAATAAATTGTGAAATCAGTCACAAGCATTATTAGGGGTATCTGCTCTTGAGTGTCCTTATTTGCAACACTATATACAAACAAAATTGAGTGTCCAAAAAAGAAAATTGCCTGCGAAGGTACGTACATCTGACTGTACGTGGATGAGTGAACTTCCCAATGACATTCAAGAGACTCGCCGGTGCGCACATGTTCATGAGACCAAGGAATTATATCATTGGATTCTCACCCTGAGGACAAAATACGTTGCTTGGTTTGTGTATCCGCCCTCTCATTGGTTGCGAACAAGCACTGAAAAATAGAGGAGACAATCTGTGTGAGGGATGATGAGTGGAGAGATCCAGGGGGTGGACACTATGAATACAGATGCTAAATAAAGGAAGGAAAAAATTAACCGGAAATTGGAGGAGGCCAGTAGAGGGAGGTTAACGGAGTAGAATAAGTCTGGTTAAGATGAGATATCTGACGGATATGTGCGGAAACAGCGGCTTCTTGACAACTTGAGGAGAGGATGAGTTAAGAGAGATTGCGCAAAACAAATGATGGAAGTAAGTAGTGATTCGGGATTTTTCGGGTTTCACCAGAAGGGGGTGGCATTGTGGACCACGTGCACTGCAGAACCTGGGGGATGGGGGGGCGGCACCGAACCAAGAGCAGATTGGTGCGACGTCAGAAAGTAGGCAGTAGTAGAAGGAGAGACTACCGACCTGTCTGTGATGGGAAAGTGATTGGACCATCGACTCAAAGTCGTCGTGGAGATTTCTAAATCTTAAATGCCTTGGTTTCCATCGGGCATCAAGCTCAGAAAGGTGTGAGCAGGCGGCACCCTCAGAGCCGGCGAGAGCAGTCATTCACAAGCTGGTGGATGTGGCCATGTAGATGACGAAGGGTTCAGTTGTGCCAAGACGAACCTATTGACGACGGCGGATGCCCATTGGTGATGCTTTGGAGGCCAACTTAGAAAATGATGTTCCTGCCTAATACAGAATCATTGGATTAGTGAGAACCAGGAGTTTGAACTGATCTGAAACTCTCACTAGAGGTATCGTTAAGAAAGTAAGATGGGAGGTTTACCAGACGTTCCTTCGAGAGAGAGGAAGAGAGAGTGAGATGTGTGACATTTGTCCAAGCGATGAAGGGAGATGGAAGATTTAGCCAGACGTCCTTTCGGAGAGAGCATGAGAGAAGACGAGAGAGAGAGAGAGACCGAGAGAGGACAGACAAGAGTGAGAGAGCAGAGAAAACTGACCGAGACGAGAAGGAGGAGAGAAGGAGAGACGCACAGTCAACAGACAGACATTGACATTTGCAGGATTGAACGACAATATCCAAGGATGGTTGCAACCACGTTGATACTTCTTTTTTCAAGTCTGAAGAAGGGAAGAGGGCTGCTAGAATGTTACAGTTGGCATAGCACTCTCCTTATCGCATGATTCCTGGTCTCACCTGTACAAAGCCCCGCATCCACCCATCAGGATCCCAAAAGACTGTCAGAGCTTTTCGGTATAGGTGAACCTACTTTTTTCTTGACCCTTTCGGGAGAAAAGAATTGTCTTCCTCTCATCCAGCTGATCGCTCTTAACTGCCATTAATGTCCTCTTCGCGTTGCATCCACGGTCTCAATATGTTGCATCTCCTCTGTTCATTAAACATGTCCTCCCTCTGAAACATTCTAGCTGTTGCATTAAACAAGCTACGCGGCAAGTTCGCCTTCTGATCAAGCTGTCTCCGTTCGTACCGATACACAACACAAAGTACTCCGACTTTATCATGGAATGACCATGATGGTCCTGCAATATTTTCCAATAAAGGAGACTGTCGACTTGTTCTCTTTGTCTGAAGTCGCGAGCAGGTCTTGTTGCCATGTGATGATGCTAATGTCTCTCAACAATCGTCTTGACCAATTTCAAATCACATAGCAAATAACACAACTCGCTTAGAAAGACAATGAATACCAGATTACTGTGCCGATCGTCAGTCTGTCATATCTTCAACTGTTCTTGTGATCTCCCTTCACAAGGAACCTACTCTTAACTACCCTCAATTCCCATAGCAGTGTGACCTATGATTGTGACTTCTTGTGTTACCCGCATTACTTGCCTGACCATCACGTGATATCACCTTCCTATGTAATTTTTGGCCGCATGGTAAAAAAAACATAATCTGCTACATAAAATGTTAACAATGAATATTATACTCTGCCACCGAAGGTGGATGAGAGAGTTTACCTAGTTTTCACGCCTGCTTTTTCTGGCCGTTCACGTGGCTAAATTGTCTGTCTCTCACGACAGGGATGTCTCCAAAAAAGTAATGACGGACGCCAGAACCTTAGACTGGACAGTCGTTGGGTGTGTGCACTAAGGGACGAATTCGCATTCATTTTAAATGAAACTATCCAGGGAATCCGTCTACGACCCAGGAAATGTTAAAAGTGATTACATTCCAGCCAGTGAGAGGATGGATCAACAACACGACTTATCGAGAAGATATTCAAAGTTGAATGGATTCGGACAACTTCGTGGATGAGTGTTAGCTAGGTGACCAAGAACAAGCCCGTTAAATTTCATCGCTTCACGGTCAAGCAGATCCGGCCCGGGTATCCTAACTATGAATCCCGAGAAATAAGATGGAGTCTCAAGGCGAGCGGGAGCCGGGGGTAGTAGAAATGGATGTAGAATTGTTAGATTCCATGGCCCAGGACGGAAACCCCGAGCAGGAAATGTTTGTGATACAGGATGAATTTCTCCAACCGAACCCAGAACCCGAAATGGGTGCGGCAGAGGCCGCGGGGTATGACACCCCCCCGTCCCCACCTCCGTCAAATCCCCTCCCCGGCTCCCAGCAAAACCGAGACCGATGGTGGTGGATCGGTCCTGCTTTCGCCATTAGTCATCACACAAATGATGGAGATGATCACACAA
>CM068958.1:66452716-66462814 GCA_035128595.1 Eptatretus atami | reverse complement strand
TCCCCTTCCCTCCCATCCGCTCCCCTCACGCTGCCCCACCTCCCCCTCCCCTCCCTCACGCTGCCCACCTCCCCGCTCCCCTCCCCTTCACTGCTGCCCACCCTCCCCTCCCTCACGCTGCCCAACCTCCCCCTCTCTCCTCACGCTGCCTCCCTTCCCCTCCCCCACGGCTGCCTCCCCTTCCCCTCCCCTCACGCTATCCTCCTCCCAAACCCCCTCCACCACCATGCAACGCTCCAGATGTCGATAGGAATAGAAGGGGTGTCAAAAAATGTGTGACTTGGACAAATAAAAGCCTTTTTTTTTTCTTAGCAGACAGAACTACTGTTCGGATCAATTCCGCAATTTGTCTCAGGTTAAGAGATTCTAGAGCTTATCGTATGACGACTGCATCATAACTGTGAAGTTTCACGTCGATTGATGAAGTGGTTCAAGAGAGAATTTTTTTTAAAGATTTTCGTTCAATCCAATATGGCTGCCTGACCATGTGAACTATTAATTAATTATTTGTGAACACGCTGGTATCCCCGGTACTTGGGGAGCATGTAGGTGAAGTTTCCCTTTGATCTGTCAAGCCGTTTTGGAGAAGGAGATTTTAAAATGTTTATTTTTCAAAAAAATCATAGCTGCTAAAACATGTGACCAATGACGTCATAGGTGGAAAACTTTTTCTTCCTCATGGATAGGCGATCATACCTGTAAAGGTTCGCCTCGATCTGTTCAGCCGTTTGAGAAGATTTTTCAAGGTTTTTATGTTAATTTATTTCTCCCACACAATTTAGCCCCAGATGACCCTCAAAAATTTTCATACCGATTGGATAAAGCGTATGACGTATGCAATTACGTCACAACGAAGCCACCTATGACATCAAAATAAAACAAAAAACATATTTCCCATGGGGAGTACTTGCGATGTGGCAAGTTTCATTTTTTCCATGGAGTGGTTTCGGAGATACAGAGGTCCAAAATGTTTCCTTTTTTCCAACATGGCTGCCACACAATGTGACCTATGATGTCATAATTATCATTAAATCATTCTACATGAGTAGTCGCACCGATGGTAAAAATTGTTTTGTGTCAATCGGATAAGCGATTGCAGAGAAAACAGAGAAAATTAGCACGGACAACCCGAAACCATAATGCCTCTGGTGACTTCGTCAGCGGAGGCATAACCAGAGTTGGTGTCAAAGCCACCCAATGCTCGCCTGTTTATTACATTTATCGTTTTTTAAAAGATGAGTCTAATAATTAATATTTTTTATAATTCTCTAACAATTTTTTTTTGGGGGGGGGGGGGGGGTTGGAAATCACTTAAACATGTAGAAAGCAAAAAAAAAATTTCTCTAACAATTTTTTTTTGGGGGGGGGGTTGGAAATCACTTAAAACATGTAAATGCAAAAAAAAATTTTTTTCTCTAAAAAATTATTTTTGGGGGGGGGACAAGTCCAACTAATGGCATGTCCTTGGACCATACCTAACCCCCCCACCAAGTTTCGTCGAAATCCTAATCATTTAAAACATGTAGGAATGCAAAAAAAGAAATCGAAATTTTGTGTGAAAAAAGTTGCAAAAATTTTTTTTCTCTAACAATTTTTTTTGGGGGGGGGAGGGGGGTTGGAAATCACTTAAAACATGTAGAAATGCAAAAAAAAAATTTTTTCTCTAAAAATTTTTTTGGGGGGGGGACCAAGTCCAAAATCTAATGGCATGATCCTTGGACCATGCCTAACCCCCCCAAAGTTTCGTCGAAATCCTAATCACTTAAAACATGTAGAAATGCAAAAAAAGAAATCGAAATTTTGTTGAAAAAAAAGTTGCAAAATTTTTTTTTCTCTTATTTTGTATTGGGGGGGGGGGGGTTGGAATCACTTAAAACATTGTAGAAATGCAAAAAAAAAAAATTCTTAACAATTTTTTTTTGGGGGGGGGGACCAAGTCCAAACTAATGGCGTGATCCTTGACCATACCTACCCCCCCCACCAAGTTTTGTCGAATCCGTCGAGGAGTTTTTCCGTAATACAAAATTTTACATGTTCACGCTCACGCTCAGCTCACGCTGACGCTCACGCTCACGCCGGGGGTATCGCTATAGCTCTCTGTTCTTCGAACAGGCGAGCTAAAAACAGGACATGTCCGGTGTGGAATTCTTAGCTTTGTTGAGCTTCATCAAAGGAAGTAAAACCCAACATTTGAGCAAACTCAGAGCTGGAAGCATTAAAAACACAGACCGAGACGGTAGAGAGAGTTCTCACCTGAGAAGGTTCCTTCTCACCCAAGAAGAGAAAGTTCTGTCAGGCTTTGACCCCGCTTCGGTAATGGGCCCAGACGGCATCAGTGCTAAAGTTCTCAAATTGTGCTCTGCCATTACTGCTCCCCCCTCTGCCATGGACTTCACTGATCTGCCCTATTCAGTCTGTCCTTCTTTGGCGGTCTCCCCTCCACATGGACGTCAGCAAACATCACCCCCGTCCACAATAATGGGGCAAAAACAGACCCCGCCAACTACAGGCCAGTGAGCTTACTTCCCATTACCAGCATTCATGGAAGCAATTATATTATTGTTTCCGATGTCAAATATTTCCTGTGTTCAAACAGTCTGATGTCTTAGCATCAGTTTGGATTCCCTCCCGGTCACAATGTTGGATATGCTTCTGGTCCTTTCTCAGCAATGGCTGGAGGCCGTCATTCTCAAACAAGAGGTTAGGCCCACCTCCCTGGACATATCTCAGGTATTCAAAATAGCCTGACGTCCTGCTTGGTTTACCAAGCTCTCTGCCTATGACATAGATGGCTGCCTTCATTCCTGGATTTCTGACTTCCGCAACTCATGCAGTCAACGTGTTGCCATCAATGGAACCCTCACATCCCCCCTCCCAGTCGAGGCCTGCGTTACCCACGGCATTGCTTTAATCCCAGTCTTGTTCCTCATCAATATCGTTGCGGTTATAGGAAGCCGGTGCTCCACCGAGGCAATGGCACACAACATAAAGCAGTCCCAAGACAGTTATTTAGTTAATATTCGTTTTAGATAGCCCTTCCCTTATGTTTCGTGGGTTTATGGGACAGAATGCGTTGCGTGGGATGTTGGGCAGGTCTTTATTCCCATCTGTTATTTACTTTACTTCACACACACCAACTCTCTATTACCCAAGCATGCACACATAGCAACAGGTAGCTCATTTGCATACGCGCACCATTTTCCAGTCAAACCTCACACCATTCACCAACAGACTCTCACCTCAAACCTTTGCCAGACTCGAACTACAATGCCACAACCTTCATACGACTCCCACAATGACATCCTAAAAATCCCCACATCATCGGACCACAGCTCAAACTTGCCGACACTCATCATCGACGCCACAATCTCGACGACTGCAATCACCATCACAAACTCGCCACACTACAATCGCTACACTACACCACCGCTACAATCGCTCAACCACAGTCACCACCGACGTTCACCACCTCTCTCTGGACTGGCAGGAGACAAAGAAGCAGCCCATACCATTATAAATGCTCGGATCTGGACATTCTGGCGTTTATCTTGGAGCGCAAGAGCGTGCAGAATGCCATTCAATGTCGTGTGGACAGCCCTCGCATTCCACTCAATTACGGCCCACATTGGGTGTCCAGCTCGTGTTCGTGGCCGGAGAGCGCCACCAGATACCCTCACCACATGTCATTATCGGAACTATAGCGCGTGGGCGAGTGCAGAGCGACTGAAGCCATTTCTGGTGCCAAATACTCACTGGGTGGGCGCAAAGCCATGCTAAGCATCCATACGCCAATGGGGGCGCTGGGAAACACCCGTAGCCTGCCTGTTCCACCTCGCAAACTCCGCTCCTGCTGAGGGACAATATAACAGAGCTTTGTTCTCTGGTTCTCTCTCTCTCGTCTGGCCTGCCCTTTCTACTTGTTCTTTGGGTCACAGAGCGGTGGAATGGAGCGGAACGGAGTCCCACGAGTGAGCAGGAGACGCCAGACGGAGCGCAGTTAGAGAGAATAAAACACTTACATGCAGATCTCTTTCCACTCACATTAGGTCTATCCTCTCACATATTTTTTTCTTTGTTTCCAAAACCTCCTGAACCACATCTTTAAACCTTCCTCTCCGCATTTCACTGAAAGTCATCGCACACCTCATTGTACCTCCTTCAACCATCCACCTTACATACCCTCAGTTTTCCTCCCCCATGCCCCATCCTCAGTGACTGGGTTGCGTTGGTCCGTCGACCGCAGCTGATAAATAAGAGGTCGCAAACACCTCATACTTTCTCTCTCCCTCGGGTATGTGTCTGACGGCGCCTGTCATGTTAGTATAAATAAGAGTGTGTAAGTTCTTAATAGTGAGTTAATTCTGCACTGTGTCTTGTTTTACAAATATTTGCATGTCCTCTTGCCTTACCCCACGTAATTTACTCTTGTTAGCCAGCGCACGAGGAGGTTAATAACTGCCTTGTACTCCACTGCCTTCAAGCTAATGTGAACTTGACAGTCGTGTCAGTGCACGATGCTGATTTACTGGTGGTAATGCTGGCCGATGACAAAACGCCATGCTCATATTTGTGGATGAAATCTCGCACTGCCAAGGCCCCCAAATTTATTCCAATGCATGATGTTCGAAAGCACTTGACAACCTCCTCAAGTTGACACGATACTTGGCTTTCATTCCTTAATGGGGTGTGACAGTGTGTCTCAATTATTTGGTCACAGCAAGTCGGCTGCTTGCCCAGTGTTAAAGGAACACCATGACCTGTTGGACAGTTGAGGTAAAGGTGAAATTACCGATGATGTCATCAAATCATCCGAGGTTGTCATCTACAAAGCGAATGGAGTACCAGATGTAGACAATTGCGACAAGGTACGAGTCAAGTTATTCTGCATGGGGTGGTCTCAAGAAACTCCACCTCCAACATCTGATGCAGCACGATTCTACATTATGCGTGCGCACTGCCAAGCAAGTGTCTGGAACCAATCCCACTCTCTCTATCCATGTCTCCCATGTGTTACATCCATGGGCTGGACCCACAGAGATGAGAAGCTGGTGCCATGCTTACTCTCCCTCCCTTCGATTCCTATAACGTGTTCGGAGATCGTGTCGTGTGGGTGTACCAATGGCTGCCTCAGTATGCGTTTGCAGCTGTAGACGACTGAGATTACCATGTACCGACGGTTGCAGATGTCATAACCAAGAGAGCGCACGTCAGAACATTTGGGAGGACTGATGTTATCCGTAATTTATCTGAAATTCAATACCAGTGTTCGTGGAACTTCTGTCATATAGTATTGCTATTGAAATGAAGACTTTTGAAGCTATGACAGAATATTTCACGAAAACAAAATAGAATATGGCCGTGATTTTGAAATGGCTATTAAAGGGTTAAAAACTCATCATCAAATGTGGCAAATACTTTAATCAAACTCAGCTTATCCTAAAATACAAAGTGAGCCTGAATGCCAGTCATCAACATGAAATGCTTCCAACTTTTTAAAGCCCTTTTTCAAAATTTGTCCTAGACTAAAAATGGATCCAAGGAAAGGATCCAAAATCCAAGGAAAGGACATCACTCAAGGGCACACAAACAAAGAATGAAAAAGTGGGGAACAAGCTCTCGTCATTATCTTTTAACTATGCAAAAACAAACAAACTTGCCATGTGTCGGTTCGGCACCCTCCTGTTCCAAAACGACTTCTATTTCAGCATCCCCGAGCACTGCATTTGCTGCTTGCAATGTCTCATATTCTTGTTTAGCACTCAAAGAATCCATAATATCTTGGTCATCTGTCAAAATAAATTGCACTTTTAACACAGGTTAGGAGAACAAAGGTGCATTGTAAGAATCATAGGAGATATAAGCATATCAATGACAACTTATGGCATCAGATGCACAAAGAGACGTTTTATTCTTCCATAGATTATTGATATTTCGATCAATTTGACAGAATGATCAATGAAAAGTTGCTGTCCCATCTCTTGTTGGATCTTGAGACAATCAGGGCATCCATGTCCAATTGTAATAACTGAGAATTATATCCTGGATAGGTCACTCCTCCAGCTCAAAAGAATTGCACTCACTTTTCAACTGTCCAGTCTAAGTTAGATTCTCAAAAACACACACACACACAACACACACACACACACAACACACACACACCACACACACACACAACACACACACACACACACAACACAGTACACACACTGTTGCATCAATGGTGGTGCCATCTGTCAGATGGGACATTAAGATGGAGACCCTTCAGGCAGGATGGATGGGTTGCTGCTAGTGAAATTTGAAGATCTCACATGTACTTCGCAAAGGTCGACTACATTGGCACCCTGGCAAGACTCCAATTTATGCTTTGAGTACCACTGGGATAGGAATGGTAAACCACCCAATGTAATCTTTGCCAGGATGCTTCGTTAGCAAGGACCTGCCTTTGAGCAGACCGCCATGGTTGCAGGCAACTATTCTATTGCGTAATGCTGTCAATGCAGCCTTCAGCCAGGGCAAGATTTCTGGTCAGGGTGGGTGCACAAAATGGTCTGCTCTTTTTAAAAGGTACCAAGGGATCTTCAAAGTCCACAATGTGAATGCAAGCAGACAAGACACCTGAATTGATGTCCCTCAGGAAAGCACACCCACTGATGCAATGCATCAACGAGTGGGAACCACCAGAATGACACTTTAAAGTCTGGATGGGATTAAATCCAGAATCGATAGCTCGAAGGGAAGTATGCTACCCCTGGTACACAGAATGAAGAGGCCAAATCTGAATACAAATTGGTTCAGAACGGGAAAGTTATTACCATTTAAAAACAACTCAACATATGTTTTTTAAACGATAAAAAACCCATTACAAGCAAACAAAATAAAAGGAAATACAAAAAAATTTGACAAACATTCAGTTTCTACTTGAATGCATCCAAGGAATAAACAATCCAAAAGACATTGCAGAACAGCGTGTTTTATACAGAAGTGAAGAAATAATTTTCTGTTTGGGTGTCTGACTGACCCAATTCCATGCCATCAAGCTGCCATAGATCCGGTTCCTCTCCAGGTTCCAATTTGATTTCTTGAATACGAACGCCAGGCCCACCGATGCTGTTGACTTCATCTTCATCTAGTGCTGGCTCATTTCCCTCCAGCGTCAGTTCATTTACATCTTGTGGAGGCTCATTTCCATCCAGCAGGGAGTAGCTTCTGTCCAGTGGCGAATCACTTCCACCCAAAACTCGAACCGATGTGATTTGGTTATCTGATGAAAAAGTAGATATTATGCTCCACATTTGGGGGGATTGAAAGTTGACATTTGGGGGAAGAGAATGGCCGCACATTATTCAAATACCCTCTACTTTAAAGCAGGGGACCGATCGAACCAATAATGACACAGCCAGAAGAGAAGACCAGCACATGTGAAAGGTGCATAACGCATAAAGTTAGGGAGGTTGGAGTGGGGAGGGGGGAGATGCTATTTCAAAGCAGTGTCCATCACACTTTATTCCAAAGGGTTCCTCCACATAATTAACTCCACCACCAAAGATAGACGGAGGCTATGTTTTCACCCATTTGTCTGTGAGAGGATATCTCAAAAAGTTATGGACAGATTCGGACGAAATTTGGGACAGATAGGGTGTGCGACATGCCAGAATTGATTAGATATTTTTGAAGATATGTATCTGGATCCAGATCCAGATATAATAATTTTTTTAATTATCCTGCGCATGCCAAGAGAAAAGCGGGGTTAAGCAATTGGTTCGGGTCAGTCTGTCTGTCTGTCATCAGTTTATGATCTAGGACCAACTTATTCAAATTTAACGTTACTAGTGCGTGCCCGTACGTGTGTGCCCGTACGTGCAAAAATAAATAAATAAAAACTTTCAAACCACGTGCCAGAAACAACAACCACACAGGCCGTTCCTTCGCTCTTGCATGCCCGTACGTTGCGTGGCCGTACGTGCAAAAACAAAACAAAAAAAACTTTCAACCACGTGCTAGAAACAACAACCACACAGACCGTTCCTTCGCTCTCTAGAACCCGTACGTGCGTGGCCGTACGTGCGCAGACGTACATGCAAAAAAAAAACAAAAATAACTTTCAACAAACACAAGGCCATTCCTTCGCTCTCGTAAACGACGACTGGATTGGGGCATTGTGTTTATCTATAAATGGCATAAGAAATCGAGAAATTACTATAATACAGTAAGTCATCACTATCCGGAAGTCCGTACGTTGTAATCCGTAATGGGGAACGCGCTCTAACTTGGCCATAACTTGGGAACCACTTGTCGATTAATTTCAAACCTTGAAAAGGCAAACAAACAGATTGCTGGAATTATAGATAGAAGATAGATACTGTGGGGGCAAAACGCCAAGCAACGTGTCCTGTATTGGTAACTGAGGATCTCTTCCCCAACGGCCACACCTACGCAGCAACATGTCCTGTCATTGTTTTGGAAAATAAATGGCCATAACTTGGGAACCACTTGTCCGATTAATATCAAACCTTGAAAAGGCACATACTCAGGTCCCCAGCAATATACCTGGCAAGTTTCAATTAGATCGGACCAGTGGTTGTCGAGAAACAGCAGTCACAGACAGACAGACAGACAGACAGACACACACACAGATTGCTGGAATTATAGATAGATATTTTGAACATGAATCGGAAGACAAATTTCTAGTTTTACCATACTTTTGTCTCTGAATTCACACATGCACGAAGAGGAATGAGATAATATTTCTACTCTGCTTGCCTGGCAATCAAACAAAATTGAAAATCATTCCAAACAGGAAACTTACTGTTTTTCAGGATGTCATAATGGACCATACAACAGGCACGAATAAGTAATGTAACATGTTAGATTAGGTGATGTAATAGACACTGTGGAAAACAGCAGTAAATTCCAGAATTAATTGATGTATATGACTTTTACAATCTTTATTTTATTTCCACTTAATTATATACAGTACTTGAACAATGTAATACACAAATCTTTTGTCATAATACTTCCAAGAACCTCCAGTTTTGTACTACTTCAATGTCCATCTGTCTGTCATATCTGTTTATGAAATTTGTGCAAATAGTGGATGGAAGTTTTGCCCCACTGATTTGCTGCGGTCAAATGAGCCGACGTCCCACTTATGGCTCTGTTCGGCCGTACGTTATTGATAAATAGGGGTGTTGCGTCGAGAGCAAGGTTCCCTATCTGGGGAGGGGGTAAGCTTGCCGGGAAGGTAACCCGGTAAGTGGATGCGAGAACCCAACCGAAGTTAATAGTCTCAGACAGCGTCCGTGATTGCTAAGCAACCTGTCGTGCCGTGGAAATATCTGCAGCTCGTTGGCTTCAGGGTCAAAGGTCTGGAAGCAGGTCCCAAAGGCCACTCGTGACCTGGTCGGCAAATCCGTAGCAATATATAATTAAGCGTGTATGCGTGCACACACACACACACACACACGCACACTTTCAAAAACAGGTGCAAATGGAAGATATCACGCACCAAACCAAAACAGCAACAAATACAGCCCCAACGATTGCAAAAAAAAGACAAAATAAAAATACAACACAAAATACCAGATAAAGGTGACAACTGGGATCAAAATAGCAGGGAAATAAATATATATATATATATATATATATTTAGAAAATAAAAAAGATGGCAACTCAATTGGGATGGAGAACAAATCATTATAAATGCCCAAGACCAAGGACACTACATGAATGGCTTTAAAAAAAATGGTAGACTAAGCCAATCGGCCAAGTGTAGATTTTACAAGATAGAAACATAAAGCAAGAGCCACCTCCTATCAGGATGCAAAAAAACTCACGTCAGAACAGCTGTACACACAAAGGCACAACAATATGTGGAGTAATCCACTGCCACATCTGCAGAAATTTCAATATCCCAAGCCTACAAAGCTCATGGAAACACAAACCAAAAGCAATCATTGAAAACAAGGATATAATTCTCACATATGACCTGATGATCCCATCCAGTGTGAACATAGAAAACAGAGCATTGCGACTGGACATAGTAATCAGATACAAAAAGGAAAAGAAGGCATTGCTAATTGAGGTTTCAGTAACCAGCGA
>CM068958.1:66368054-66380263 GCA_035128595.1 Eptatretus atami | reverse complement strand
CAGAGTCAACCCCACCTGGTATTAATTCAACAGATGAGCGGGATTTGAACTCAGGATCCTAGGATCCCCAGCTCACCACCCCAACCATGAAGCCAACACCAGGCATATATTCTGCCAATCCATTTGGAATTCTCCTGTAAACCCCTGGGATGCATTTGTTGTGTTGGTGAATGTATGTGTTGATGAATGAATGTGTTGATTATCATCTGAGATTCACTTTGATGAATCGCCTCAGCTTCTGACAGTCTTTAGAGATGTAAATTAAGCATTAATAAGAGAAAAGGTTTACGGTCAGTTTTAAATTGGTTTGAAAACTTTGTCAGTAATTACCTTAAATTTAAGTTGTGCTCTTTAGGAATGGAGGGTAAACAAGTACATAATTTGATGATGCAATGAAAATGTCTTCCTGCCTGAAAGTGATTTAGTTTTTGGGTTTTTTTGTTTGCTGTTCCCATCTGAGCACTTAGATCATGATTGTGGGACCCCCAAGATTAAATCCCATATGTTGTGTTCATTTCCCCCATTGTCTCCAAATATCTCCCCATAATTGATGTAAATGTTTACAAATATCTCCTCATATCCAAATTCATCCAGAAGTACACTGATCTTTCCCAGTGTCCCGTCCTGCATGTAATATGAACAAGCTACTCCATCAGCCTCGGATCACTGGAGAAGATCAGCTGCATGGCAGTTGTAATGGTAACAGACTTTGAGATAATTTGGCCTGAACATTTTCCTAAGTATCTCATTTAGAGGTGGAATCATTCTGGCAAATGTAAATATTCCGAGGCAAAATTTTCCTTTCATTATCTATTTGAGTAAAGTTTAATGCTTGGAGAAAAAAAAAAATAGTCTGCCATTATAACACCTGCCCATCATCAGCTCTTCGCTTAGAACTTGCTTTCGTTTTTGCCCTGGTAGTCCTAAAACAGCAGCAATCTCGGATGTCGGGCACCGTAGGTGGGGGTGGCAACAGCCAGGGACCACCTCCTTGGCAGCAGCAACAGCAGCAACAAGATGCCACAGAACCTTTACCACAGAATCTGCCACCATGGAGAAAGTTGCCACAAGGTCCATCGGGTGGTCCAACACAGAATCTTCCACCATGGCAACAAGGACCTTCACCTCAGGCTCAAAGCGGAGCCCCTCCACTCCCTCCTTGGCAGCAGAGTGGGAGCCCGGGAGGAGGTCCCTCACAAGCACTTCCTCATCCCTGGCAGCAAGGACCACCACCACCACCTTGGCAACAAGGTCCACCACCGATCGGGCCGGGACTTGGAGGTGTATCACCCTGGCCGCAAGGTGCCCCGGCGGCTGGTGCGACGTTACCTCCTTGGCAGCAGGCATCACAGGTGCCAAGTGGTGCACCACCACCATGGCAACAGCAGGGACAGGGCAGTCCTGGACAGCAGGGCCTAACACCTTGGCAGCAGCACCCCCCTGCTGGTGCAAGTGGAAATAGTGGAACAGAAGTGTGTGCCACTGGACCTCAAGTTCAAGACCAAATACAGCAAAGTTTGCAGAACTTGGACCAGCAACAACAACATCTGATGCAACAACAGCAGGTGTGTTTCCTTGAATTACCATAAATTGTTCAATGTTGACCTCCTTAAGTTTGCTTATCTATATAGTCTAATATATACTGTATATAATTTTTTTATTTGAAATGTACATGTAAAGTGTGTGTATTATATGGGTGACAGGATAGTTTAAAATACCCCATTTACACTGCAAATAAAAGGCTGAGAAAGCCGAGTGGGCTGACAAGGCCACAGCGTTAAAATTTGTTTGGGAAGGAGGATCTGGCAGTTGGCCTGATAGCCCTTTGGTCCTCTCGTTGGATAGCAGTTTGGATGATGGTTAGGCCAACTCTGACTCATTCTAGTTGATCAGATTTACATATTTTGAAACCATCTTAAACTTTATCATCGTGATCTCCGATTTTTGATTTGACTTGAAAATAGTTTCTCTCAGTTTCTCGACCAATGGCTTCTTCCTCTCTTTAAATCTATTTGACCCTGTATCTCCTCATTAAGTCTTTTGTGAAAGTGGTTGTTCTTAAAGTTCTGCTGACCTTGCCGTAGCATGTATGATTGAACACGACGTTACCCATTTGTTCGAATGAATTGAGATGCATGCCACCACATTCGCATTTCTTGTTGACCACCCACTCAGTGTGTGGTCAGTAGTCACTTTCACTTCACTACCTTACCGAGCTTTGGCTGTGTGAAGTGTCCTTGCCTGCTCAGGGACGTTCCAAATTGTTGCCACTGCTTCTGCTGAGTGAAGCGTCACAAGTGCACGAGTGCATAGCAGGGTCCACTTTTAACGGCGGAATATTCTTGCATTATATTTTCTGTGTTTTATGCGCACAGAAAGAGAGGAGACACAACAGGAGGCTTTTTCACCCATTGAGTCTGTTCACATAATCTGCTTAGTTTACCGATGTACTAACCACGTTCTTACTTTGAATGTAATCTAACCTAATTTAGCTTTACCTCCATGCCTCTTATACTTATCCAACGCATCCCATTTATACTCGAGGAAGAGAATACAGCCAGGGTAATAGCACACAATTGCCTACTGTTTTTGAGAAATATCGTGGGATATTTAACATTCAGAATCGATCTGCAGATGTGACAGCTGACCTGTACAACCCCACCAAAAGGATGTCATGCTCCGAGATGCAGCACCCCGGCGTATATTTTACCAGGGCGGAAGTTTAACTCGGATTTGATTCCATAGGTTAAAAAAACAAAAACATCTCATGACTGTTCAGCTCAGAAGGTCTCCCAACCAATGACTATAATCAGCCTCTGTTCTGTTTAGCTTTTGAGATATGAAAGGATTGGCACAATCAAGCCAACAACTCTGAGATGGTCATTCCATATTGGTCAGGCTTTCATTATAGATTTGATAATTCTTGTTGATGAAATGGAGTTAAAGATATTTGTGAAATGTAATTTGCAGCAAAGTTTTTTTTTATAATTTATTTTATTATTATTGTTATTTTTTTATAATGTACGATATTATTGCATTCAAATATTTTAACGGAGCATGAGCTTGAATGACCTGTGAGTGATATTTGTGCTAAGTTTAGTTTTCTTGGCATTGGCAGTGTGTTGTTGTGTGTGTGTGTGTGTGTGTGGTGTGTGTGTGTGTGGTGTGTGTGTGGTGTGTGTGTGTGTGCGTGTGCGTGTGCGTGTGCGTGTGCGTGTGCGTGTGCGTGTGCGTGTGTGTGTGTCTTTTTGCTCCATAGCTCCAAAACCATAAAACCTCGCAGCCTGAAACTTTGCATGCATACAAAGGGAACTACAGGGAAGTGCAAGAGTGAATATTGTGTGTTTGGGTTAATTAAAACAACTCTTTGGAAGATAATTAACGGCCTTATTTAATTGTATCCTTTATCAGGCGCATTCTCAGCCACCTCGCTGTCTGGGGTTTTAAAGCCAATCCTGGGTTTCCTCGCTGGGGTCTGAAGCCGCCATGTTTTTTAGGCTGCTCAACCATGCCTTGACTTGGAACAGACCGCAACGATTTCTTAACAATAAAGTTTTTTTTTTCCACTTTCCTCACTAATATTATCGAATGCCTTGATCATCATAGCTACGAATCGCTGAATACATTGCAATGCTTATAAAACGCCCATAGACGCCAGCATTCGTGCATTTATTTAATTTTGGCACATGCCATAACTTCGAGAATCTCTTGAACTAAGCCAAATTTCAAAATTTAAGCTCCAGACTTGAACTTGGCAACAATTCCGCCTGCTAAAAAAAAAAGTGTTCATTTGTCCAATTCGGACATTGCTTGGGTGTTCCCGGATGTACGAGTTTATATGACCGACGGCAATGGGTAATCGTTTGCCAAGCTATGCGTTCTATTGAGTGCTTAGGCCTCTTGGCAAGTGCTGACCAAGCTGCCTGGTTGTTTGTTTCAAAACCACTAGAAGTAAGACCCGCCGCTTCGCTGATAGAAATACCAGTCTTTGCGTAATTGCTAAAAAAAATAAAAACAATAAAAATTAACATTAAGCTTAAATTTTTTCTGCTGCTCGGACGATTCCATTTAGTGAAGAGAAGTTGAAGGAATGTGCAGAAAGTGGAACTTCATTTGGTGCAATGCCATGCTCTCTAACCTGCTTTTACATTCCATGACGATAGTCAACAGAGGCCCTTTGTTTTTTTTCGGCAATTACGTACGCAGTTTTCTTTTTCCTGTTTTATGTTATCTGCTGTCATGACAAAATATTAATATAAATACACAAATCGTTTCTGCAATATATTAATAGTTAGTAGTGGCTGAAAACGAAGAGGTACTTAGACAGCACCCACTGAGGTCGCACGTGGTAGGGATTGTGGGTGCCTACATGCGAGCAGGTTGGAGGAACGCGTATGGTTCGGGGCATGCATGCAGCTTGGCCTTTGCTAGGTAGATAGCATGGGTTTTAATTTTTAAATGCTCGTGCCCAGTTTTACATGACACACAGCGGTTAAAAATAAAACGGTGCTGTCTGGGCGCGTTTTATCACCCTGGTAATGGCCTGGTACATTGCCTCCCCTCCCCTCATGCTTCCTTCCCTTGCCCTTGCGTTGCCTTCATTCCCCTTATGCTGCCTTCCATCCCTTCCCCTCCCCTCGCGCTTCCTTCCCTTGTCCTTACGCTGCCATCCCCTTCCCTCACGCCGCCTCCCCTTCCCTCGCGCCACCTCCCCTTCCCTCGTGCCGCCTCCCTTTCCCTCGCGCCACCTCCTTCCCTCGTGCCACCTCCCCTTCCTCTCGCCGCCTCCCCTTCCCACGTCACACTGCCTCCCACCCCCCTCGTCACGCTGCGTCCTCTCCTCGTCACGCTGCCTCCCCCCTCGTCACGCTGTCTCCCCTCGTCACGCTGCCTTCCCCCTTGTCACTCTGCCTTCCCGCCTCTCGCGCTGCCTCCCCTCCCCTCGTGCTGCCTCCCCTCCTCGGCGCTCTCCCCCTCTTCGTGCTACTTCCCCCTCTTGCACTGCTCCCCCTCCTCACGCTTCCCCCCCTCCTCACGCTGCTTCCCCTCCTTGCGCTGCTTCCCCTCCTTGCGCTTCCTCCCCTCCTTGCGCTTCCTCCCTCCTCGCGCTGCCTCCTCCTCGCGCTCCCACCCCCCTCCTCGCACCCTCCTCCTCGTGCTGCCTCCCCTCCTTGTGCTGCCTTCCCCTCCTCGCGCTGCCTTCTCCTCCTCGCGCTGCCTCCCTGCCTCACGCTTCCTCCCCGCCTCACGCTGCCTCCCGCTCCTCGCGCTACCTCCTCCTCGTGTTCCTCCCCCTCCTTGTGCTGCCTCCCCTCCTTGTGCTGCCTCCCCCTCTTGCGCTGCCTCCCCCTCCTCCGCTGCCTCCCCTCCTCGCGCTTCTCCCCTCCTCCCCCGCGTGCCTCCCCTGCCTCTTGCGCTTCCTCCCGCGCCTCTTGCGCTTCCTCCCCTCCTCTTGCGCTTCCTCCCCCACCTCTTGCGCTTCTCCCCGCCTCTTGCGCTTCCTCCCCTGCCTCTTGCGCTTCCTCCTCTGCCTCTTGCGCTACCTCCCCCGCCTCTTGCGCTGCCTCCCCCGCCTCTTGCGCTTCCTCCCCCACCTCGTGCTGCCCTCCCTCCTCGTGCTGCCTCCCCTCCTCGCGCTGCCTCCCCCTCCTCACGCTTCCTCCCGTGCCTCTTGCGCCTCTCCCCCGCCTCTTGCGCTTCTTCCCCGCCTCTTGCGCTTCTTCCCCCGCCTCTTGCGCTGCCCCTCCCGCCTCTTGCGCTGCCTCCCCGCCTCTTACGCTGCCTCCCCGCCTCTTGCGCCTGCCTCCCCGCCTCTTGCGCTGCCTTCGCCTCTTGCGCGCCTTCTCCCCTCTTCACACTGCTTTCCCCCCAACCCCTCCCCCACCACACAACTCTCCAGATGTTGAGGAGAGGAAAGGGTGTCAAAGAATATGTGAATTTAATCAATGAAAGCTTCTTTTTTTGTATTTGCAGTTCTTTTTTTTAACCCCCCCCCCCCCCCCCCCGGGCTTCTCTCAAGTTCCCCGATCAAACAATGTCCAGAACACCCCCTTTCCCCTCCCCACTACCCCCTCTCTCCCCAACTTCCTCTCTCCCTCCTCTGTCCCTCCCCTCCCTTCTCTCTCCCTCCCTTCTCTCTCCCTCCTTTCCCTCTTTCTCTCCCCTTAATATTCCCTTCAGCGAAGCGACGGGTTGTATTTGCTCGTATATTTATACAGTTGGGTGCAAAAGTACAAGTCCACTTAAATCATTGCCAAGCTTTCTCAAATCACCATATCAACACACAAATCTGTTATAATATTGAAGATATGTATCCATATTTTATAATTACCTCCACCACCGGAGGTGGACGGAGGTTATTTTTTCACCCCTGCCTGTCTGTATGTCTGCCTGTCTGCCTGTCTGTGAACAGGATATCTCAAACAGTAATGGACGGGTTTGGACAAAACCTGGTGGACAGGGTTGGGTGTGTGACGAGGACAAATTGTTTTGATTTTGGTGACGATCCGGATACTAGAATTTCTAAGCGATTCTTCACCATTGAAAAATGGAGCCAAAAACGATATATAGCACAATATCTCAAAAAGTTGAGCACAAATTCGGACAAAACTTTGTGTCCAGGTTGGGTGGATGACGAGGAATTATTGATTTGTATGACGAGGTTTGGTGTATGACAAGGAAGAATATGAGTTCCACGTGAAGACATCGAAGATTCGGAAGTATATTGGTCGGTCTGGACTGTTGTTCTGTTTGCATGTATGTTGATCACCTACAGGTCACATTTTTACACCGATCTTCAGGAAACTTCACCACCTGGTAGAGGTAGTGACAAGCTGGAAACCTTTTGTTTTTGAGGTCATATGTCATCAATTTTCAACCGATTCACTTGATATCTATGTATATACAGGGTGTCCCAAAAAAAATACAACTTTTCATCTGCAAAGAGGATGGTCATAACATATTTTTAAAAAAAGATATATGGCTGGATAGAAAGCTGAAAAGGTGAAGTTTATTGTACCAATGTCAAAATTGCCACAAAAATTTAAATTTTGGTATAGAATCGTCGTTTTCTTTTAGACCACATGTTCGACGTAGGCTCCACGTTGTCCGATCACTGCCTGCAAACGCGTTGTCATGTTCTCCATCACTTTGGGAAACGTTTCCTGAGGAATGTTCTGGATTTCTCGGTGGATGTTTTCCTTCAGCTGAGCAAGAGTCTGAGGCCTAGGGTTTCCATAGATCCTGTCCTTGAGATACCCCCACAAGAAGAAGTCTGGAGGAGTAAGGTCAGGGAATACGGTGGCCACTCAACGTCTTCGTAGAGGGAGATAAAGCGGCCCTCAAAATGTTGGTTGAGAAAACGCCTTGTTTCCTGGCTGTATGGGGCGGTGCCCATCCTGCTGAACCACTGGGTTCTCATCTGGATCAGGTTGTTTCTCCTACGGGCCTGAGTACGTAGCTCAGGCAGATAGAATTCCTGAATCATTTCGCGATAGTTCCTCTGGTTTACCGTACAAGTGCGTCCCTGGTCATCTTCAAAGAAGTATGGGCAATTATCCCATACCAACCAACCGCCACCACATGGTGATTTGAGAACAGATCGAGGCACCAGTTCAGTTGATGCATTACCAGGATTTTCAGTTCCCCAGTACCGAAAGTTTGCTTGTTTACCTCCCCGGACAAGTGAGCATGGCATTCGTCCGTCATGTGAAGTTTTTTGAGGAAGTCTGCATCTTCCTCCAACTTTCGTGAGAACCAATTTGCAAGTCTAGTCGTTTGCGTTTCTGTTGATCAGTAAGCACCGTTCCGTTTGAATTTTGTATGGAAAGGCATGAATGTCTTGGCGAAGGATCCTCTGAACGGTGCTCTTATGAATGTTTGTCTCGGCAGAAAGTCGTTGAATCGATTTTTTTGGACTCTGAACGACCGCTGTCTCACCATTTCCACATTTTCTTCACTACGACCTGTCCTCTTCCGACCACTGTGACCCTTGTGAAGGTCACAGATGTTCCCACATTGGTAAACTTTGCGATGGTGCACTTTATTGTCCGAAAGTTTGGTGCATGGCGCAAGTGGATCCCGAAATGTCTCGAGTAAAGACGTTGCACCTGTATGACACTTTTCGTCTGGTGCCAAAGTTCAACAATTTTCGTCCGTTGTTGTACGGTCAGTCTTGCATTTTTCTGGTGTTGCTTGATATCAAAATAAACTTCAGGGTCTCTGCAACAAGAAATGAAGCATTAGTGACAAAATTACTGCTTTTTTTAGGATCAAACGAAGCATTTTAAAAGTTGTATATATTTTTGGGACACCCTATACTGTATATAAAACTGAAAAACATGGGTAGACGGTGAACCCTCGTCGAGGTGAAGTCTTGGTTGACCCCTGTGAGTGTGTTTATTAACCCTTTGAACCCTGGCGGCCGTTTTACCAGTTGCGATTCAAACTTCCACATACCCAAGCGGCTGGTTTACCGGCAGCTATTCAAACCTCCATATACCTGAGCGGCCAGATTTTTCTCCAGATTGCCCAGGGTGGGGGAGCCGAAAGTCCAAGGAGCTCAGGGTTCAAAGGGGTAATTACATACTGTTTGAACATGAGTTGGACCGTGAGTACGTCGATTAATTACTTATTATTGGACCTTGACTACGTCTATAATTATCTCGATTAATTACGGACTATTGGAATATACCTTTTGGACATGTAGACCTTTCCAGCCCTTGCACCTTTTGGACCCCTTCGACCTTTTAGACAATTTTAAACCCTTATACCCTTTAAACCTTTACACCCTTTTGACCCTTAATATCCCAAAGACCCTTTAAAACATTAATACCCCTAAGACCCTTTATAACTCTGAGATCCTTTAAGACCCTTTAGATCCCACAGATCCTTAAGACTCTTTAGACCCCAAAGACCCTTTAGACCCCAAAGATCCTTTTATATCCTTAAGAACTGTTCGACCGCCTAATACCCTTTAGACCTTTTATAACCTTAAGACCTTCAAGACCCATAGGACCCTTAAGACTTATTATATCCCAAAGACCCTTGAGGACCCAAGACCGGATAGACCCCATTAGAACCTCTAAAACCTGATATACCCTGTTATACCTTCTGTCTGAGAGCCTTCTGCAACAACACTTGAGGTTCACCAGTCATAATCAAAAGGCCCCCCATTGGTAAACCACCTCAGTACCAAGCTAAGGGGGTGCTAAATATACTTAATTAATTAATTATCTCTGTTTTTTTTTAGGTTTTGCTCATCTTTGTTCGTGGCATAGGGAAAAGTCTCATGTGAAACAGAAAAAGTCCCACGTGGCAAACAGAAAACGGTGTCCGTGACAACAATTTCACCCCATTATATTTTTGTGATTTCATTGTTGCCAAACCTCATGAATTTTTCAAGTTGTCAGATTGAAAGTAACACAGCTTATTTTGTACGTATGTGGGGTACATGTGGTCAAAATTAGTCTAAGGTCAAGGTCAATGGCATCCGAAACATGTAAAGCACCTTACGAGGCCATAATTATACAATACATCGACCAAATTTGTTACGCACAACTTTCCATCATGTAAAACACTTGATAGGTGAAATTTTCAAATATTACCAAATTTCTGTTTCAATGGCAACTCTTGTTTATTTGGATTTCACAAGTATCGTGCTATGTACGACATCTTTCTTGTTTGTTTGTTTGTTTGTGAGTGTGATATATCAAAAAAAGTTATGGTCGTATTCAGATGAAACTTGGTCGACAGGTTGGGTGTCTGACAAGGACGAATAGATTAGATTTTGGTGAAGATCTGGAGAGGATAATTTTTTTTTTAAAGTGATATATATATATAATAAAAGTTATGTATGGATTTGGATGAAACGTGGTGGATGAGTTGGGTAGGTGACAAAGCAAGCCGATTAGATTGTGGTTCAGGTCCGAATGCAGATCCGGCCTATGAATGGGATACAAAACATAAACTGTTCAGCCTGGCAGAGGTATGCGCCCAAACTACCCAGTGCCGTCCTCGGGTTATTCCCCCTATTCTTCCTCATTCTGCGTCCCTTGGCTCCCTGCAATCGTCTCACCTCTACTCTCACTCATCTCGTTACTCCGAAGTCTTGTGTGTCCTGCCTTTGTATAGATAAGCCACGAGTCGATAGGAAGCATTTTTGTTTATAACTGCTAAGTGCACTACTCCAACACTTTCATTTGTGGATCATTTTTGTGCATTGTTGCTCTTGTGATCACAAGACAAGCAAAATTCCCTCACTGATTAAAATTTGACCACAGAAAATTCAAGCTTATTTTTGGCGTCTTGCCTGTGACTGAGGCGCCCTCAGTGGATAACCTGCTGGGCCACAAGTTGTATAATATGCTTAGCCAGGAAATGTCCCAGAAAAGTAAGCATGCACACATTCTCAAATCTCCACAATGATTTGAGAAACTTTTGCTAATTCTTTCTACTAACATGTGAAAGAGTACTTTCGGTTCAAACATCTCATTCTGCTCAAAGTGATCACAAATTGTCAGGCTGGGTCAGGCTATAGCATTCCCATTTCTGCCAGTACCTGACTTTCTCTGCCTTTCATTTGCTCTCTTATGCATGATGCTGCAGCACTGGTTCTCCACAATTCAGAATGTTGTATTCCCCAATGGCAATCTCAGAACCCGTTTGGATTCATCATAATCACCATCACGTACCATGCCCTACGCAGAGTGTTGTTGCTGTCCGGGCAGTTCCTAGGCTACAATCCTGATTGGCTCGCCACTCCGACTCGGGAAATCAGGGCAGGAATTTGGAATTTGTTCAGGCTGCCGGCGATAGCTCGCCTCCTCTTCGCGAAGGATAGCATGGGATATTTAACGTCCACCAACCCCCAACTAACGATGGCAGACGAGATACCCAGTTTTCCGTCCATCCGAGGGACGGCGCACGCATTGATGAATGATCCTGCCTGTGAAACACCGGGCTGACAGTTTATAGTTGCATCATGAATTGAACCCAGGCTAGACAGCTTAGAGGTGAGTGTGCATATCTCTAGGCCATTCTGCCAGCCCTATCGAGAAAATTTAGTATGGGAGAGAAAAAACACAAGGATAGACTAGACGCGTGTCGTCATGGGGAGAGAAAAGAGGAGGAGGTTAGGAGATGAGAGTAAGAGGTAAGGAGTGTATGTATTTGGAGGACAGAGAAGTGTGGATGGTGAACTATTCTGACATTTTTGCATTCGTAATAAATAGATACTTAAGGCAATTTATGAAAGATGTGATTGGGATGGAAAAGGCGGTGTCAGAATATTTTTTGCGTAAATACGAGTGGATAGCCCCAAACATTATTTGTTTTCTCTGCCATATCCAGAATGAACAATATGTTCATTTTTTGAACAAATTAATTCTGCTATTCAGGCAGCTGCTGACCATCTGAACTCCATGCCGCTACGTGGGCTCAGCCTACTCGGCTTTCTTGCCCACCAGACATAGTATAAACAAGCCATCATCTGGTATTGTGCATGTCAAGCTTTGAGGTTTAATCTGCGTGAATTTAAATTCGTTACAATCGACTTTGTTTGTTGTGGATCTGAAGGTGCTGCATCCTGGAGCACACCATCCTTTGGACGGCACAGTAAGCTGGCGATTCTATCTACCTCCGTTTGCTGCTATCTTTTAGGCATTAAACATATCACAATTATTTTTTTTTCAATAATTGTCTTAAATTAACATGAATGGTGTCCATAGAAACTTCTGCACCATTCTCATTATATATTCAAGTTTAAATACAACAATGGATACATGGATGAAGGAGGGTAGATGTGGAAAAGTAACATTTTGTACTATGCGTCGCCCCAAGGAGCAGATTGAAGCAGCGTTGGTTGCGGCTCAAGAACAGCGTCTACAGGATCAGGCATCCGATGTGCAGGTGGATCTGGAGGAATTTGATACTGTGCTGAAGCCCATTATTGATTCGTGCACCAAGGATGCCATTTCGGTGCGTATGTTCTCTTGATGTAGCAGTACACATACAGAATGAGATGCTCGGGTTGGATGGTACGGAGCAGGGCAATCAGATCGAAATGATAATTAAAACACAGACGCAGGGACACGACCAGTCTGTTCCTCACTAAACATTTATCGAACAATAACAGCCATTCCTGACTTCTTATTTTAACGGTTAAAAGATGTTGGAAATGATACTAATTTTCAACACACCATTCTTTTTTT
>CM068958.1:66335822-66347610 GCA_035128595.1 Eptatretus atami | reverse complement strand
GTTGTGTGTGTTTGGTGTGTTTGTGTGTGTGTGTTGTGTGTGTGTGTGTGTGTGTGTGTGTTTCTAAAGTGGGTTCGTTAGGACGGCAATATATCAGTGTTACAATGTGATTTATAGAATTTCTTGTTACATTTTTGTTTGTGTCAAATTCACCTTCTGAGGTAGTCAGCATGTGCAGAAGAGGGTTTTACATTGCAGACGCTGTTTTCTCGGAATGGGCATGACGCTCTCAGCGGTGACGGTCTGTCGACGATAGATGTAATGACGTCAGTGAATGACCGATGATGTCATGACGTCATTACGCCTCTCAGCGGTGACGTCACACGTCACCTGCAAACTAATGTAAAATTAGAAAATCGCCAAAAATTCCCAAACCTGTCCGTTCTGCGCGATCTCATATCGCCCATGCTGTACATTAGACCACAGAGCATCCGCATGCCAAAAGTCGTGAATCCGTCCGGCAGTTTCGGAGGAGATACGTCCACAAAATATGGCTTAACGTATTAATATAATAATGGTACTGGTAGAAAGCTAATAATCGACTTCGAGTAGTTGGAACAACATTGTCCGTTTAGTCATAATCATGCCTTTCTTAAAAGTGGGACATCGACCTTTAATGTAGCGGTTCCTGTTAGCTGCTGTAATAAAATAACAAAAATATACTGTTGGAAAGCTAAAAATAGGACTGTGCTTCCTGAAGCTTACCTGGATCAGGAGCAACAGTCACTCACCCCCCCCCCCCAAATCTCCCTTAGGCCCTGATTTGTTTTTCTTCAATGCATGAACAAAGTTTAGTACGTCACGGGTGATGAAGGTTCTGGTCAAGTTTCATTTAAATTGTGTGTGCAGTTTCAGATAAGAGAGCAAATACCTATGTTGGGGGGGGGCTGAAATCCCCTACAGATTCTAGTCCAGGAGCTCGGTGACTTTTATTCAACATGGAAGGTGCAGATGTTTAAGGGTGCCAGTGGTGTAGAGTAGGGTTGGCAGATCCAGAAACCCAATTCTTAAGTTGGCCAGTGGTGGGTGTGGTAGGTGGCGCCACCCAAATCCAAGATGGCTTTTTCGATATAGGCTAAAACCAATTGTCATACATCAAGTAATACTAGGCCGATTCCAATGATCTTGGTATGCATTCTGATAGTTTTGGGTATGCCCAATCTAATGGAGAGGGTGTCATTATCATCCAAGGTCAATGTCATGAGATAAGGTCAATATCTAGGTTTTTGACCAATTTTATGCCTGTTTGATCTTGACCCCTTGATTCAAGGTCAATTCTGATGACATGAAATGATTCCCCATACATGATTTCCTATTAGTGTCTAATACATGCCTAAGCCCTCAGACCATATTTTAAACATTACAGGGACTATTTAAAAGGGGGGGGGCCCATTTTCCAGAAATGAAGGAATTCCCCTTTAGTCCAAAAATAGTCAAATTTCCAATCTATTTTGCACTAGATTTCTTATTTCTCATAAAAACTTTCCATTTTGTTAGTTATACTGTTCTTGGTACTGTTATGCATTATATTTATACATTATTTCATGTTGAAAGTCTTATTAAAATGTTCAAAATCTTACCTTATTTATTGTTGCCAAGTTACTGAACTCTGCATGACACTTGAATTTGTCAGAAATTTGTCACATGACATAAGTGGGGTAATCCCAAATCGATTTATAAGCTTACTTTAATATGCCTATAACTATTTAAATACATTGTCTGAAGCTTAGTATGTTATTGGGCACTAATACGAAATCATGTATGGGAATCATTTCATGTCATCAGATTTGACCTTGAATCAAAGGGTCAAGGTCAAACAGGCATAAAATTGACCAAAAACGGTGATATTGACCTTTATCTCATGACTTGACCTTGGATGTAATGACACCCTCCTCCATTAGATTGGGCATACCCAAAACTATCAGGATGCATACCAAGATCATTGGAGTTGGCCTAGTATTTTCTTGATGTACAAGCCTTGCATTTTTCAAATCGGACGGGGCTGATAAATAGGCCTCGTCATGTGGGTGAGGGGCTGATTTTTGCCCACGGGGCTGATTTTTAAATTGCTTCAAAATCTTGTGAATTAGTTTTTTGTAAATTGTTTTAACATGTGGTCCAAATTGACCAATGTCCGTACAAACTGAACTGCCAAAGAATCTGATAAAACTGAGCCTAATCCTAACTATGTAATTTCAAAAATGTACCTTAAACAGCCTTCTTGGGGCCAAACACAAAGTTCTGAGAACAGAACTTTCTGCTCAAGCACAGTACTTTTTCCACAATCCTTTTCAATTAAAAAGTATTAGAACTATAGTTGTTTTTGTTGTTGTGGATTATTACCTGTAATGACGAATGTTCTGACCATTTGCATGAATGATGTGCCGGTACAATACATTACATGTATGCCATTGAACTGGACCATTCAAGTATTACGTACACAAGTCCAACCCATTTCTCCCCTGACTAGCCCACTGTTTCAACATATACATGGGATAAATCTTGACTTTTCACTGCCATTACCTTGTCTATGTAGGTTGTACTTGAATGTCCACACCTGGATCCACCAGTAACATAGTAATAATGTCAAAAGATTTATTGTCGTAACAAATTAAAAACTTTATTCGCTGCAAAGCTGAATGACCAAAAAAAATCTGAACAGTTGCAAATTTAATGAGTTTATTGATGCATTTCTGTCTCAACAAAACTAATTTATCTGCAAGTATCTCTCTCTCCAGTCCAATAACATAACAGATACATGTGTTCAGTACATTCCGCCAAATACTAATTAACTTTAGTAGGTTTATATATGATGTAAATCTTCAGGCAGAAACCCCAAAAGTCACTATCATCAGACTCATCAGATAATTGTGAAAGAGATTCATCCCCTGAGCTACCTGAAATGATAGTCCAACACACAGTATTCTCATCATCTGTGGAGATGGCTTCAACCATGTCATTGTCCGTTTCTCGGTCTGATCCCGACTCAGATACGTCACCGTCACGTCTGTCCAGAATAATACGGCGTCTCCTTTTACATCGTCTCGGAGACCGTGTTGAAAGATTGTCATCTAATTTTCTTTTTTCGCTTTTTGCTCAAATACCTTTTCACTGCCGACTCTATTATTCATATTTTTCTTCTTTTGTCCACACCAAATCATTGGCTGCATTATGATTTGATCTCTCACATTTGCATGTTTTAGTGAAATGCGTTTGTCTGTCAAAATTGTGAGAAGTAGGGAAAACCCTCTCTCAGTGGTGGAATTGGAAGGTGAAATGCTCAAGCAAATATCGGCTATGAGACAAAGATTTGGAAATTCTTGCTTTCTGTAATCAAACATTTTGCCAAAAAGGTTTGCTTTTGCACTCCAAGTATTGTTTGATCACGCAAGTACTTGAGTTCCTTCCACTCTCTGAAAGCAGGGTACCAGTTGAAAACCTTTATTGTTTCGGGGTATCTCAAAGTGACAGCTATGCTTTGAGCTCTTGCTTGCCGTATGTTTTGTCTGTGTCACCCATCCTGGGGATCATTAATCTACCTATGCTGCGATATATTGGAAGAGTAAATGAGTCAAACCTTGTGTCAAGTTGTTCAATCATACGAGGTATAACATCTGTTTTCACAGAGTCACATGCACTGAATTTTGACTAGTTTGAGTGATGTCAGATAGACTCAAATCTACAGTTTCACGGCTTGCAGCCTTCCTTTTCATGTGTCCCTTCTTATTAGCTCGACTGTTCGAAGAACAGAGAGCTATAGCGATACCCCCGGCGTGAGCGTGAGCATGAAAATGTTAAATTTTTGTATTACGGAAAAACTCCTCGAGGATTTCGACAAAACTTGGTGGGGGTTAGTATGTCCAAGGATCATGCCATTGATGATTTGGACTTGGTCCCCCCCCCCCCAAAAAAAAATTGTCAGGAGAATTTTTTTTTTTTTTGCATTTCTACATGTTTTAAGTGATTAGGATTTCGACGAAACTTGGTGGGGGGTTAGGTATGGTCCAAGGATCATGCCATTAGATTTTGGACTTGGTCTCCCCCCCCCCCCAAAAAAAATTGTAGAGAAAAATTTTTTTTTTTGCATTTCTACATGTTTTAAGTGATTTCCAACCCCCCCCCCCCCCCCCAAAAAAAAAAAAAATTGTTAGAGAAAAAAATTTTTTGCAACTTTTTTTTCAACAAAATTTCGATTTCTTTTTTTGCATTTCTACATGTTTTAAGTGATTAGGATTTCGACGAAACCTGGTGGGGGGGTAGGTATTGGTCCAAGGATCATGCCATTAGATTTGGACTTGGTCCCCCCCCCCCCCCCAAAAAAATTGTTAGAGATTTTTTTTTTTTTTTTGCATTTCTACATGTTTTAAGTGTTTCCACCCCCCCCCCCCCCCCAAAAAAAAATTGTTAGAGAAAATTGTTTGGTTTTTTTTTGCATTTCTACATGTTTTAAGTGATTTCCAACCCCCCCCCCCCCCAAAAAAAAAAATTGTTTAGAGAATTATAAAAATATTAATTATTAGACTCGTCTTTTAAAAAACGATAAATGTATAAACAGGCGAGTATTGGGTGGCTTTGACACCAACTCTGGTGGATATTTACAGTGATGGTATGTCCAGTAGAGACTCATCATCTGGTATCAGATTGTATGCACCGGCTGATGCAAAATTCTCATTACGTTCCAGCAAGTCATTCAGTTTTCCTTGGCGTTTTCTTATAACTGGAGAAATGGCCCAAGCCAATACGTCCGTTTCTCAAAACAAAGTGAAATATTGGCTGGTTTCTGAGCAAGTCCTTAATGTATGCACATCCTTCAGAAATGAATAGCTATGAAGCTTTTTGAGGAACCCAGTTACTTTGCCTTGGGTACCAGGGTGCATTTTCACTTTTATGTTCGAGTGCCTCTCTCAGACTTGTTGCGAGTGGAATCCAATCATGGATTATGTCCGAACTCCACGAAGCCTGTGTGCTGTGAATCGTGAGTGCCATGTGTGCGAGGAATTGTGTAAATCAACACCGAACGGACACGCAAGCATTTGCATACATTTCGTTTCAGTTTCCCGGACCTCTTGTGAAATACCATATTCCCTGCAAGAAATCATCACCGACTTCATCTTCTCATGGGAGTTATGGCGTCCTTCATTGCCAATTCAGCCCGGTGGTAACACAGTGGATAGTTAAATCTCAACATCGGTCATTTTTCAGCCGGTGAGTATAGGCCACTGTGAATCCCAGTATTCACACTGCACCGTCTGCAGTTGCGAAACATACACTTCAGGTATCCATTGTCTTGAATACCCAGGTCTTCAACGTTTTGTCTAAACAGGACTTCAACCCTTCGGCATTGCACCCCCATGATCATTCACATCTTCCAAGCCAATGCAGTTAATAAACAGGAATACCCTGTTTTGTTGTTCTGACATACACAAGTTCCTTTTCAGAGCCAGTTTTTTTGGGTTCACTGCCATCGTGAGAACCCCAAATGGCAGTTATTTGAACACAAAAGGATCTGCCACTTTTCCCTGATTGAATTGGCAATTATCTGAGCAGTACTCCCGTGCTGCTCTACCATCATCTTTTCCCTCAATGAGTTTTACGCCAGATTCCTAATGCACTTCACAAGCACACGGAATTTGAATATGGGCAACGTTCATTAATCAAGTTGTACGCTGTTTGTTGAACAGTTTGATTATACTTCAGTGTGCCAGATTTGTCTATAAAGGAGTTTTATGGCAGGTTGATTGCACGAGCACCAGCCGTTTTTGTCACTGGTCTACCAACGTCAAATGTCGATTGATGCCTCCTTAGCTCGTTTATGCCCAGCTGACTCCAAATGCCTCTTCAAAATGATGTTTGGAATATGTTCTGGTGTAATCCTGAACAGTATCTTAGAGCTGTATCAACCTAAACAGCAAAACAATAAAAAAAAATAGATAAAATACTATTTGAATAATTTAATAACTGATATACCATAACTGTTTAATGCTAGGCCTAAAATAGACTAAGTTTCTTAGTTGTTGGTTATAGATCAAATACACCAGTATAGTTCATGACTGGATTAATATAACACGTCATAAATTAAAGGAGTCTCTTCTTTGGCACGAAATGTCATTTTACCTAGAATATGCATCAGCCATTATGAAGGTCCATATCGACAGTAAAACAAATCGACTTACCAAGCATCAAATTCAGTTACGTTACCAAGCATCAAATTCAGTTCAACGCTCGGATCTCTTGATTTATTTCGACGTTGGCAACGAGAGTAGTTAAGCAACGTAAAGAATTCCTGGTATTCTGCCGATCGGAAAGAATATTAATCTTTCGTGAAAAATTCGTCTGCTAAACTATGTACATACCTGCACATCCCTTTCGGCCGATTTACACTTTTAGCACATTTTCGTGTCGTTTTGCACACCAACACCATAAGTAGTTTGACATATACCTGCCTTCGTCATCTCCTGTTTCAACACCAAACTCTTTGTTGAAATTAAATTGTTGAACGTCGTATAATAAAATGGGTTTGCTGGCATTGTATGAAGCAGCCATTTTCGCCCAACGTTTCAGTGAATGAAACGTGCCTGCTGAATGGTAAGTAAAACAGTCGCTGATTGGCTGAACTGTATTAATGACGGCTTTTCGATTGCGCGTATAAATGCGGAAGAGCGCTGTCGACGAATCTCTTGGACATTTTCTGCGAACAAAATGATTCTGACAGCTGTTACTAGAACGAATTACTGACCAAATTACCGGAACAAATTACACAAGGTATTCACCAGGAAGTTAATACAAAGAGTATTTCTGCTAAAGAGCAGAGCGAAGAAATCAGCAAGAACGACAAGATAAACTTTTTTTTTTTCACAGCTTAATTTTACGGGCCGATAAAAGACCCCTGAAAATCGACCACGGTTCACGGGGGCGAGGCCGATCGGCCCCGTCAAAATGCAAGCCATGGATGTATGACAATATTGGTTTTAGCCTATATCGAAACAGCCATCTTGGATTTGGGGTGGCGCCACCTACCACACCACCACTGGCGCAACTTAAGAATTGGGTTTCTGGGATTCTGCCAACCCTACTCTACACCACTGGCACCCTTAAACATCTGCACCTTCCATGTTGAATAAAAGTCACCTAGCTCCTGCTCTATTCTTAGACCCTGATAATATAATATATATTTTTTTTTATGCCGTTGTTCACGGCTCCCTCCCTTGTTAACACCCACCCCCCCTCCCCCCACCGTAGACTCCCTTAATGAGGGCAGATTTTGATGTGGTCAATACATCTTCGTTAGACATCAGACATGAAGCTTGTGGTCAAGTTTTCATCAAAATATGTGTTGGTTGTTCAAGCGAAATAAACTGAAGTGTTTACGGACTACCTTGACTAACTAACTCATTCACTCACGGACACTGCTCAATCACCTAAGCTCACTGGACTGGTCCAGGTGAGCTTAATTAATAATAGATTAATGATTGGTTGGAAAGTCAATAATGGATTTACTTTGAACAAAAAATTTGTTGTCCGTTTTATCATAAAGATACTTTTTTTACAAAAAAAAACACTCTCTTTCCGTCGGATAGGAAGAGACATAGGGAATGGGAGCTAAATCAGCGACTCCAATAGCAACATTTATTATTCTACTAGCAAACACAACCCGTCACTTCGCTGAAGGGATATTAATGTGGGGGATGAAGAGGTGAGGAGTAGGAAGATGAGATAAGAGGGAGAGAGGGATGGGAGAGTGGAGAAGGGGGTTTCTGGCATATGTGATGTCCAATCTAACATACATCCGAGAGACGGCCACACACATTGATGCATCACCTTGCCTGTGAAACACTGCGATGACAGTTTATAGCTAGGTCTGGATTCGAAGCCTGGCTAGAGAGCTGAGAGCGAGCATGCATACCTCTCGGTATCCTGCCATATGTGACAATTTCATTTGCTTCATAATGACGCAGCATTTTTTACACATTGTCATCATCTTATTTATTTTGCCTTTCTAACTCCGGTATCGAACGCGTGAGTATCGCCATCGAAGCTTGAAGAGGTGCGCCAAGTGGTTTACTCAAGCACTCCGACGATACGGTTGAAGAAACTTTTCAAAACAGACGTTTAATTTTTATACTGCATTTATCTTTGCCGAAGTGTGACGGTCATATAATGAAAGAGATTCAGACCAAAAGGGGAACTTGGTTTGAATGAAATTGTACATTTCAGTAATTCCAGAACAACGCCATGGCGAAACGCTGGCGAGTGGCCTTCTGAACTTTGTTCAAGTCGATCGATATACAGTAATTCAGTGACAGGCAATATTGTAGAGTGCTCGCCAAGTGGCTTTAAGCACTCTAACGAAACGGTTGATAAGAACGGCTGGCTTGGCAAAGTGATTAGTGATCGCCAATCCATCATATTAAATACCTCCCAGAGACGCCCAAATGTGAAACTTATGCCGAATTAGACAAATGTAACACTTTTTTAGCATCGTAACTGCTGCTAAGTTAAATTCTGGAGCTTAAATTTTGTGATTCGGGTTGTTTAAGAGATTCTCGAGGTTATGGCATGTGCGGAAATGAAAATAAAGCCACGAAAGCTAGCTTCTCCGGATCGTTTATAAGCATTGCATGTATCCTGTCAGCGTAGGTATGATGATCAGGCATTCGATTGATGTGAATGAGGAAAGTGAAAAAGAAACTTATCATTATTAAGAATATCGTTGCGGCTCTTTTTCTTTTAAGTCAAGCATTTCGGGCAGGCCAAAAAACGTGAATTAAGACCCCATCGAGGTGAGGGTGAGGCACCAAGGAATGCGAAGATGTGCCTGATAAAATATTATAATTAAATAAAATCTTCAAAAGGGATGTTTTAATTAACCCAAACACCCAATTTTCACTCATGCACTCACTTGGAGTCCCTTTGTATACATGCAAAGGTTCAGGCTTCTGGGTTTCATGTTTTTGAGTTATGGAGACACACACACACACACACACACACTATTATTATTATAGATGATCACAGAACTCTTTTGAAGACATGGAGTAATACACAAAATATTATATTTAATACTTCTCAAAGCCAAAAAACCCATTAAATTCCACGGGGGGGTGGGGGGAGCACACGGACAACCACAACACAACTAGAGGCATTCGTATATAGCGTATACCTCCGCTACAGAATGTGCTATCCACGGAGAACGATATCGGGGCCAATTAATTTTTTGAAATAAATCCTGTACAGTATTTGTATCGTTTTTGGCCCTATCTTCCCAATGGTGAAGATACATCTCGATAATTAAATAATTCTCGTATCCAGATCCAATTCGGATCTTCACCAAAATGGAATCGGTTTTTCCTTGGTCACACACGCCCAAGGGTTGTTATCCACCAAGTTTCATTCGAATCCGTCCACAACTTTTTGAGTATATCGTGCTATGATATCGGTTTCACCAGATCTCTCAATGGTGAAGAATCACTTTAAAATTCTCGTAGTTGATCTGGATCCAGATCTCACAACATCTTATATGCGTTGTCCTTCTCACACACCGAACCTGTCCCACAAATTTGATCCGGATTCCGTGCATAACTTTTGAGATATCCTTCACAGACAAACAAACAGAAAGGGTGAAAGGCAATCCCCTTCACCCTTTTGGTGCGTAGTTAAATATAAACAACTACCATTGTGATAATAATGATCCTTTTAGCATTTTTTTTTTTTTACTTTTATTTCTACATCATTCACAAAACTCTTCTTTGTCACAGGGAAGTTTTGTTTGTTTTTTTGTTTTTTTGTTTTATCTCTACATTTACCTGTAAAGGTTTGGTTGTACAAGCATCAAGGTCTGAATCCAGTATATCTACAGTGGCTAGTCAGGTTGAAGTAGGTTGGCTGTGTTGGAGAACGCACTCTGTTTTAAGTGGTTTGTGATTGGAATCTAACATTTGTGCTATCATTGCTGAATTTGCACCTTCCCCAAAGGACAGTCTATGAGCTATATTTTTCTATGCTTCCAATGCCGAAGTCACCAAGAGCATTATTTCGAGGTTGTCCGTCAAGCTTCCTTTGTCCGTCCGCTGTGGTCCGTGATAGGTTTCGTTCCTGTCGATAACTTAAGAATTGCTCAGGCATCTAAGTCAACTTGGTAAGTGTTATCCATGCTGCAAAGAGAACTGATCAGATTATGGGTCAGAGCGTCAAGCGTCAAATGTCCGATCGGGTAAATTCTGTTACCGTGCCAAATTTGTGGAAACTAGTAATCGGATTTTGACCAACTTTTATAAGTATATCTTCGTGATGCAAAGATGATATGATAAATAGTTGACTATCAAAGTCAAAGGTCATGTCAGGTAAAATATGTGATACTGGGAAACAGCGAGAGGGATTTAAATAAACTTGGTACAAGTGTATCAATTAATGTGGGCGGAGGCATATCGGTCGGACTGTATGCGACTGACGAAAGTGCTGTTCTAAGTTCTTTATTGCTTTAGTTTATTTTTGCTCCATCCCCCCTGTCCTTGCTCTCACTGACCATATATATATTTACTCTCGCTACGAATGGATACGAGGTTTTTTCAGCCCGTGCTATTCCTGAATGAGGTGCAATTCCATATCTATTCGTTTAATTAACCATTTCATCCGTGATAGGATGCAACTGTTAACGCAATAACGCATCATGGCCATCATCGTTGTGAAACTATTCCTGGAGCTGTTTTTATATGACCTTTTTATAGACTTAGCTGCGTACAAAAGCTTGTAAGCACATACCGTTATTGGCATGTACCGCCAGCAGGAGACCATGTGTGTAATGTTTGTTGTGTTTCTATGCCCTTTCCTCTGTCAGTTCAAATTCATCTTGTTTGGTTGTCATGTTGAAATGGCATATTGCTTACATTTTTAGCTTACTTTTATGTCACGATTTGTTTGTTACATTTTATTGTTATATTAATGGTGTTTAATTTGATAATGTTATATTGTGGTTGATTGGAAATGATGTCTTTGGAATGAAAAACACAGAAGAGTTTTTTCCGTGAGAATGACGGCAGGGAAATTGTGAAGGGGACAGGGGAAAAGTCAAATAGTGTGGGGTGTTTACCCCGCTCAAAATTTGTGAACTTGTGACGTTCATTTCATCTCACGTGGTGATTTATAATCGCTGTAGGACTACTGTCTTGGTATCTTACTCTAAGACAGGACTTACTATTTATCCTTCCTGGTAGAATTTCTTCTTTCAATAGTCTCACCAAAAGTTTCGAGGAGAACTGCGTGCTATTCGAATCTCTATGCTCTAATTTCCATGTTATAAGATGTAAATATTGTACGAGTGAATTCAATCGCACACAACCATACAGGTTCCTTAAGTCAGCTCTGGTCCGTTAGTGCATGTTCGTGTCCTAGATAGCCTTCACCTCCCATTGTTTAATTGTTTGAAATCGATTAGATGCGCTGCCGGAATCGATTTAATAGTTAGGGAAAGGAAATCAAATTGTGATGACGCCCTCCTCCCTCTTCTCGAGAGGAAGAGAGAAAACCCTGCTTGTGACTTTTGTCTCAACCAACTCGCCTCTCCACCCGTGGTTGAGCGGGTCTGTGTGTGGAATCACGACGGGCATGAGTCACGGCCTGGTCCGGTGGAGGGGGTGCAAAGGATAAGAGGACATCTTTTCTTCGTTCGTGGGGTGTAGTGAGAGGTTTTACATTGCAGACGCTGTTTTCTCGGAGTGGCATGACGCCTCTCAGCGGTGACGGTCTGTCGACGATAGATGTAATGACGTCAGTGAATGACCGATGATGTCATGAC
>CM068958.1:66299015-66313187 GCA_035128595.1 Eptatretus atami | reverse complement strand
AACAGGAGAGAGAGATCCAAGTTGGCACTGAATAACACCTGTGGGTTTGATCAGACCGTCTCCTTCCGAAGCTGCGAAATGAGTTCAGTAGTTAGTCTGTCGAGAAGAACGCGTGGCGAGCGCAACAGCGACACAGCATCAGAGACACACAGATGCACATAAACACAACACCGCGAAACTATCAGAGCAATATCACAGAGCAAGACAACACAAACACACCACTACCCTAAACGACAATGTACTCTGGTGGACATTTCCATCAATTTTACACGATGTCATCATTTTCCGATGTGAGAAGTGCTGTTAGCTCAAAAAACTTCACACAAAAATAAAATGAACAACGATTCCTGGTTTAATTCAGTGGATAATCGCTGCAGGACATCCGACGAGTCATATTCACACATCACTTTCCAGTCTGTCTCTGCTGTGTTTATCCTGGTTTCGCAGCGCAGGTGATACAACAATATGTCCTCAGATGGATACAAATATTAACAGATCCAACAAACATCAGATGATGTTAAAACTTGGCCTTCCTTGCCGGCGTCAGTTGAGAGACTTAAAGACCACGTTGTCCTTCGCGAAGAACGCACCTGAAGAAATACAAATCCGCTCTAACCCAACAGGCAATGATCAGTGGCATGCTGCCCCCCCCCCCATCAAATATGCACCTGTCGCACTCGAAATGACAACAACTTAACCTTCACACCATAACCATCTTCAGAGAAGTGAGATATCCTTTCACCAAGAAATGGCAAGCATAATTTTAGCTCGTATCTTTCTTTTTTATACAGCCGTGAAGAACTCTGGCAGGCAGCGGTGGCAGATGTCTCGACGCACAGTTGAGTATGAAGTAGCTGCTTCGATCTTGCAAGGGAATGTCATGAGGCAATGACATGAGATTGTCCTGGGAAGGGGTGGAATGTGGCTTCCAGGGTAAGATCACAAAGTCATTATGAATGGGTGAACACATTGAAGATCCATCCAGCAACTCGCGATTGACGGCGTGTCGTTGATCAGCGCCTGATGGAGTTTGCCTGTTATGTATCAAGGTGGCATCAGCTATTCGGAGGGCACCTGTAAATCTACATCCAATCGTCTAACCAATTGAGGTTGGATGCAATTTTGCCACTGCCCTTTCTGCTTGCACTGCCTCCTCCTATACTTGTTACAATTGGACCATCGCACTCAACAATTCAGGCCTATAGCTCAGTTATCGTAAGCTAAATGTGTTTTATTGGGCCCGTCCGTTTCTAACGGGAACTATGTGCGCTGCGGAGTTCGTTGCATCACCTCAACCTCACCTGCTTCTCACACCGACGCCATTGCTACGTGTTACGACCACGTAGTGGCGGAGATTTCCATCAACTCAAATCCGGACATCCGCCCAGGAAGGCAGGGGCGGCCCCTTACAATCAGGCACCGAGTCGTCTTCCTCACGACACGCCCAGCCAATGAGAGTGGAGGCGCCTCAGAAGGCGATGTTCTTACGACATGATGCCGCCAATGAGAGTGAGCCGCCTCAAGGCGATGTTCTCGACGACACGCGGCCATGAGAAGTGAGGGCCCGCCTCAGAAGGGATGTTTCTCCCACGACACGGCGGCCAATGAAGTGGGCCGCCTCAGAAAAGGATGTCTCACACCAAACGAACACGCAGAGAACAAAATGAAGTGAGACCAGAGACACAACAGACGGAGATGATTATCAAAAACAAAACGAAAGAAAGCAAATGAAGTGGAGCCCGCCTCAGAAGCGATGTTCTCCACGACCGGCCATGAGAGGGGAGCCGCCTCAGAGGGCGAGTGGTCTGACCCGGGAAAAGAAGATATAAAGAAACGCCAGGATTGGTCTGTATGGAACTAGATTGTCATGTTGTCGTCTGGTCGTGGCCGTTGTGTGTGATCTCATTGCGTTGCAGGTCTTCAAGTCCCGCGAGCATGGATCATCGTGCCAACCTATCAAGATCCAGACTCGAGCCACTCCGTTGGCAAGAGAGAAGCAGGATTCTGGAAAGCAAGCCAGGGAGCTTCGAATAGGCGATACGTGTAACCCGAGGTATATACGGTCAACACCGCACTACAGAAGACCGCGCTCGATCGAGACCACCGCAACGATGACCAGCGATCAACACCGAAGACAGCGTAGGTCAAACAAAAATAGCTCACCTTCCGGCATGGAAAGCACTGTCATAAAGACACATTGGATCTGTTTCTGGTGTGTCTGTTATGGGCCCATCTGAACTAGGAATTGTATAAATGCTCTGCGTCATAATTGCTTCTCATTAGTCGTAGAACTCTGCTTCTTGCGTAGCCTCCCCTTTCTCCCCAGTTATAATAAATACATTTTAAATGTAATCAGTTCGTTGCTAATTTCTTCCATGGCTTTAGATGGCGGTGTTGGTGAAACTATACAAGTGTGCCGCGCTAAAATGTAATCTTGGACCGACAGAACTTCGCACAACATCCTCGGTGCGCACAGGGTCAGCACGCTAACAGCTCGACTCGTACGAGGCGTCGAAGATAAGAATGATAAAATCGTAACACTTGCACGTGGATCTCGAGGTATTTTGAAGATATGGCAATTCCACGGTGGAATTATGACGATTCACGGTCGGTAAGGGACCTGTATTGTCGAGTTTTCCGAAAGGTACGATCTAGATTCAGTTGTCGGTCGAGTCACTTCGCCTAATACGGCGTAGCCGAACTGATACGGCTCTGCAACAAATATTGAGCAAGCAATATGGATGCATGTTATGGTGGTTTGACAGCTCGTATATGCAACACACTTGAGCCAACATTTGGGTCCAGCACTTGACATGGGTTGGGCCTTCTCTACAGTCCACATATCCACCATTGAAAAACAGAGCAGTCTGTTGATGGATGCTAAGTAACTCATGTTAACGAATACAAATAAATAGTCTTACGAATACAACTCGACTGTAACGCCTTGACAGTGTCACTCCCACAACACTGGATTATTCTACTATTGAGGTTTTCAATTCAAAGTAATTTTTTATGAGCAACAAAATATTATACTTTAATCACACCTATTCAACAAAATGATGATTCTTTTGTAAAGGATTCCATTTAAATACAAGGAGACAACTCTGAAGTTGGACGGCACTCTCTCCCAATTCCAAAATATGTCTAGCACAAATATTAACACTTTTAAATACGATTAATAATGCACATCGCATCTGACGACAATACAACACGATTATGTAAAACGTCTTGTGGAGTTTTAGATGCTTTTCATGCAATTTTAAGCTGGCGTCCTGTGATTCGTGTGGAATGAACACCTATGTTTATATTTGGGAGATGTCATCATGTTTGAAGCCGCAGAGTACGGAGCTTTATCAGGAATAACAAGAATTAATGCGGAGGAAGCCATTCGCCCAATCATTCCTATACTACATACAAAGATTAAACCAGAGAGTTCAAGAACACTCTATCACACACGTGTTTAATATAAGGTTGGACAAAAAATTCCAGAAGTTTTAACTCTTTATGAACGCGTTTATAAGCGCTACCACATTATCTAACATGTTCCAAGTATGTAAACACAAATGGGTTTGAAAGTGTCAGAAGGTGATATGATATATTTACCAGTGTTCGAGGTTTTACTTGAATTGAAATAAATTGAGACTTTAAAGGTTGTAGAAAAAATTAATCTGGAAGTTTAGCCGCTGTATATCCATGTCTTAGTACACAACCCTTATTGAACACGTTACATCAGTACTTGTGCGTATTTGTTTTCCTGTGGACATCTATACACAGTAAAATTCCTGCTTTGTATCATTTTTGAGAATTTTGCTGACTGTCACCGGCAGACAACAAACTGCAACGATTAGAAAAATCATTCACTCATCTCTGGCGCAACAGCACGATCAGGCCAATTCAAAACCCAAGTTTCTGTGCAACACAACTTTGTTTTCTCGATTCATGTTCAAACTGGAACGGCCACCGGAGAGATGCATACTCTGCTAAGGTCTGGATTAATTTCTACGTTCGTAATCTCCACTAATAGCGGATCTGGATTTGGCCGAGACTAAAATTGAATCAGGCTTGTCTCACTAACCAATTCTCCACCAATGGTTGTCCAAATCCGTCACAAAACCTTTTGAGATTCCTTCACAAACAAACAGACAGGAAGTGAAAACATAACCTTCAATCCAACTTCAGGTGATGTAAAATAATAGCATGTCATTGAATTAATCTTCTCACATAGAACAGTTAAATTGTGGACAGAGTGAACGACTGCTTAAGCCGTTTTGCTTCGCTTAGTTGCAGGGTAAAAAAAAAAAAACCGTAAGGCTTTCGACTTACTCACTTTGGGGGAGGAGGGTTGCTGTTGAATATATGGAAATTAAAATTCATCTAAAACTGAGGTTATTTTTTATTAAACTATTCTGAAATTTTAGGGGTGGGTCCGCTCCAATCCCTGATAACATCTCGGAGTAAGACGACGTCAATTTGAAGCCATTTTTGTTTCCCTCGGAGCGCGTGCAGCAAACCTCTGCAATAGTTCGTGAAGTGTAATTTGTCATTTCTAATAAAGATTCTTTCTCTGTTAGTACATAACCACTCAACATGAAAAGTCTCTCGAAACGATTCTATATTTTATTGTTGAAGATCAGGCTCCATGCTAGCTCAATCTAGTCATCAGGGAAAGGAAGAAATTAAGGTGAGCCAACCTCTCGATTTTGACCTTAAAGTCATTTTAAGGTCAAAGTCAATAGGTCAAATTTTTGTGGTTTTTAACATGTCATGATATGAGCATCATTTGCTACCATCTATGCCATACAAATCTGATGTTATATGTTAAAAAACATGCATTTACCTGTTTAATTAACGAAGTGAATTTAATTTTACACCTATGTGTATCGGCATTCTGAAACACAAAATTGTGATTTTCTCTCGAATCGTGTTAAGTTTATGCAATGGTTTAACAGTAATTTCGCAACCGATCTTTTTGGTAAAAACTATCACGCACATCAGTATACCTATTTAGTCAGAAAATCCTAAACAAACTTTTTTTGCAATGCCACATCGTTTATCTTTAATTAAATACTGTATAGCCCCCCTTGTGGGCGTGCAGATTTGTTCTAGTACCCACCAACATCTATTTTATGTGAATTAGCTTGTTTATAACACAGGCATCCATGCAGATCTTTGGCTCGTGCTTACTGCTTTCTCGCCATTCGCCACTGAACCATTTGAAACCTCAATGTTTGTCATACTGAATGATTGCCGGATGGTCTCTGGCCTGAAGTAAGAGCTGATCCAAGCCATTTGAACTCTCTAATGCATCAGGCTTAATAGGCTTCTTGATCGGAGAAAGCGATGCTGTTGATTTATAATTTCTGTGGAATGATCCTCTGCATAGACATCTTCCTGTGCGTGCCATCGGAAAGTGTTCTTTCCAATAGCAGGGTTGCCTTTCAGTACGCTATGTGTCCAAAGCGCAGTGGATCACCTCTCTCTGGACGATATTGTCTGGACTAAACATTGTATTTCCGTGCAAACCTCTCAAGTAGTTATTAGCTATTGTTATGCGATTCTTCGACATGGTCGATCAGATTGTATGTTGGCGCATGAAACGGTCAAGGAGCCCTCGGAACGGTAGCTTGTGAGAGGAAGACTAACGCAACATGTCTTGCGGTCAACTTCGTCTTTGGAACTGCAAACACAATATCCTAGCAATGCTGCATGCATCGTGCTTGAATGGCTAGTGTTTCCACATGCACCAACATCTATTGCTCAAAGAGCAGCCGCAGGAAAAATAAGGGCTGTTTGGATGACTTCATCCGAACATGTCTTGATCAAGCTCTATGCCTGTCTTGCGTGTCTGGTGTGTCAAGTAGAACCTGATCTGACTCTGAGGCCACATGAACATCTCTGGAAAGTGTTGCTTGGGTGCAATATAAATCAGGTCTCATCCATCTCGTTGACTCCGTAATCTGATAGACGAAACAAAACATTGTTGGACGGACTATATCAGTTGTTTTGATAATAATCTGAGGACTTTTTCATCCGGAGTCATGAGAATTGATCCTGTTCCAAGAGATTGTACTAAAGCCTTTGGGGTCCAACCAAACAGTTGAAGCCCTTTCGATCAATAGAGTTTGCATCTAGACTGGTCCTGCATGGCACACATACCATTTACTGGACATGCACCTTGTATCTGTCCCATATATACATCATCGCTGTATCATATGACCATGGAACAGTCCCGCCCAAGTCTCTGCAAAGCTTCATCATGCACTCATCACTCTGTCCCTGTGGATCCACTGATGATTTGAATCTCTCATCAATGTCTTCAAAGCTATCAGCAAACAGATGGTAAAACCTTACAGCTGCGATTAAGTCACGATTCCTGACATGTCTAATACAAATTTCTGGTCATTTTGGCAGCGCTCAGATTACCCGTCGTAGACTTTTTTTTAGTGCTGCACTCTAAGTGATCTTTTTTTACACTGCTTGAAACAAATGAGATGACAGTCATTGCTGTTTAGAACGCGTGTTGTGGTGCTGTAAGGTGGCGGGTTTTGAACATGAATCAAGATTTAGCACTCTGTGATGTCTCTGCTGATGCCTGGCGTTTGGTTTCTTAATCTGCATAGCTTTGCTTTCCAAACTGAATGTGGTAATAACGCAGCTTTATGGCATCTAATTTCATGTGCGCTAAATCTTCCTCTGAAGTTCCAGTCTTCAAACAATCTACTGTAGTTGGTATCTACCAAATTTCCCTTCGCAGACTGACGAAGTCCATTCATGACTTTGCCTGATATGCTATCCCGGAGGTTGCCTGCACTACTGGACAGAAGAAAACATCTCTTGTTATTATCATGTCTGTTTGTTACTTTGCGTGATAGTATAACAACCAGGTTTATGCTGTTTCATACCAATTGTGGTTGTTATGTCACATGTCAGAAATTCCTGTAATGAAAAGTAACCCTTTGCTGAATTACATAAAAATTATCTTCGAGTCTTTGATGATTATTCTTATGTACTTCACTTGCATGCACCAATTTACAAATTAGATGGGCTTTCTTGCAGCTCATCAAGCATAAAACGTATTCTTGTACATCGTACTGCATCAACGTACGGGGATACAGTGCTAATTTACCCAAATGTGGTATGATTGGTCCGGTTTACGCTCCGTCTTCAACACACAATTTTAGTATGTCTCTGAATAGTGTTTACGATTAACAATATGGTTGTAACCAATCTAATGTGAATTTCAGGCTCAAACTTAGAACCAAATAAAGAATCAAGTACACAGTGTATACCAGCCGTCAAATAAGACTGAAATGCGCCGGTCCCGTTCTTAATGGTCCAGTAATTGTTGGTCAATATTCTCTACCAACACTGTCTATTTTATCAAAGTTACTGCACTTTTGTGTGCGTTTGTTCATTATGTACACCTGCTGATTAAAGCATGGTCACAACAACCAAAACGCCATGTTGAATTTTCCTTTGAACAAATCTGCCACAGAGGGGTATAAAGTTTTAAGAACAATAAAACAAGTGGCCATTGCAAACAAACTAATTGTTTGCATTTTACAGTGACAAAGTAGTTTATTGAACGTGTATGATTAGTTTAAACAAAAATTTGGTGTGCATATCTTTAACATGCAGAATAAAACATTCAGAAATAATTTGCGGTGTTTCACGATGCCCTAGTCACTATGGGTAAAAAAATAAAATTCACTCTGTAATCTAAACCTAAATACATGTTTTGATTATTAAAATTTTATAATGGATAGACGAACAAAATTGGATTGGTCAAGTTAATGCCAATGTAAAAAACCACAAATTTGACTTATATCTGACCTTTGACCTTTGAAAATGACCTTTAACGTCAAAACGAGGGTGGCATCCACCACATTTTCTTCCCACCCTATGACTGATGTCTAGCTGGATGCTGCTATTTACTAAAAACATGCACCCAAAGTTTAAAAAAATACATTTGCTGTGAACGTGTGCCCAATATGGCAAGATTGTATAAATTGATTCTTTTTTCTGTTCTTTCCCAACATAGTAAAAGCATTCCAATGAGAACAGATAAATTTAACATTAAAACATATCACAAGAACCATGGCAAAATGAAGTGTAATGGTGAGTAAAGCGTTTGTGCAGGAGAAACACATCAGTATTAAGAATGGCTGACACAAAGGCTGGAGGTAGCCACACTCCCAAAGCTGTCTAGCCTGGTTTTGAATCCGACCAGCTGTAAACCTGTCATCACCAGTGTTTCAATGCAGGGCAATTTATCAATGTGTGTGCTGTTCCTCGATGGACGTTAAACGGGAGTCTGTAAGTTCAAAATTCATTGTGACGTTAAATAGTCCCACGGTGTCCGTCGAACGAGTAGGCGAGCCTATCGCTGGACAATGAAACAATTAAAAATTTCGCGCCTAACACTCCAGAGGGCAAGATTCGTTGCATCGTCGATTGCAGCCGCACCCTCAGCCAATGAACTACCACGTAGCGTTGTGCTGCATATGGCCGAAAAAGAAAGATTGGAGGAAAGTGGAAGGCAGAAAAGGAGGACAGCCACCCACTCCAGGATTCCCACATCCATAAGACGAGTGAGAATTAGACAGATACCAATTTTGGAGTGAAAAAACAGAGCTTGAGAGATTGCTTGATTGTTGTGTGCTTGTGCTAAAGGGAGATCATTGGCAGCTGGCAAGGGTGATACTGGGTGGCTTGCCATTGCCTTCTCATATAATATTCCCAAACTTGAATTTGTGAGGGATGCGTGCTAGTGTCCAATCTTGAGGAAGAACATCCGTGGGATGTTAACTAATCCACACTATATGATCGTAGGTTAGGCAAACGCCGGTCTTAAAGTCCATTTGAGTGACGCAAATCACATTGGTTACCGTCACCCTCACATCGAAACACCAGGATGACAGTTTTTAGCTAGGTGAGGAGTCAGAATAACACCAGATGCTGGTACATACTCGCCGAGAACAACTTGGTGACTTAGTGCGACAAGTGGTGTCTTAAGCGCTGTCTGCCAAGCCTTGTATAAGGTATGGATCGGAAAGGTTCTCTTTCAATCAAACGAAAGGCAAAGAAGAAATTTTAGTAAAGAAAGAGAAGGAACAAGAGTGATAATGGACTTGCAGAACAAAGGGCATAACTGGAAAATTTATGAAACATCTGAAACTTAAACTGTTTCTGTACTCTATCAAGAACAAAGACCACTGAGTTCAGTTAATATGTTCAGGGGTAATGGTGAAAAAAAACTTCCGAAAAACCACAGGTGGGACGGACGACGAGAGAAAAACTATCGTCCTCCGTGAAAGGCGGGGACTAATAAAATGGAGGGAAAGGAATGAGAGGCTGATTAAAAATGGAGATGAACCAGTGTGAAGGGGTTATTGTTTCCCCAATTCATTTCTCTTTCAACCATAAGTAACTGTTGCTTGAAATACATGCACAGTTCCTTCACATGGCGGACAAGTATTTAGCACAGCTTGCCTAACCTGGGTTTATGATGACCACATCATGTATTAAAGGTGTTTTTCAGGAAGGGGATGGGCGGGGGGGAAGGGGTTTAGGTGGGGGGGGTTCAGCGTGCTGGGGGAGGGGTGTCTCGGGGAAAGGGTTTCGTGCTCGGGAGGGGTGGTACAGTTCGCGGGGGGGGGGGTGTGGTGCAGCATACTGTCGATTCGAATGTTTTTAATAGTGAAAATCTCTTATCAGAGTTCCTGCAGGAAATATGTTAGATAGAGAAAAGGGGACGTATGTATAAATTGATCGAGAAACCATTGTTAACCACCTTCGATAGCAAAAAATGCTGTCACACAATTGTGTTTCCTTGTCTGTCGCCTGTCGCTACAAAACGTCATTTTAGATCGATGACAACTTCATTCATTGAACGTCTATTTGACGACGATATTCCGAACGTGAATCTCCAAAATTGTGAAGATTGGCGGAATTTCATCCCGAATCCGTGCACGAGAGGCGAAAGGTAATTTTAAGTCTGTGGAGCTGATGGTCAAACACAATTGGAAATCATTTTTTGATCAAGTGAACCGTCCTTGACGGCATAGTCGGTACGTTACATCAGGCAACGATATAATTATATTCATACTATATATCATATATATACATATATACATAATATATTGTTATGAATTGGAAATTCAATCGCACTAACATACAGGTTTCCTTGCAGCTATGTCCGTTATATGCGTTCCCTAATAGCTCACTCCCATTGTTTAAATGTTTTGAAATCGGTATTAGATGCGTGCGGAGATTTAATAGTTAAGGAAAGAAACAATGGAGACTGTCCCTCCCCTCTTCTCTGCTGAAAAGGAAGAAGAACCCTAGGTGACGTCAACAACTCTCGCCGCCACGTGGTTGACCGGGGGGTGGATCACGAGGCATGAGTCACGCCGTGCGGGGGAGGGGTGCAAAGGATCAAAGAGGACATCTTTTCTTTGTTCAGAGAGAATCCAAAACGGAGTATCGTGGTAGGGGCTGAGTCGTGGGAGTTCCGTGGGAGTCGGTGCTGAGTCTGTGGGGAGGAGTAAGCTTTGTTTGCTTCGGCAGTTGGCGGGAGCGCAGGAGGCGAAGCCAAGGACTGCGTGGAAGTCCGGCGTGCGCGAGAAGAACGCAGAGCTGGAGGCGGCAGCTTGCCTGCTGTGTCGCGTCAAACCGCTGCGTTCGGTGACGAGAGCCGAGAAAGCTCGCTGCCCACACGGAAGGGGCCATGCTCGACCCCGGCTACGTTGTAGGCTTGCCGTGGGAAGGAGCATCGCGGTATCGCCCAAGCTCGTTCGTGTGAAGTAGCCGGAGAGCGTCGGCTCCAACGGAGGCCGGACGCTTCGACCTACGGTAGCTATGCTCGCCGGTGGGAAGGAGCATCGCGGGTCCGCCCAGGCGCGTCGTGTGGAGAGAGCCGGAGAGAGCTCGCCTGCCCACACGGGAAGGCCCGAGATCGATCCGCGCTACGCTAGCTGCCGTGGGGAAGGAGCATCTGCGGGTCGCCCAAGCCGCGTTCGGTTGGAGAGAGCCGGAGAGAGCACGCCTGCACACGGAAGGCCCGAGCTCTGAACCGCGCTACGCTAGTCTGCTCGTGGGAAGGAGCATCAGTGGGTGTCGCTCCAAGCCAGACACACGAGGGTGCAGGTAAATGCAACGGTCTCTGTGGACTGTTCGGTTCTGCAGGTCCCACGGCATAGAAGACCCAGAGGTCCAGTCCTGACCCCAATTGCCTTCTCGATGGGGTCTTTTTCCTGCTTTTCTTCTCGGAATGATGTTGTGGCGCCTGAGTCTCTCTCTAGTAAACTGTTGTAAGTGACTGTACATTAATAATATGCTTATAGACGGTGTGTAGTTCTTTTTGTTGCTTGTTAAGCATACGTGTTTCATTAAATAAATGTCTTGTGTACATTAAACCTGCCTCGCCTTCGTCCATTCCTCATGACTGAAATCATTGTCGTGTTTGGGAGTTACAAAGCCGTTGGTTTGCCCGTAATAGGGGGGGACATTTGGAACCGACGTTTTCGGGCGATTACGCCGCTCGTAATCGCGCACAGGACAAGCTCGCCTTCGGCGGTTTTGGTTCCGTACGTAGGATCAGTCGAGGGTGGAATACCCCGGTAGTGTGGATTCACGTGGTATTTAGGTACATTGAAGATTGGCAATCGACCTATCCACGTATCTGCCGATTGGTGTATTTCGGTTTCTGTTACAAGGACCTCGTGCTGGAGTATCCTGGGCGGCGATCTATATTCCGGGCGATCGGTCGGGCGACGCGACTGTGCGGCTACGTCAGAGCGTCGGTGCGGCCGACCCACGTCCCGTAACAATCGTAGGTCAGGAGTGGGTGTTCACCAAGCCAGCCTCCGTAAATTGTGTAGGTTCGAATCTGTAACAACTGGTTGTCAGGAGTGCGACTCGGCCCTCTCGCCTCCGTAGCAAAATTCAGGGAGTCCGGATCAGGGTATACTAGCGAAACCCCCCCCCCCGTGTCAAATTACGATCGTTATATATTTTATTCCGCAGCACTTAAAATGTTCAGATCCAAGGCGCGCAGGGGCAGGGAGGGCTTAGGAATGTGTTTGAATGTATGGATCCATGCCAGGACAAGGTTCTTTATTTTATCACGCCACCATAATGGTAATCAGTGGGGCCGCTCACCCACGTACTGGACATGAAACTTTTCCCGGCAAATAGCGGCGCTGCCTGCAATCTTCAGCGCAGCACGGAGGGGCACTATGATTAGCAAGCGAACGGCACAACAGGAGGCGGGGCGTCCCAACCAACGATGAAACCAAACGTGATCATGGGCAGGCGAGGCTGGCGGACATTTGTGCCCGACAGCCGCCAACAGAGAATATCTGCCGAAACTAAAAGAAAACGGTGAGAGAAGACGAATGAATAGGAAGAGCAGGCCAGTGCACAAGAAGTGTGGAGAGCGAAACTGAAAGAAAAGAAAGAGAGCAAATTAGTACAGTCTCAGGATAGGAAAGAACTTTAAAGAATTCGACCACTGAAGGAAGAGGTTAAGAAAGCCCATCGGAAAGAGGAAAGCTGAAAGGAGGTGAAATTGGGTCAAAATTAGAAGAATTCGGTGAGGGATATGGATGAAATGAGGAAGAAGAAAGGTGAAAGAGGTGTCAGGAGAGAAAAGGTAATTGAAAAAGAAAGCTTCTGAATACTGAAACACCACAGAAGAGAGAGAATTACATAAATGAACTGAGGAGTTGAAAGAAAGAATGACACAGAGAATGAACGTTAAGGAACCACACTGTAACAGATGAACAGCCTGGAAGCGAAGGCAAGATTACAAGAATGAATGCAGAAAGAGTAGATGAAAGAAGAACGAATTGAGACAGAGAAAGAAATAGTCAATTGAGGAATTAGAGATTGCAGAATGAGGAACATAGAGAGACAGTGGAATAGAAAACAAAAACAGTAATGAATTTGAAACTGAGACAGAAGGAAAAAAATGTTGGAGTACGAGGAGAAAGTGTAAGGCAGCAAGGAATGAAAGGAAGGAGAAATCAGTCGATTGAAGGAACCAACGAGATTGGGAGAAGGAAGAACGAAGAACAAGTGGAATAGAAAAACATAAGAACATGAATTTGAGGTGGATCCAATTGAAAGAAAAAGCGAGGCCTGGAGTGCGGGAAATAGAGAAAACGTGAACAAGAACGAAACGGAAAAGAATAAGCCAATTGAAAGAAACGATGAATTGGAGAGGAAAACGAGAGGAGGTGGGAAAGACAAAAAAAATATGAGTTGAAATTAAATCAACTCAGAAACAGCAAAAAAATTTGAGTCCTACGAGATGTGAACAAGCTCCGGAAGAAAATGACAACTAAAGAGGCTCAGAGGGAGAACGACTCAATGGGAAGAAATGTAGCGAGGAAGAAAAGGAAATTAAAGGAGGTAAGGTGACAACGACAGAGACGCAGGAAATAAAATGTAAGAGACGCGGGGATAGAGGTTGAATTGGACGGGTTATAAGACACACCACCAACACAGAGTGCGAGGCTTATGGGGCGAGCTGGGGACTGTCCTCGTGACCGTCGGTGCGAGCAGCTGGGTATAGCCTCTTCGGAACGAGGGAGACGCTATTACTCCCTTGAGCGAATCACGACAGGGTGAGTTCGGTCGTGCAGAGCGAGTTAGAGGGGGCGAGTGCTGTTGACGTGTTGGCAGAGGAGCCTTTGGGGAGGTATGGAGGTCCCGGAACCCTTCGTGGTGACACGATTCCCAGTGGATTGGCTCCGGTGTTGTGAGTGATAATGGTCTGTGTGGATGAAGCAAGACCGATGTGATGAGTGAAACACCGGCGTGTGGTGTCCCTCGTGTGTGTGAAGTTAATATGGGTGTGCCGGTGGAGTTGTGCCGAAATGCGGGCCTTCAGCGCGTGTGAAAGGAAACACCTGAGTGTGGAAGGACTAGGGTATGTGAAGGAGATGAAGTAGGTTGCGGGAGAACGCACCGCATCCGCCGTTCCCTGTCCGAGTGCCATGGTGGAGTGTGTGAGCGTCGTAGCACGCAGGAGTGTGTGCGTTGAACGGCGACGACGGGACCAGATGAAGGACAAGGGCCGAGTAGCGGCCGCAGCCATTTTGAGAACCGTGCCGGGTTTGCACAGCAGCGAGCGCGGGGTCCGTGCTGTGTTACGCACAAGGCCGC
>CM068958.1:66283013-66298351 GCA_035128595.1 Eptatretus atami | reverse complement strand
GGATTTCAGTTTAGATTTAGGAGATGGGAATTGTTGGATTTTCGGAGACACGGACAGACTGGAAATGTGTCGTGGAGACGTAGCTAAGCTACGTAGAGTAAATGGAACGTGCATGAGTTTTAAGGGATGACGAGGGAGCACGAGTTGGTCAGGGGATTTAGTTAGAAGGATGGCAGTGTGGAGTGTTGGTGTGAGTTGCGAAATGGAAAGTGTATGAGAAATGAGTGTAGGACAGTGAGCCCAAGTGTGCGAGTGGAGCGAATGTGGTATGCATGGTGCGAATGACTGGTTGGGGGAGGAGTGATTCCCACCCAAGTGACCCCGGGGTCAGTTTAATGTTAGCTAGTGGGTTATTCAAATTTACTAACAGGAGGTCGTTTTGTTGTTGGTGTCGAGAGAAGGCACGAACCCGTTTGGAGGGGTGCAAGAGTTCATGGACCGGCTGGGAGCGTGGCTGTGGAAAGGTGAGTTTTGTTTAGTGGGCACCCCGGGCACCGGACTAGTCGGCCAGAGTAGGCCAAGGGCCCAAGAGGGGCCGGGATAGAGTAGTGGGCACGGGCGACCCGTCGGAAACGGGACCCGTAGCGCCAGAATGCCACGGGGGCAGTGTAGTGGGCACGGGCGACCCTCGGAAAGGGACCCGGGGCACCAACACGCCACGTGGGCATCGGAGGGGGGCAATGCCAGAGAGGGCAACCCCCCACATTTATAGGGAGCAGCTAGGCTCGGAGGCAGCCTGCGGGCCTAGGGTGCCATGATTAGAGTTCGGCAGAGGGGGAGTTCCTGCCAGTTGAGCCACGCTGCCAGCCAGGAAATTGTGCGAGGGCACGAACGAAAATTTGAGGGCAAGGCCCAAATTTATAATGGACACCAACACAGGCGACGGGAATCATGTGTTTTTAGAACCGATAGTTTTAAAGTGTGAGGCGTTTTTGGAAAGCCCCGGGATAGTTTCAGGTTAATGAATGTTAAGGTAGATAGGAGATGTACCCCTTCGCATCATCCATCCCTTCGCTCATTGTAGGCCGCTGGACTCACCTTGGTAGATCGCTGAACTCTGAGGAGGCCATTCTGAGGCTTTGTTGGGCCTCGACACAGGACGCTAGTCTCTCCCTATTCCCCTCCAGAGAGGGAACGTAGGGGTTGGAGTAGGCTAGGTGGACAGGATAGGTTAGCCGGACAATGACGATAAAGGGGGCGAGGGAGACAATAAAAAGGGAAATAAAAATAAAGAGGGGCTAAATTTTGTTGTTTTGTGGCAAATTAAGGGAGCGGGTATGGACAGAGACAGGCAAAGGCGATAGAGTGGGGGGAGACAGTAGGCTAGGTCCGAGCCCGCTTTCAGAGCGGCCGGCACCACGCACTCCCTCCAGACCTGATGGAACCACACCAGAGGCCGGCCAGCTTCACCTGCCGGCCTGTTGTGCTGCAGCTGCCTGTTCTGCATGGGCTTACCTTGCCATGCCTAGTTGCCTGCCTCTGCCATGACCCCATGCCTGCTAGCCTTGTTTGCGTTTGCCCCTGTGTCCATTCCACCATGCGCGCCAGGACCATCCAATTTTGTGAGGACTGCCCTGCAGGCAGCCCGTTCATCCATCATGTCCATTTGTTTTGCGACCATCTCCATCCATTCCCCTGCACCAAAGACTTTGCAACGACTTTTGCCTTCCCCTTTCCCCTTTCACAGATTACAAGTCCTGGGCCATGGTTTAGTGTTAATTTATAAGTTAAGGTTAAGTTGAGTGAAAATTGTAAATATGTGGACCCCGCCTGCATGTTTGTTTTAGCGCCGGCAATTTTAGTTAAGTTGTCCGAATGAGTCTGTGAGAGTTTGTTTAGTTAGTTACGCAGCGCATTAGGTTATTTATTTTTGGGACACGTTTAAAGAAATGTCGCACTCAGGGATCCGAAGGTAGAACGTACTCGGGAAAACTTACACATGCTGGTCACACGAAAATTTGACGACTCGGGACGAGTCTGTAAAAAGGGGAGGGGGTTGTTACGAATTTGGAATTCAATCGCACACAACATACAGGTTCCCTTAGTCAGCTATGTCGTTAAGTGCATGTTCCCTAGATAGTCACCTCCCATTGTTTAAATGTTTTGAAATCGATTAGATGCGCTGCGGATCGATTTAATAGTTAGGGAAAGAAACAATGGAGACGTCCCTCCCCTCTTCTGCGAAGAGGAAGAAGAACCCTGCGGTGACGTCAACAACTCCCTCCCACCCGTGGTTGAGCGGGGGTGGATCACGAGGGCATGAGTCACGCCGGGTGCAGGGGAGGGGGAGCAAAGGATAAAGAGGACATCTTTTCTTCGTTCGTGGGAGAGAATCCAAAAAGAGTTCGTGGAAAGCGTTCGCGGTGAAAGTCCCTGAAGAGAATCCAAAAAGAGTTGGTGGAAAGAGTTCGTGGAAGTCCCGTGAGAAGAATCCCAAAAGAGCTCGTGGGAGTCCCGTGGCAGAGTTCGTGTGCTGAGTCCCGTGGGAGGAGTAAGCTTTTTGCTTCGGCAGTTGGGGGAGTCGGGAGGAACCCAGAAGCCAAGGAGCTGCGTGGAAGTCCGGGCGCGAGAAGGAGACGCGAGCTGGAGGCGCAGCCTTGCCTGCTGTGTCACGCAAACGCGCGTTCGTGTGGAGAGAGCCGGAGAGAGCTCGCCTGCCACACGGAAGGCTCGAGCTCGACCGCGGCTACGCTAGCTGCTGTGGGGAAGGAGCATCGCGGGTCGCCCAAGCGCGTTCGTGTGGAGAGAGCCGGAGAGAGCTCGCCTGCCACACGGAAGGCCCGAGCTCGACCGCGGCTATGCTAGCTGCTGTGGGGAAGGAGCATCGTGGGTCGCCCAAGCCAGACACCACGAGGGTGCAGGTAACCTGCAACGGTCTCGTGGGACTCGTTCGGTCTGCCAAGTCCCACTCCATAAAGACCCAAGAGGTCCAGTCTGACCCCATTGCCTTTGATGGGGTCTTTTCCTGCTTTTCTTTCGAATGAATGTTTGGCGCCGAGTCCCGTAAGTAAAACTGTGTAAGTGACTGTACATTAATAATTGCTAATAGACGGTTGTAGTTCTTTTGTTGCTTGTTAATTGCATACGTGTTTCATTATAATAAATGTCCTTGTGTAAATGTGAACCTGCTCGCTTCGTCCATTCCTCATTGACTGAACATTTCGTGTTTGGGAGTTAGAAAGCCGTTGGTTTGCCGTAATAGGGGGACATTTGGACCGACGGTTCTCGGCGATTACGCCGCTCGAATCGCGCACGGACAAGCTCGCCTCGGCGTTTGTTCCGTACGAGATCCGTCGAGGGTGGAATACCCCGGTAGTTGGATCACGTGGGTATTTAGGTACATTGAAGATTGGCAATCGACCCTACCCCACGTGATCTGCCGATTGGCGTATTTCGGTTCTTGTACAAGGACCGTCGCTCGGAGTTATCCGGACGGCGATCTATATTCCGGGTGATCGGTCGGGCCGACTCGACTTGCGGCTCCGTTCAGAGCGGTCGGTTGGCGGCCGAGACCCCGGTCCGCAACAATATTCTCAATCTCGGGTTGATCGGAACGGGTGCAACCAGAAGAGAGAACGAGCAGGTTGTTCGATCGCGGGTGGAAAAAAGGATCGACTCGGATGCGGACGCCTCGGAGCATACCCCTGGAGCCCCTCTCGGAAAATGTCGTTTTTCCTTTTTATAAAGGTTCTGCAGTTTTCACCCATGCTGTCCATTGGTAAAAGGAGTGTGCATCCAGGTTTTGCTGTTCTTTACAAAAACTGCCCACAAAATATCGCTCATTCAAAACAAAGTAGGCAAAGTTATATCATATATATAATATATATATTATTATATATATAATATATATATATATATATTTATTACACACCTAACAAACTGTCAAAGTTTAGTTGCTGTTTTTACAGTATGGGAAGGGTATTTGTACAATTGCTTATCTCAGCTGCGAATGTGACTCTGATCTCACCTCCGAACCATTGACTTAGAAATTAAACAATTGTTCATTAACTGTTTTCTGGGTGTATCTGCAGGGTCCATTCAACCCCCAACAACCACCACCACCTTGGGCAACGAACCCTGCATCTTTCGGTCAGCCTCCACCCCCCACACACCGCCACCACCACCGGTTGGCAACTACAACCAATTCCCCCACCACCTGGTCCTGGCGGGTTCAGTCAACCTCCTCTTCCTGGGTTCCTTCACGGCAGGCCACCCCCATGCCTCCACGTGTGTTTGCTTCGCCGAGCAATGGGAGTTTATTTTGAAGTCTTCTTTTTTACAAGAGCCATAACACTATTTACCCCACGTGCGTGTAGCGCAAGGTGGGGTTAAGCAATCGATTAACTTTGCCTGTCTGTCTGTCTGTCTGTCTGTCTGCAGACATCACTCTCTGACTGAGGAACTGCCTAATTTCAATTGAAGTTTGTATTTTGAACACTGTAGAACACTAATCGCAATATGAACCTGTAGTTTAGGCCTAAGTCACATTTGCTCTACGGCGAGGATACGGCGGCCGTACGCCCTCTGAATTGACAGAAACCTGCGGCGGCCGCAGAGTTTCTGCGGTGGCCTCAGGTGGCCCTACGCCGTTTGGCTATATTTTACAGGCCGTAAGGTCGCCGTGGAATTATAACACGGAGTTATAACTTTTTTCATTTCTACGTTCGCCGTAGCAATTCGACAAGCCGAAACAAAAAAACTGGTAAAAAAAAAAATAAAAAAATTAGCCCACTCGTTACCATCCGTCTGGCCGCACGTTCGCCTTAGGGCCCCCTGCGGTCGCCTTGCGGGCACCTTGAGGCTACCTTGCGTCTGCCTTGAAAATTCTATGGCCACCACAGGGCCCCTTAAGGTCACCGTGCGACTCAAATCAAAGACCGTACGGCAACCCCACGTTTTCGTCTCCACAATTTCTAAGACCTAAGGCCTAAGTCACATTTGCTCTACGGCGAGGATACGGTGGCCATACTCCCTCTGAATTGACAGAAACGTGCGGCGGCCGCAGAGTTTCTGAGGTGGCCTCAGGGTGGCCCTATGCCGTATGGCTATATTTTACAGGCCGTAAGGTCGCCGTGGAATTATAACGCGGAGTTATAACTTTTTTCATTTCTACGTTCGCCGTAGCAATTCGACAAGCCGAAAAAAAAAAACTGGTAAAAAAAAAAAAATTAACCCATTCGTTACCGTCTGTGTGGCCGCACGTTGCTCGTTAGCGTGGCCCCCCTGCGGTCCCCCTGCGGTCGCCTTGCGGGCACCTTGCGTCTGCCTTGAAAATTCTATGGCCGCCGCAGGAACGCCCTAAGGTCACCGTGCGCCATCAATCAAAGACCGTACGGCAACCCCACGTTTTCGGTCTCCACAATTTATAAATACCCGTGCGGCTCCCCGAAAAATATAAACATATGTGACTGCTACATTGTGTGACCGTGGAAATTCTGCGCCGCGTATAATTGCTAATGGCCGTAGATTTTGGAGACCCCACGGCCGCCGTGGCAAATGTGACTTAGGCCTAAATACGCCGTGCGGCTCCCGAAAAATAAAAACATATGTGACTGCTACATTGTGTGACCGTGGAAATACTGCGGCCGCCGTATAATTGCTAGTGGCCGTAGATTTTGGAGACCCCACGGCCGCCGTGGCAAATGTGACCTAGGCCTTAGCAGTACGTTGGCTCTGATTTGGCAAATTGTACGGAATCTCGTCCTGACTGAACATGCACACAGATGAGTAAAGAAATTTTTTTCGGCTCTCTGCCTGTCTGGCAGTCAAACAAAATTGAAAATCATTCCAAACAGGAAACTTACTGATTTTAGGGACTTCATAAAGGACACAAATAACAGGCACGAAAAACTAATTTAACGTGTTAAATAAAGTAGTGTAAAAGACGCTCCATCAGTGGCTTTAAATTCTGAAAAAGAAAGTCTTTTTTTTTTTCTCCAGCCTTTAAAACTTTTATTTCGTTTCATTTGAAACGCTGAAACATTTGAAACGTTTCATTCGTTTCATTCATATATATTTGAACGCTGTGGAACACAAAGCACCTTGTTGGCACTTCCAAAAGCATTCAGTTTAGCAGTACTTGGACAAAATATTACACCATCTCGACCAATCAAATTTTCCACTTACACTCTTAGCGTTGGGGAATATTGAGATTCAGACAAAATTGCGACACGTGCTCATGTTTGGAAACGTAAAGCAACAGTTGAAAAGACCCTTCCCATGTCCTTTTTCTCAAGACTGCGTAGGGTAAGCCGTTCTCTGAACACTGTAGTTTTTTTTAATTTTTAACCAGGATCGTTTTCAATTTCTGCATGTTCCAACTTTATACACCTCCTTCCTATATGCCAACAGACCTTGGTCCTCCTGGCCCGCAGTGCCCACCAGGAGCTCCTAACCATCCTCCCGCTTTCCAGCTGGGCATTCCACCGCCAGGCTTATTGGAGTATGCCCAGGCACCACCTGACTTCAGCAAACCTCCACCAGGCTTCCAAGTATCCCACCACCAAATATGTCACCAAAGGCTCCCCTGCAAACCGTAGACCCAAACGACCCGAGCCTGCTTCCCACCGTGCCCTATTATGAGTTGCCTGCTGGGCTCATGGCGCCTCTTGTTAAGGTATCGTTATACAGGTCTTTTTGAAACACGGTGTTTGTTCGACTTTATAACCCCGATTCCTCGATAAACTATGGTAATAGATTTTTATTTTTTTGGTGTGCATTTTTTTAATGGCTTCCTGGCTTTATAGCCAGAGAGCAAATTATATATTATTTTATTATATATTATTTTATTAACTATCATTTGATTGTCACCGAGAGAGGAACTTCTAATGCTTGCCTTTTCACTCCCAACTCTTTGCCCTTTACTCAAATCAGCTGGAAGAATGTGAGTACCGCCTCTTGATCCTACAGACATCAGGCTGCCGCCACCGATGCCGCCCAGTGACAGGCTCCTTGAAGCCGTGAGAGCGTTTTATAGCCCAGCATCTCACGAACGCCCAAGAAACAGGTATCCAGTCCACCTGCCCCTCCCACATTTTCCCCATCACACTGTCACCAAATCTGATGCATAATGATCAAAGGAGAGCAGCCCATGGAACCCATGCTTCCTGCACCCTTGTCGCTTTCCTCCCTCCAACTCCCCTCCACATTAACGACAACCTTCCATCACTCCCCAAAGCCACCCCCAAGGGGGAGGCAGCTACACAGGTATCACATCTTCACTGCTCTACCCTCTTACCTTTCCTAACCATCTTTGTTGCATTCCTTGTCTTTTCTTTCCTTAACAATGAAGCGCAACTTCTAAAAACAATTGTTTCCAAGGCTTTGCTTTCCGCGCTGTACTTGGCCTTGCTGTTCTGCTGTAACTGTTACCTATGAAGAATGCTTTTCTGCTTCTTTCTTAACGCAGTTGTGCTTTGCAGTGGGCTAGAGCTTTATTTGTATCTTGATGCATGAAAATTTTCATCAAATCCTGCATCTTTGTTTCCTCTGCTTTGTCACACATCTCTCACGACATAAATTGGCACTGTCTGAAACATTTTACTTAAAATGTTATCCTTATCTTGCACTTTAATTACATTTCATTTATGGAAATCTCAACTTGAGGATCAACAGCTTGCCTCTTCCCTGCCTATCGAGCATGATTTCTTGTAATTCTCTTTATTTTCATATCCTCATTCACATGCTTCTCCATTGCACTTCCCTCGACTATGTATCTGTTCCACCAAACTTCCTTGCATCCCACAAAGGCTTCCTCACAATCCTTTCTGGCTCCTTATACTTTACATGGTTATCCTTGTTCTTCCTTAATACTATTCCATCCTCCTGTCCTTGCTGCCTCCATCCTGTGCCATATTAAAACCACTTAAGCTGGTCCCTATTTCCTCATAATCTACAGAGACTGTTCTTCTCTGCCTTCACACTCACGTCATTTACCTACTCTGTTACATACCTGTTTTCTTGACTCTTTAACGCTCATCTTTCATTCAGGTTTCATTATATAGTGCTTTACACAAACTTTTCCTTTTACTCTTGCAAGCTCCTTGCATTTAATGCCTCCCTTGTCACCACTTCAATTTGCTTCACATTTTGTTCTGTGTTTTTTTTTATGTCTTGTTCTTCTCGTGTTCATGTGTGTGTGTGTGTTTGTTTCATCCCTTCAGTGAAGGAGGGAACATAATGGCCTGTACGAGTTCTTCGTGCTAAAATGCGTGCAAGGAGACGAAGGGATGAACAGAGTCGCAACGAAGGGTGAGCTGACCCGTTCTTCCGTCAATCATTTGACTCGCATAATCCCACAAAATGTACGCAAACAAGAAAAGCTGGTTGCTTTGAAACTGCTTCAGCAGCTCCAACGCCGTCGGCAATATGTTACAGAGAGTTGGGGAGGGAATTTGGAAACTGCCAACATTTTAAAATTCTCTCTTCAGTCTTTCCTACATTCGGGAATTTTGTACTTGTTTGGAAAGCTTGACTTGCAAGTTCCACATTCTGACTTGGTCTTGGTGGTTGTTGTTTTTTTTAACTGCAGTTTTTGTCCACAATTTAAACAGTCTGCACTGGTGGTTCTTATTACATTTTCGTTTTTCACGAGAAAAAAAATAATATTATAATAATTATTATTATAATAATAAAAGGTCCCTGCTGCCACCTTGTGTGTAGGCATTCTTTGTCACGCAGTAGATCGCGCAGCCAGCGCTCCTCTTCTTCTCGTTCTGAGTCCTCGTCGAGCTCATCTTCGCGCTCTCACTCACGCTCACCTCACAGGTAGTATCATCGTGAATCATCACGAATGTAGTTCACTTTCCTTTTAAGATGAGATTTAGTCGTTTTCCATTAAAAATGATGCATTTTGTTAATTCTGACCGATATTTTCACCTTTTGCTATTTACTAAAAAAAAGATAACCCAGTTTGTACACGAACACTGTATATGCTGGTTTCGATAATTTGATGTAAGCTTAGTCAGTAATTGCAATTTTTATGAATCCCTTGTTCACCTTAAATATATCTCGTGTTGACTTTTTGATTTTTGCAGACGGAGAAGTTACAGCCGTTCCCGTTCACGATCACGTTCCCCTCGTCACCGCAGGCGATCTCGATCTCGCTCACCTCGCCACAGAGATTCTATGAGGTGCAGTCTACGATATGCATACTATTTTCCTTCTCATCGGTGCTTTGTGGTTTAATTACCTTTGCAGTGAAATAAAGCAAATACCCTTGGATTGTTTGAAAAACTTTTTGCCCATGAATCTCACCAGTCATGCTCCTCCAATCGGAATTGCGGATTACCGTCTCGGTGAAGAAAACAAAGGTCACCAGCTACTGATGAAGATGGGTAAGCCTGTTAAGTGTCAAAAACCCTCGCGCTGCCATTTTCTGCACCATTGGTGAGCGTACTGCTTGAGATGAGTATGAGATAGATGCATTTGTTCTTCAGGTTGGAGTGGAGCCGGTGGTCTGGTGCCAATGAACAGGGAAGAGAGGATCCCATCAAAGGAGGAGAGATACGAGATCACTGGAACCAGTACAAAGGCATTGGCGTTCCTCTTGATGACCCTTTTGAAAACTTCCGTCGTAGCAAGAGCAACACGTTCATTGCTCGGCTCATGGCACGGACTGACCGTATGTTTGCTGTGTGCATCTCAACATAATAACAGCCGGTTTGACTTGTGCGGGCAACGATGACAATTTGCAACTACTTTTACCAACTGGACTCCCGAGAGAAACTTTCACTTTATTTGATAGCACAGAACAAATGTAAGCTAATTTCCCCACCCCACCCCCTGTTCGGAACCCTAGTAAAAAGTTAGGAATGACATGAAAAAAGTTTGTCTTCCCACCAAAGTGGCTGTGTTACTGCTAAAGTGAGCATTGGGATTATAGATTATGAACAAGTTCTGACTCATGTTTGCATTATTAATCAACCACATGAGACAAACAAATTGGGGACATAATGTGTTAACATAAGGACTTCATTGATGGGTTTTTTTCCTTCCTTCTCCTTGCTCCGTTACAGCATTAGCTGGCAATCACCCACAGAAAAGCCAACCGAATGACAACACGATCCACTGAAGACCGGAAACATTTGAAATCCAAACCTATTTTATTCCTTTCTTGTTCCTGATCCCAGTTCATGGTTTCACACATTTTGCTGTGTTGGACTGAATACCATGGGTGGTAACAATACCTAGATAAAAGTGATGTGCCAGCCGTTCCTACAGCCTAGGAGCACAATTCGAACGACAAGACCTTGCAATTTGGTGATGCTTAATTTTCCCTCCTTGTTTTCGAATCGACTGTGATTGCACTTGTGCAAACAGAAATTCATGTTTAATGTCCTCCCGGCTTCACCCTCCCAAAAATCAATTTCCGGTAAATGTTTATGTGTACATTTTTTTTATTCCATTCAATTTGGAGATGACCTGTGATGATGATGCTTGGCTGTTTTTGACGGTGAAACTTCATCGTTTCACTGTGATTTTGTATGGCGAATCGAAAATACATTTTTAGCCATTTGGAAATGTTTCTCTGTTTTGAGACTTTCTTCCTGGATGGTATGTAATATGAGGATTATTGCACAGGATGGGATCACCAATAAGAGTAGCTACCCTTTTCAATTCAGCAGTCGCTGCGGTACTCTTGCTGCCAGCAGTGCGGTTGCTGCCAGTTGAAAAATGCATCCAGAAGTTCCAAATCAGGTGCAAACTCGATGCAACTTCCACTTGCTTTTATTTTAACTTATTGTTTCCACAAAGTTGGAATGAATAGTAACACAGTGGGACAAAGAAAGAGACCATTCTGCCAATAACATATCTTATCGTCTATTTAACTCTGCAAAGCAAAGTACAATTTCCAAAACCTTATGTGCCTCTAATTATTATCGTTTTTTCACTTTCAGGTATACTTTTAGTTGCGTAAATATACCGTCAAGCTGTACAGTCTATGCAAATGCAGGTCTTCAAAATCGTTGTTCACCACCACCTCTTATCTTCCTCCATCCATAACCACGATCTTTTCTACTCCCGTTAATCCATCCCAAACCCACCTCCTTCAAATTCCCTGCTTTCCTTCCTGTGAAAGTCCCTGTAATGTCCATCTTGTTTACCCGTGTTCCCACCCCATCCCTCTCCCTTCCACAGATCTCCTCATGTGTCTATCCCCACTGTTTTCTGTTTCCCTCTCCTGTTTCCTGCTCCCCTTGTTATACATTCTGTGTGTTAGCTCTTAAACGAGCCTTGACATTGTATATAAAAAAATAAAATTTTAAAAATATAACAATAATTAATCGATGAATTGATTAATGAATAAATCAAAAATACTCTTTATAGCCAAATATTATAGTCTAAATATCAGCTTCCTAGCTCAAAATGTGCCTGAGATATTGCCAGGATGAGAAATAAAATAAATAAGTACTTAATAAATCAATAATAATGAAATAATTCATCAATTAATTAATTAATCAAACAATAAAAGTAACCTTTTGCCAAAGCAGATCTTCACTTTTGTCTCCAAATTTCAGCTTCATAGCTCAAAGGATGGCTGAGATATCGCCCGAACAAACAAACAAACAACCAAAAAACAAACGGAGTAAAAACTGAGTACTCCTTCCTTCGGTGCCCGGCGATGACGTCATGCATCGCCTGTGTATGGAATTGGAAAGGAGTGGTGGACAACAGACAGACAGAGAGGGGTGAAAACATCACCTCCATCCACGTTCAGTGGCGGAGTGAACAAAAGTGCATCCAACACTACCTTAAGGCAGTCCAACTTGTTCTGAGAGCTGACTGGATATAGCCAGCCCTCAGAGCCTTGCTCGATGCACACTTACCTCTGTGCTGTTTAGCCTTTGTTGAAATATAGGTCCAGCTCTAAACTGTCATCCATGCAGTGTGAGGCATCAATGTATGAGTTGTCCCTTGGATGGACATAAAACTGAGCATATCTGCTAATGCGTGGTGTTGGCTTAATGGTTTGGGATTTGAGGATCCTAAACTCAAATCCCTCACCGTTGAATTAATACCAGGTGGGGTTGACTCAGCCCGTCATCCTTCCGAGGTCGGCAAAATGAGTACCAGCTTGCTGGGATGATTGAGCCGTTCAAGTGTCCTGTGTCGGAGTGGCGACCCGTCCAGGATGTGTGCCCCGTAGCCGAGGAGACTGCTTTGGCAGCACCAACGCTCTATTCAGAGTACGATCCCAATGGATCATCTGCTAGCATAAATGGATTTTTGCTCACCTGGAACGTAATTCCAGGAAGCTTATGGGGTGGTGCATCGTCCGTCCCTCCGTCCATCTACAAACACTTGCAACTTCTCTGGAACTGTACACACAATTTCAATGAAACCAGCACATCCTTCATCACCCGGTGTGTACCAAAGTTGTTCATCGGGCCCAAGGTGCTCTCCGATGGGGTGGGGTTGACCTCAAAATAGGTATTTGCTTTCTTCTCAGAAACTACACAAGTAATTCTGATGAAACTTGACCACAACCTTCCATGATGTATCAAAAGTTTGTTCACAGCATTAACAAAAAAAATACGGCCCATGGGCCCTGGTCAGTTCGGACTTCATCGATATTGGATATATTCATTAACATTTATTGTTTTTATTTCGGCCCTAATGAACTTCATCCTCATTAGAACTCATTATCTTTCCTCCTGGACAAAAATTCGGAAAAACACTTAGACAAGCTGTAGACATTGTTCCATAGAAACCATTATACCAAACCAGAAGCAAAAACTAGGAATAGTCGACGAGTTTTTAGGACTTTGAAGATCAATTGATTGGACTAATTAACTCAGTCAATTGGTGACAAATCTTGAAATTTCATTGCGGGGGGCTCTGCGGAATCTCCCCAAGTATACCCTCCGAGTTTCAAGTCTTTGTGACCGCAGGTTGCAGATAATGATCGAAAGATTGATTATGGACAGACTGACGGACGGACAGACGGACATGGACCACCATTTTATACAAGTCACTTCCTTCGGAACTGACAAAAATCGGGGTCTGAGGGGGTCTACGGTGGGAGTTTCTGGAGGGGCTCCCTTAAAGAGGTGTTTGCTTTCTTCTCAGATGAATATGACACACAATTTTGATGAAACTTGACCACAACCTTCATCACCCATGACGTACCAAAGTTTGTTCATGACATTAGAAAAAATTGGGGTCTAAAGGTGTGTAAAAGGGGGGTTACCCCCCAAAATAGGTATTTGCTTCCTTCTCAGAAACTACACACAATTTCGATGAAACTTGACCACATTTTTATCATCATCATTGGGGTTTATCATCATTATTATTATTATTTTGAGCTTCAACTGGCGTTTTCAGAACCACTCGGCTCTATATACGCACTCACTAATCACCTGGGTCCTCGGCAGGAGTCGACAAGTTGCAGAATACTCCTGGGTTGTGTTTATTACCAATCAGCTTGCTATCATTTGCCAAGCCAGCCGTTCTTATCAACCGTTTCGTTGGAGTGCTTGCTTGAGTGCTTAAGCCCCTTGGCGAGCGCTCTACAAGCTGCTTGGTGATGGACGCACTCCTTTAATACATCGCCGAGTGAGGAATTTTTCAATATGTTTGTTTGTCTCTCAAACAAATGTTATCTGTGACAGTTTATGTGCTCGAAAACACAAAGGACGGTTTATCGTCAAGTCGTAATTTAGCGATGCTTGTTTTCTCTGACCTGACTGAAAACATTGGACGGTGTATAGTCAGGTTACTGTTTGGTGAAGTTTGATTTTTTTTTTCACATATTTTACGTTTTAAAATATTTACCGAATTAAAAAAACAATAAAATCACAACCATACGATATCCGATGTATAATCGTAAAATCTGTTGACTATAAAACAAAGGAAAAACACGATGCGGAAAATGGAAAGTGTTCCCGTTCCCGAGCTGTTCCTGATCGCACGTCAAAATGGCGAACAAACCGGGTGAGGGTGACGCGGCTCGTTTGATGTTCGTGGGAATACATGACTGTGTGGTGGTTACATTCTCTCTCTCACTCACTCGCTCGTTAACGTTCCTCATTGTGTTGAGGATTCATTCCGCGATTCGGATGAAAAAGAAGCGATGTCATGGTCAGGCCTAGTCAGTGATTGATGAAAACGACTTGTGTTGTGTATTCTTCACTACATGATCATGTCCCTCCATGTCTGTTACGAACAACATCCTTCCTGTCCCCCTCCCCCTCCCCTCCAACATCATAACTCGAGTTACTCGGAAGTATTTGATGTGTTCTCTTCTCCTATTTTTCTCTCTCATGACCTTTAATATTCCCTGTGACCTCGAATTGAGGTCGAACGGAACGGTCACAGTGGGTTGGTTGACATCGGACACGGACACGGACTCGGACACGGACACGGACGCATTTCCTTCACCCATTCATATCAAATTCCATTTATTTATTTATTTTTGTACAAAGTCGAGGCTCATGAAAGCGCGAGGTGACGGAGTGCCACCTATGGATTCAAGCAATGGAATAAAGAACATGAAAAGGAAAGGATAAGGGGGAACAAACCTGCTGTGTTTGGATTTTCGGGAGTAAATCAGATAATTATAATTTGAAATATGATATCTTTATTTAAGGGACTATATTAGACAAACACGACGCGATATACGATAGCAAAATTGGCGAACATTTATATTATATTCTATTTTTGTAAATATATAAAATGCATATATTTTGAAATAATATACAAGAAAGATAAGAAAAAATAAGTTTGGAGATTTAGATTTTCGGAGTTAAAGGGGGGTGCAAAAGTTACGGGAGATGACGATTCAATGTAATAATCTATCTGACCACTAAATTAAAGGTGTGTGTGTTGTGTGTGTGTTCAGTGTCAGACATATTTATTATTGGGGGGGGGGGGGAATGAACAAACGTCGACACTACGTTCACCTTTTGACGAGACCTTCTACAGACATTGAGACGTGGGTATCCAATTACTGATCCATATACTAAGCTACCTACAGTAGTGCTGCGGTCCGTAGCAAAAACTCAGTTTGGATCGGCTCTAAATTTCACAAAAATTTTTGCCGGGTCCCAGGTTGGCTCAGACGTGTTAACAATTTTTGTTTTGTGTGTATGCACATGATGTACTATCGTAGTACTGTACTCTTACTGTACTAAGTTTGGCGCTTTAGTTCATAGTTGCTCGTTTTTGCTTAATTAATTATATCTATCAACAAAAATAAGTCCAGATTAAACTACGAGTAAAACGGGCACTCAGTCGAGCACATACTGCCGCCAGGATGAACAGTTTTACATTGTATCACACTGATAGGCCGGTTGGATTCGGACCTGAACCAAAAATCGAATCGACAAATCGCATCA
>CM068958.1:66272791-66282988 GCA_035128595.1 Eptatretus atami | reverse complement strand
GGAACAGCCCCGGGAACGTTTTCAGGTTAATGAAAGTTAAGGTAGATAGAGAAGAATAACCCCTCGCATCACCATCCCTTCGCTCATTGTAGGCCGCTGGACTCACCTTGGTAGATCGCTGATGAACTCTGAGGACCATTCTGAGGCTTTGTTGGCCTCGACACAGGACGCTAGTCTCTCCCTATTCCCCTCCAGAGAGGGAACGTAGGGGTTGGGTATAGGTGGACAGGATAGGTTAGCCGGACAATGACGATAAAGGGGGCGAGGGAGACAATTACAAAAGGGAAATAAAAATAAAGAGGGGCTAAATTTTGTTGTTTTGTGGCAAATTAAGGGAGCGGGTATGGACAGAGACAGGCAAAGGCGATAGAGTGGGGGAGACAGTAGGCTAGGTCCGAGCCCGCTTTCAGAGCGGCCGGCACCACCGCACTCCCTCCAGACCTGATGGAACCACACCAGAGGCCGGCCAGCTTCACCTGCCGGCCTGTTGTGCTGCAGCTGCCTGTTCTGCATGGGCTTACCTTGCCATGCCTAGTTGCCTGCCTCTGCCATGACCCCATGCCTGCTAGCCTTGTTTGCGTTTGCCCCTGTGTCCATTCATCACCATGCGCGCCAGGACCATCCAATTTGTGAGGACTGCCCTGCAGGCAGCCCGTTCATCCATCATGTCATTTGTTTTGCGACCATCTCCATCCATTCCCTGCACCAAAGACTTTGCAACGACTTTTGCCTTTCCCCTTTCCCCTTTCACAGATTACAAGTCCTGGGCCATGGTTTAGTGTTATTTATAAGTTAAGTTAAGTTGAGTGAAAATTGTAAATATGTGGAACCCGCCTGCATGTTTGTTTTAGCGCCGGCAATTTAGTTAAGTTGTCCGAATGAGTCTGTGAGAGTTTGTTTAGTTAGTTACGCAGCGCATTAGGTTATTTATTTTTGGGACACGTTTAAAGAAATGTCGCACTCAGGGATCCGAAGGTAGAACGTACTCGGGGAAAACTTACACATGCTGGTCAACGAAAATTTGACGACTCGGACGAGTCTGTAAAAAGGGGAGGGGGTAGTGTTACGAATTTGGAATTCAATCGCACACAACATACAGGTTCCCTTAGTCAGCTATGTCGTTAAGTGCATGTTCCCTAGATAGCTCACCTCCATTGTTTAAATGTTTTGAAATCGATTAGATGCGCTGCGGATCGATTAATAGTTAGGGAAAGAAACAATGGAGACGTCCCCCCCCCTCTCTGCGAAGAGGAAGAAGAACCCTGCGGTGACGTCAACAACTCCCTCCCACCCGTGGTTGAGCGGGGGTGGATCACGAGGGCATGAGTCACGCCGGGTGCAGGGGAGGGGGAGCAAAGGATAAAAAGGACATCTTTTCTTCGTTCGTGGGAGAGAATCCAAAAAGAGTTCGTGGAAAGCGTTCGCGGTGAAAGTCCCGTGAAGAGAATCCAAAAAGAGTTGGTGGAAAGAGTTCGTGGAAGTCCCGTGAGAAGAATCCCAAAAGAGCTCGTGGGAGTCCCGTGGCAGAGGTTCGTGTGCTGAGTCCCGTGGGAGGAGTAAGCTTTTTGCTTCGGCAGTTGGGGGAGTCGGGAGGAACCCAGAAGCCAAGGAGCTGCGTGGAAGTCCGGGCGTCGAGAAGGAGACGCGAGCTGGAGGCGCAGCCTTGCCTGCTGTGTCACGCAAACCGCGCGTTCGTGGGAGAGAGCCGGAGAGAGCTCGCCTGCCACACGGAAGGCTCGAGCTCGACCGCGGCTACGCTAGCTGCTGTGGGGAAGGAGCATCGCGGGTCGCCCAAGCGCGTTCGTGTGGAGAGAGCCGGAGAGAGCTCGCCTGCCACACGGAAGGCCGAGCTCGACCGCGGCTATGCTAGCTGCTGTGGGGAAGGAGCATCGTGGGTCGCCCAAGCCAGACACCACGAGGGTGCAGGTAACCTGCAACGGTCTCGTGGGACTCGTTCGGTCTGCCAAGTCCCACTCCATAAAGACCCAAGAGGTCCAGTCTGACCCCATTGCCTTTGATGGGGTCTTTTTCCTGCTTTTCTTTCGAATGAATGTTTGTGGCGCCGAGTCCCGTAAGTAAAACTGTGTAAGTGACTGTACATTAATAATTGCTAATAGACGGTTGTAGTTCTTTGTTGCTTGTTAATTGCATACGTGTTTCATTATAATAAATGTCCTTGTGTAAATGTGAACCTGCTCGCTTCGTCCATTCCCTCATTGACTGAACATTTCGTGTGTTGGGAGTTAGAAAGCCGTTGGTTTGCCGTAATAGGGGGACATTTGGACCGACGGTTCTCGGCGATTACGCCGCTCGGAATCGCGCACGGACAAGCTCGCCTCGGGCGTTTGTTCCGTACGAGATCCGTCGAGGGTGGAATACCCCGGTAGTTGGATCACGTGGGTATTTAGGTACATTGAAGATTGGCAATCGACCCTACCCACGTGATCTGCCGATTGGCGTATTTCGGTTCTTGTACAAGGACCGTCGCTCGAGTTATTCGGACGGCGATCTATATTCCGGGTGATCGGTCGGGCCGACTCGACTTGCGGCTCCGTTCAGAGCGGTCGGTTGGCGGCCGAGACCCCGGTCCGAACAAATATTCTCAATCTCGGGTTGATCGGAACCGGGTGCAACCAGAAGAGAGACGAGCAGGTTGTTCGATGCGGGTGAAAAAAGGATCGACTCGGATGCCGGACGCCTCGGAGCATACCCCTGGAGCCCCTCTCGGAAAATGTCGTTTTTTCCTTTTTATAAAGGTTCTGCAGTTTTCACCCATGCTGTCCATTGGTAAAAGGAGTGTGCATCCAGGTTTTGCTGTTCTTTACAAAAACTGCCCACAAAATATCGCTCATTCAAACAAAGTAGGCAAAGTTTATATCAATATCTATATATATATATATATATATATATATATATATATATATATATATATATACACACCTAACAAACTGTCAAAGTTTAGTTGCTGTTTTTACAGTATGGGAAGGGTATTTGTACAATTGCTTATCTCAGCTGCGAATGTGACTCTGATCTCACCTCCGAACCATTGACTTAGAAATTAAACAATTGTTCATTAACTGTTTTCTGGGTGTATCTGCAGGGTCCATTCAACCCCCAACAACCACCACCACCTTGGGCAACGAACCCTGCATCTTTCGGTCAGCCTCCACCCCCACCACCACCGCCACCACCACCGGTTGGCAACTACAACCAATTGCCCCCACCACCTGGTCCTGGCGGGTTCAGTCAACCTCCTCTTCCTGGGTTCCTTCACGGCAGGCCACCCCCCATGCCTCCACGTGTGTTTGCTTCGCCGAGCAATGGGAGTTTATTTTGAAGTCTTCTTTTTTACAAGAGCCATAACACTATTTACCCCACGTGCGTGTAGCGCAAGGTGGGGTTAAGCAATCGATTAACTTTGCCTGTCTGTCTGTCTGTCTGTCTGTCTGCAGACATCACTCTCTGACTGAGGAACTGCCTAATTTCAATTGAAGTTTGTATTTTGAACACTGTAGAACACTAATCGCAATATGAACCTGTAGTTTAGGCCTAAGTCACATTTGCTCTACGGCGAGGATACGGCGGCCGTACGCCCTCTGAATTGACATGAAACCTGCGGCGGCCGCAGAGTTTCTGCGGTGGCCTCAGGTGGCCCTACGCCGTTTGGCTATATTTTACAGGCCGTAAGGTCGCCGTGGAATTATAACACGGAGTTATAACTTTTTTCATTTCTACGTTCGCCGTAGCAATTCGACAAGCCGAAACAAAAAAACTGGTAAAAAAAAAATAAAAAAATTAGCCCACTCGTTACCATCCGTCTGGCCCGAACGTTCGCCTTAGGGCCCCTGCGGTCGCCTTGCGGGCACCTTGAGGCTACCTTGCGTCTGCCTTGAAAATTCTATGGCCACCACAGGGCCCCTTAAGGTCACCGTGCGACATCAAATCAAAGACCGTACGGCAACCCCACGTTTTCGGTCTCCACAATTTCTAAGACCTAAGGCTAAGTCACATTTGCTCTACGGCGAGGATACGGTGGCCATACTCCCTCTGAATTGACAGAAACGTGCGGCGGCCGCAGAGTTTCTGAGGTGGCCTCAGGGTGGCCCTATGCCGTATGGCTATATTTTACAGGCCGTAAGGTCGCCGTGGAATTATAACGCGGAGTTATAACTTTTTTCATTTCTACGTTCGCCGTAGCAATTCGACAAGCCGAAAAAAAAAAAACTGGTAAAAAAAAAAAAATTAACCCATTCGTTACCGTCTGTGTGGCCGCACGTTCGCGTTAGGGCCCCTGCGGTCCCCCTGCGGTCGCCTTGCGGGCACCTTGCGTCTGCCTTGAAAATTCTATGGCCGCCGCAGGAACGCCCAAGGTCACCGTGCGCCATCAAATCAAAGACCGTACGGCAACCCCACGTTTTCGGTCTCGCACAATTTATAAATACCCCGTGCGGCTCCCCGAAAAATATAAACATATGTGACTGCTACATTGTGTGACCGTGGAAATTCTGCGGCCGCCGTATAATTGCTAATGGCCGTAGATTTTGGAGACCCCACGGCCGCCGTGGCAAATGTGACTTAGGCCTAAATACGCCGTGCGGCTCCCCGAAAAATAAAAACATATGTGACTGCTACATTGTGGACCGTGGAAATACTCGGCCGCCGTAATTGCTAGTGGCCGTAGATTTTGGAGACCCCACGGCCGCCGTGGCAAATGTGACCTAGGCCTTAGCAGTACGTTGGCTCTGATTTGGCAAATTGTACGGAATCTCGTCCTGACTGAACATGCACACAGATGAGTAAAGAAATTGTTTTCGGCTCTCTGCCTGTCTGGCAGTCAAACAAAATTGAAAATCATTCCAAACAGGAAACTTACTGATTTTAGGGACTTCATAAAGGACACAAATAACAGGCACGAAAAACTAATTTAACGTGTTAAATAAAGTAGTGTAAAAGACGCTCCATCAGTGGCTTTAAATTCTGAAAAAGAAAGTCTTTTTTTTTTTCTCCAGCCTTTAAAACTTTTATTTCGTTTCATTTGAAACGCTGAAACATTTGAAACGTTTCATTCGTTTCATTCATATATATTTGAACGCTGTGGAACACAAAGCACCTTGTTGGCACTTCCAAAAGCATTCAGTTTAGCAGTACTTGGACAAAATATTACACCATCTCGACCAATCAAATTTTCCACTTACACTCTTAGCGTTGGGGAATATTGAGATTCAGACAAAATTGCGACACGTGCTCATGTTTGGAAACGTAAAGCAACAGTTGAAAAGACCCTTCCCATGTCCTTTTTCTCAAGACTGCGTAGGGTAAGCCGTTCTCTGAACACTGTAGTTTTTTTTAATTTTTAACCAGGATCGTTTTCAATTTCTGCATGTTCCAACTTTATACACCTCCTTCCTATATGCCAACAGACCTTGGTCCTCCTGGCCCGCAGTGCCCACCAGGAGCTCCTAACCATCCTCCCGCTTTCCAGCTGGGCATTCCACCGCCAGGCTTATTGGAGTATGCCCAGGCACCACCTGACTTCAGCAAACCTCCACCAGGCTTTCCAAGTATCCCACCACCAAATATGTCACCAAAGGCTCCCCTGCAAACCGTAGACCCAAACGACCCGAGCCTGCTTCCCACCGTGCCCTATTATGAGTTGCCTGCTGGGCTCATGGCGCCTCTTGTTAAGGTATCGTTATACAGGTCTTTTTGAAACACGGTGTTTGTTCGACTTTATAACCCCGATTCCTCGATAAACTATGGTAATAGATTTTTATTTTTTTGGTGTGCATTTTTTTAATGGCTTCCTGGCTTTATAGCCAGAGAGCAAATTATATATTATTTTATTATATATTATTTTATTAACTATCATTTGATTGTCACCGAGAGAGGAACTTCTAATGCTTGCCTTTTTCACTCCCAACTCTTTGCCCTTTACTCAAATCAGCTGGAAGAATGTGAGTACCGACCTCTTGATCCTACAGACATCAGGCTGCCGCCACCGATGCCGCCCAGTGACAGGCTCCTTGAAGCCGTGAGAGCGTTTTATAGCCCAGCATCTCACGAACGCCCAAGAAACAGGTATCCAGTCCACCTGCCCCTCCCCACATTTTCCCCATCACACTGTCACCAAATCTGATGCATAATGATCAAAGGAGAGCAGCCCATGGAACCCATGCTTCCTGCACCCTTGTCGCTTTCCTCCCTCCAACTCCCCTCCACATTAACGACAACCTTCCATCACTCCCCAAAGCCACCCCCCAAGGGGGAGGCAGCTACACAGGTATCACATCTTCACTGCTCTACCCTCTTACCTTTCCTAACCATCTTTGTTGCATTCCTTGTCTTTTCTTTCCTTAACAATGAAGCGCAACTTCTAAAAACAATTGTTTTCCAAGGCTTTGCTTTCCGCGCTGTACTTGGCCTTGCTGTTCTGCTGTAACTGTTACCTATGAAGAATGCTTTTCTGCTTCTTTCTTAACGCAGTTGTGCTTTGCAGTGGGCTAGAGCTTTATTTGTATCTTGATGCATGAAAATTTTCATCAAATCCTGCATCTTTGTTTCCTCTGCTTTGTCACACATCTCTCACGACATAAATTGGCACTGTCTGAAACATTTTACTTAAAATGTTATCCTTATCTTGCACTTTAATTACATTTCATTTATGGAAATCTCAACTTGAGGATCAACAGCTTGCCTCTTCCCTGCCTATCGAGCATGATTTCTTGTAATTCTCTTTATTTTCATATCCTCATTCACATGCTTCTCCATTGCACTTCCCTCGACTATGTATCTGTTCCACCAAACTTCCTTGCATCCCACAAAGGCTTCCTCACAATCCTTTCTGGCTCCTTATACTTTACATGGTTATCCTTGTTCTTCCTTAATACTATTCCATCCTCCTGTCCTTGCTGCCTCCATCCTGTGCCATATTAAAACCACTTAAGCTGGTCCCTATTTCCTCATAATCTACAGAGACTGTTCTTCTCTGCCTTCACACTCACGTCATTTACCTACTCTGTTACATACCTGTTTTCTTGACTCTTTAACGCTCATCTTTCATTCAGGTTTCATTATATAGTGCTTTACACAAACTTTTCCTTTTACTCTTGCAAGCTCCTTGCATTTAATGCCTCCCTTGTCACCACTTCAATTTGCTTCACATTTTGTTCTGTGTTTTTTTTTATGTCTTGTTCTTCTCGTGTTCATGTGTGTGTGTGTGTTTGTTTCATCCCTTCAGTGAAGGATGGGAACATAATGGCCTGTACGAGTTCTTCCGTGCTAAAATGCGTGCAAGGAGACGAAGGGATGAACAGAGTCGCAACGAAGGGTGAGCTGACCCGTTCTTCCGTCAATCATTTGACTCGCATAATCCCACAAAATGTACGCAAACAAGAAAAGCTGGGTTGCTTTGAAACTGCTTCAGCAGCTCCAACGCCGTCGGCAATATGTTACAGAGAGTTGGGGAGGGAATTTGGAAACTGCCAACATTTTAAAATTCTCTCTTCAGTCTTTCCTACATTCGGGAATTTTGTACTTGTTTGGAAAGCTTGACTTGCAAGTTCCACATTCTGACTTGGTCTTGGTGGTTGTTGTTTTTTTTAACTGCAGTTTTTGTCCACAATTTAAACAGTCTGCACTGGTGGTTCTTATTACATTTTCGTTTTTCACGAGAAAAAAAATAATTATTATAATAATTATTATTATAATAATAAAAGGTCCCTGCTGCCACCTTGTGTGTAGGCATTCTTTGTCACGCAGTAGATCGCGCAGCCAGCGCTCCTCTTCTTCTCGTTCTGAGTCCTCGTCGAGCTCATCTTCGCGCTCTCACTCACGCTCACCTCACAGGTAGTATCATCGTGAATCATCACGAATGTAGTTCACTTTCCTTTTAAGATGAGATTTAGTCGTTTTCCATTAAAAATGATGCATTTTGTTAATTCTGACCGATATTTTCACCTTTTGCTATTTACTAAAAAAAAGATAACCCAGTTTGTACACGAACACTGTATATGCTGGTTTCGATAATTTGATGTAAGCTTAGTCAGTAATTGCAATTTTTATGAATCCCTTGTTCACCTTAAATATATCTCGTGTTGACTTTTTGATTTTTGCAGACGGAGAAGTTACAGCCGTTCCCGTTCACGATCACGTTCCCCTCGTCACCGCAGGCGATCTCGATCTCGCTCACCTCGCCACAGAGATTCTATGAGGTGCAGTCTACGATATGCATACTATTTTCCTTCTCATCGGTGCTTTGTGGTTTAATTACCTTTGCAGTGAAAATAAAGCAAATACCCTTGGATTGTTTGAAAAACTTTTTGCCCATGAATCTCACCAGTCATGCTCCTCCAATCGGAATTGCGGATTACCGTCTCGGTGAAGAAAACAAAGGTCACCAGCTACTGATGAAGATGGGTAAGCCTGTTAAGTGTCAAAAACCCTCGCGCTGCCATTTTCTGCACCATTGGTGAGCGTACTGCTTGAGATGAGTATGAGATAGATGCATTTGTTCTTCAGGTTGGAGTGGAGCCGGTGGTCTTGGTGCCAATGAACAGGGAAGAGAGGATCCCATCAAAGGAGGAGAGATACGAGATCACTGGAACCAGTACAAAGGCATTGGCGTTCCTCTTGATGACCCTTTTGAAAACTTCCGTCGTAGCAAGAGCAACACGTTCATTGCTCGGCTCATGGCACGGACTGACCGTATGTTTGCTGTGTGCATCTCAACATAATAACAGCCGGTTTGACTTGTGCGGGCAACGATGACAATTTGCAACTACTTTTACCAACTGGACTCCCGAGAGAAACTTTCACTTTATTTGATAGCACAGACAAAATGTAAGCTAATTTCCCCCACCCCACCCCCTGTTCGGAACCCTAGTAAAAAGTTAGGAATGACATGAAAAAAGTTTGTCTTCCCACCAAAGTGGCTGTGTTACTGCTAAAGTGAGCATTGGGATTATAGATTATGAACAAGTTCTGACTCATGTTTGCATTATTAATCAACCACATGAGACAAACAAATTGGGGACATAATGTGTTAACATAAGGACTTCATTGATGGGTTTTTTTTCCTTCCTTCTCCCTTGCTCCGTTACAGCATTAGCTGGCAATCAGCCCACAGAAAAGCCAACCGAATGACAACACGATCCACTGAAGACCGGAAACATTTGAAATCCAAACCTATTTTATTCCTTTCTTGTTCCTGATCCCAGTTCATGGTTTCACACATTTTGCTGTGTTGGACTGAATACCATGGGTGGTAACAATACCTAGATAAAAGTGATGTGCCAGCCGTTCCTACAGCCTGGAGCACAATTCGAACGACAAGACCTTGCAATTTGGTGATGCTTAATTTTCCCTCCTTTGTTTTCGAATCGACTGTGATTGCACTTGTGCAAACAGAAATTCATGTTTAATGTCCTCCCGGCTTCACCCTCCCAAAAATCAATTTCCGGTAAATGTTTATGTGTACATTTTTTTTATTCCATTCAAATTTGGAGATGACCTGTGATGATGATGCTTGGCTGTTTTTGACGGTGAAACTTCATCGTTTCACTGTGATTTTTGTATGGCGAATCGAAAATACATTTTTAGCCATTTGGAAATGTTTCTCTGTTTTGAGACTTTCTTCCTGGATGGTATGTAATATGAGGATTATTGCACAGGATGGGATCACCAATAAGAGTAGCTACCCTTTTCAATTCAGCAGTCGCTGCGGTACTCTTGCTGCCAGCAGTGCGGTTGCTGCCAGTTGAAAAATGCATCCAGAAGTTCCAAATCAGGTGGCAAACTCGATGCAACTTCCACTTGCTTTTATTTTAACTTATTGTTTCCACAAAGTTGGAATGAATAGTAACACAGTGGGACAAAGAAAGAGACCATTCTGCCAATAACATATCTTATCGTCTATTTAACTCTGCAAAGCAAAGTACAATTTCCAAAACCTTATGTGCCTCTAATTATTATCGTTTTTTCACTTTCAGGTATACTTTTAGTTGCGTAAATATACCGTCAAGCTGTACAGTCTATGCAAATGCAGGTCTTCAAAATCGTTGTTCACCACCACCTCTTATCTTCCTCCATCCATAACCACGATCTTTTCTACTCCCGTTAATCCATCCCAAACCCACCTCCTTCAAATTCCCTGCTTTCCTTCCTGTGAAAGTCCCTGTAATGTCCATCTTGTTTACCCCG
>CM068958.1:66208698-66221794 GCA_035128595.1 Eptatretus atami | reverse complement strand
AACGTACACAGAACATTTCGATAACATATAGATAACTTGTACCAACGAATGCTTAGCGTGTTGTCGGCATTCACAACCTATGCCCAACGATGGTCTAACTTATGCATAGCGCGCGGCAGCGTATCGCCGACGATCACGTAAAGTCCCTGTAATGTCCATCTTCTCTTCCCCAATGTTCCCCGTCCCATCCCCATCCCTCTCCCTTCCACAGATTCACCTAATGTGGTCTGTTCCCCACTATTTGTCCCTTCCACTCCCCGACCCCTCTTGTTTCATGCCCCCTTTTGCTGTGCGTTGTGTGTTAGCTCTCATACGAGCCTCGACATGGTATACAAAAAAAAAAAAAATAAAAAAAAAAATGCCCCCGCGACCTTTGGCCATGGAGCAATAAAAAGACCGGAAGCTCATGAAAACAACTGCAGTGGAATTTACCTCAGCGTACAAACAGAACAGCATTTCAGCAGAAATCCCCCTTGTACAAAGGTACATACAGATCTAACCTTCAAATACAGTATGCCGTCTGCACCGAAGCAGTTTGTGCTCAAACAAATAATTACCAAAGTCATCAAATGTTGAACTTCAAGAAACCAATATAGCCAAAATGTAATGCAGGTTGTACATCAAGTGGGGCCAAACAGATGTGTCTGAGCGAAGGCATGGTGAAGCGCTCACCTGAAACAATTGCCGGTATAGAGCCGCCCATTTACCAGATAAAACCTTGAAACCCACATGCAACGTGTTCCCGCAAGAGGGCACAAGCACACCTGTAGAGATCTGTGGACCATTACACACAGCAACGGCAAGTCATCGTTTCCATCTTGAAGCTTTGTCTTACAACCAAGACGTTTCATTTCTCTTTCACTACCTCCGATAACTGCAACAATATTACGATTAGCATTCAAATTAACTTTAAATTACAGACAGCCTGTACATTTGGTTGCTGGAGAAACATCACATCTCCCGACATTCATATTCTAGCATCAGGATGAGACTTGAAAACAAAACAGCTGCCCCATAAGGTCTGCTTGCTTTCACATTGAAGGAATGGTCGGTGTCTCTGTTTTTTTAATGCCTGTCTATTTGTTTGTCTGTATTGCAGGATTTTTATCTTCTAATGATTCTTCACCAGAGGAGATACCGGTCAATAAAGTACATAGCACGATATCTCGAAAGGCTATGGACGGATTCGGACGAAACTTGGTGGTACGTTGGGGTTGGTGACAAGAACAAAACCAATTCGATTTTGTGTTTAAGGTCCAGATTTTACAGATTCCGACCTATCAAGTGATAGAAAACGTAAACTGTTTCAGGCTGGCGGAGGTATGTGCTCGACAGAGAGCCGTCCAATTCTTCTATATTTATCCCTCTAACTACCAGTCTACTGACCCTCCTGAGCGCACTTCAAGATGCCACACTTTCTTCCACGTAACCCCTTTTAAATGGTTAAAACTCCCCCCCCCTCCCAAATCAAGCTTGAACGAACACCTCAAACTCGTTTATTTCCCTCACGGGTCTATCATGGAACCGCCTACCAGAGCCCATTCCTTCCCACTTTTTCCCTTCCAGGATTTCAAGCAAGCAGTGCACCATAACCTCATGTCATCCCCCATCTGACTCACTATCTTTATTACTCCCCATTAACCCTTTCCGATAACCCAACCCTCTTACTTGCTTAATTCTTTCAGTTATTCCTCTCTTCGTTTTCTGTTTGTTTACTCCCTGGCTGATTGCACCCAATTGTTGTCCTGCTTTATCCCAATTGTCAGTTCAACCTGCCCTTCCATTATAGCCTCACTTTTGTAGAGAAAAAAAACAAAAAAACAGTCTTTGTTTACAAAACGACATTAAGCAGGATAGACCAATAATTGAAAGTATTATCCCCGTGCTTAAAAGAAGAAAACAAACCAAACAAAAATAACGGAGGGAGGGAGGGGGTTTCGGATTATTCGGCCCGCTGTCTTGTCTGTCCAATCATGCATCTCCTCCTAAATGATGTGCAGGAAATTGGACAAACTTGTAATAATGATCGACACACGGCAAGAATGTGCCGAGAGCAGTTTCACTTTTTCTGGGCTTCTGCCTCAGAGGCGGTCAAATAGGTCAAAAAGGCAAAAATACCAATTTTAAACATTTTTCAATTTCAATTACAGAAACATTTAAAACATTTTTCTATGAAACTTTATATATTGCAACCTACATTGGGGAACGCAAGAAAATGTAACTGTTTTTTTGGACGACTCCTGTTCATGCCCCAGGGATGGGGACTTCGGGTCACAGGGGTCAAAAAACAGAAAGATTCATTTAAACTCAAAATTTGAAATTAGTCCATTCCTGGTGGAATATTTTTGCAATCTTTCCAATTTTGCTTTGTGGGAAGCGTGGCGTAATTTGCGTTGACACGCCGTCGACTTCACTCGAGTTCTTTTTTAAAATCGAAAAATGTTTTTGCTTTTCAAAAAGGTTTTGAACACAAAATCCGACTTGTGTTCTATTGCATCAAGGAAACTTGCTCTCTTGCTGGGGAAAGCTATGAAAACTGCTGGAAATCACACAGCAAAAGGCCAAACATTGTCATCTGTGTTGGATTTCTCTGGGGCGATGACCATCCAAAAAACAACTTTTTTCTCCCCTTCATCTGGATGTATTTTGGTGATTGTATGTCATTTCTGTCCAACAAACAAATCGATGTAATAGAAGAGAGGGAAGGATTTTTTTAAAAAAACTTAATCTATGCTCAGGGAAAAAGCGAGATGACAAAGGGGGCTTATAAAAAAAACACAGAAAAACACCCAGAAACGTTTAGTCAGGTCAAGTGGGGCCACAAGTTGGATAAAAATGTATAAGGAATGAATGAAAAGGGAAGAGGAGAGAGAAGGGAGAGGAGGAAAACACTAAAGAACTTGCAAGGAAGGAGGTTGCTTTTGGTGGGTTAATGAGGGTAGAAAATATTGTAAGTATGGTGGGGAAGATAAAGCAGATGGTGTAACACCTCCTGCTTGGGTCCTGGGGAGGAGAATGAAATTGGAACCACTTCCAGAATGCAGTTTCACAAACAGGGAAAAAATAGAAACAAATGGTGGAGGTTGGTGGTAAACCTGGCGACTTTTTAAAAATTCAAATAAAGTTTATGTGCTGGATTCTAAAGTTTTGACCTCTTCATCACAATTCAACATATGTACTCAACCCCATCCCCACCACCAAATTATTTTTCGATAAAAGGTCAAGGCTGGATGGTTGTAAGCGACAGAGGAGAAAAGGGAAACAAATTGACATTGGGGCAAAGTTTACAAAATAAGCAGAGGTATGAGCAGAGAATAAAAAAAACATGAGAGAGAAGGAAGAAACAGTAACCTGCCAAGTACAAGAGGGATGGCGGTTAAGTAAAAATTACTCGGGGGCAGAAAAGATTACTAACAGGAAAGATGGGGCAATGACATGAGATGAGCAGTACACATTACCTGCTGTAAACCCATTCTTTTCACCCCCGCCAAAACAACAAAAAAAAAAACCTAGAAGGGCACTCTTCGATGTCACCAGATATGCCTCCGCCCACATATATTACATCTTATACATACTTGTCCCAAGTTTCATTTAAAATCTTGAAACCCAGATTAAAATTTAAATAATTCTGTCTGCAGGACCATGTGCCCCGATTCAGGCTGAAATTTAAAACATATGTTCCCCATGGACCTACCAAACTATAACTGTGGTTTCAGATCGTTTATGAAGCATTCAAAGAGAAAGATTTTTTAAAGACTTGTAGTTCAAACCAAATATGGCCTGCCAGACCATGTGACCGATTAATTATTTGTGAACCACACTTGGTATCCCCAAGGCTTGCGGCAGACCATGTTGGTGCAGTTTCCCATACGATCTGTCAAGCCATTCAGGAAAGATTATTTTGCAGGTTTTTAGGGGTAAATCCAATTAAGCTGCCAAATCTGTTGACCTACGATGTTCATAGGTAGAGAACTTTTTGTTCCTCGTGGATCGGCAATCATACCTGCAGATTTCCGCCTCAAATCTGTTCATCCGTTTCGGCGAAGAAGGAGATTTTTTGAAGTTTTTTTTTTGGGGGGGGGGGGGGGGGGGGTTGATACACAATGTCGAGCTCGTAAAAGAGCTGACAAAAAAACAACAGAACGTATAACAAAGGGAGCAAGGAGACAAGCGGGCGGGAGAGGGAAGGAAAAAACTGAGGGAACAAAGACATTAGGAGATCTGTGGAAGGGAAGAGGGATGGGGTGGGGAACACGGGGTAAAACAAGAAGGACACCACAGGGACTTTCAAGGAAGGAAAGCAGGGAATTTGAAGGAGGTGGGTTTGGTGGATTAACGGGGGTAGAAAGATCGTGGTTTTGGATGGGGGAAGAATACGAGATGGTGATGAACAGCTGTTTGAAGAGCTGGAGGAAGAATTGGGATTGAAGAGAGAAGGTGGGAGTTTGTTCCAGAGGTGAGAAAAAAAAAAAGAAGGAATTTTGGTAGTTCAACCAGAAGGGGGTTGATTGGTGCAACCTTAGCACCCTTGCAGAAATATAAGGGGGGCAGATCACACGGGGGGGTGAGGCGGAGAGGAGACGGTATAAGGAAAAAGAACACCAACCTGCGCCTGCGGTGACGAGCAGTGAGAAGATCCAAATACTCAGTTGGATCACGGGACCGATAACCAATGATCCTAAATACCTGTGTCTCCAAACCACGCGTGATAGCCAGAAATGGTGAAGAGGCGGGCACCAGCCCAGAGGGGAGAGCAGTAACTCCATCAGGCTGCAAGACGAAAGGTTGTTAATGTGATCAGCGGGTCAGGTTGAAGCAAGAAGGACTTGCAACAAAGGGAAGATGGCCCAGTCGGCGACTGGCTTTGAAGGCCAGCTTAGAAATGTGGCTTTTCCAGGAAAGATTCGATGGCAGATTAGTGAGACCCAGAAGGCTTTGAATGAAAGACTTCTTCAAAAGGATTGTGAGAAAGTAGTAGGTGGGGGGCAGATGGGGTTTCCAGACAAGTCACTTCTCGTTAAGACATATGAGAATGTGAGATTTGTCAGGATTGAAAAGACCATGTTCCAAGTGTTGGCCAGCTTTGTGATTTCTATCCAGATTCTGCAGAGTGAAGAGGCTGCTGCTTGCTGATCTGAAGGGATGGCAAGATGTACGCGGCAGAGGGTGGAATGCATCAGTAAAAGAGAAAAGAGGATATTTTCCGGAGAGTCGGAGAGATCATGATGAAAACAGAAAAGAGCAAAGAACCAGTAACATGGCCTTGAAGGAACTCCAGCCTGGAACAAGAGAGTGGATGAGAAGAATACATGAAGGGCCAACACGTTGACTTGCGATTAGGAGAGGAAGTCCATGAGCCTTGAGTCGAGATTGCCTTGGATTACCTATAAGAAGAGAGTTTTGGTGAGCATTGCAGGGTGCCAGACCGTATTGAAAGGATCGCGATATGTCGAGGAAGCATGGCCTTGAATTTCATGTCTGGCTTGAGGACCTCCATCCATTGTTGAGGTGCAGAAGCAGCATGTCAGTGTAGAGTGACCTGGTCTGAAACAAAATTGATGATCGGAAATCAAGCATTGGATAAGAGGAGAATTTGATGTTGTAAGCCAATGAGGATTCCACAACCTTGCTGATGATTGGGAGCAGGCCTGTAAGTTGCAAGGATCTGTTTTCTCACCTTTTTATGCAGCAGTGGGTAATGTTTGCTGATTTCTCAAGCAGATGGAGATAACCTGAGTAAAATGTGAGGGTGACTAGATGCAAAAGAAAGAGGGTGAGCAAAGAGCAGCAGAGCAGTTGTAGGACACATGGGCTGATGCCGGTCTGGACCGGTTGCAGAATCTGAGTCGAGTTTGACAGCAAACTCATCACCTTGTCCAGGAAAAAGGACATAGCAGTCCAGGAACAGCTGGGCAATGATATGATGGTAAGGTGGTACAGAAAGCGATGTGTTTGGGACACAAGATTAGCTGGCAAACACCGAGTTTAAGTATTACACCTTTTCATGTGCACGACATGTGCGACCAGACAAACAAACTGAAACTGCAATAAAACTGAATAAAACAGAGGCTGGTGCGGCCATTTGAAGGTAAGGGAGGGGATGGAGAGGGAAACGTACCACCAGAAACAGACTTAATTAGAAAGTCACCAGGATTTGGAGGAGGGAGACAGGTCGAGGAGTTCTGACTTGAGATTAAGAAAGATGTTGTTTCTGGCTTCTCCTCAGGGAAACACACACTTGTTCCAAGCTTTGGGCAGGTGAGAGAGGTAAGCCACACCCAGCACTGGCCAGGGATTACAGGCGCAGATGAACGTTTGATGATGATGACAATTTAAGTCACCCCCCCACATATTGAGAAGAGGGAGTTGCGGATGAGTGGATAGGAAATTGGTCCATGTTTCGGCAAGTGAGATAGTGAATGGAGCCATCACTGGTTTGGCGGACGTACAACACACATATAAACACGAGGTAGGAGTGGCAAGGAAGCCAATAGCCAGAGGTATTCCTGGGGGATTGGGGGGAAAGGGACAGTGGCATGGAGAAGTAAGGAATACAGTTTTTGATAAGAGAGCAATCTGCCACCAGGATGAGTGTCAGATGGATCATTACTTGGAGGAGGGAGTAACTAGTTGAAGAAAATTAAAGGAGTCCAGAGGCATCTTGAAGGAGCGAAAGTTTGTGTTAACGCGCTTATCCGGTTGTCAGTGGCGACCTGGAGACATCAAGTCAAGATTAGTGTTAAAGGCCCCAGAGTTTTGAGGTCACACTGTTTAAGGAAGAGGGAGGGAGAAGGAGGCTTTGGATGGCAGGGGAAGGGGAGGGGTAGGTAGGATGAGGAGGAGAGGTGGGAAGTAGGGAGGTGTGTGACAGTATGAAGAGAATTGCAGAAGAGCTAGGAGGAGAGGTGCAGATGGGGGAGAGATGACAAAGGGTTAGGTGGTAAAGGAATGAGTCGCAGTGGAGAGAAAGGAGGAGAAGGCGAGGGGAAGTAGGAGATTGGAGGAAGTCGGGAAATTAGTTGGAAGAGAGAGGTGGGGGAATGCAAGACAATTTGTGCTATGAGAGGCAGCTTTTGAGAAGGGGAAGAGGAGGGGGGAAAGCGTTTGAAGGGGAGGATAAGGGGAGAATTGAGGAACGAAGGGTCAGGGGAACAGCTTTGAGAAAAGGGTGAGGGGAACAGAAGAAGTTTCCTTGAAGAGGAAGGAGGTGCTGATTGAGGGGAGGGATGAGAAGGCTTTGATGGAAGAAGGGAGAACGATGAGAAGCAGGCATGGTCATGGGGAAGGAAGAGAAGGGAGGGGTGGGGAGAGGGGAAGGATGAAGACTGGTTAGTGGTAGGTAAAAGCTGGGAGCAAGGCAGGGGGAGGAGCAAGATTAATGGGGGTGGGAAAAGAAAGAGAGAAAGAGAGCGAGAGAGGAGAGAGAAGAGAAGAGAGAGAGAGGAAGAGAGAGAGAGAAGAGAGAGAGAGAGAGGAGTGTTTTTGAGATATTATGAAGAGTGTGCTGAAATGAGAGAGTGAGATACTTGTTAGTTGGAATGGAGCCCATGAAATGGTTGAAAAACCATACGAATTTGGGATAACCAGAGGGGAACTGTTATTAAAGCAGAGGGCAATGGAAGGGTTGAATGGGGGGCAAGATGGAGGGAGTAAAGGAGGAGGTCGGTTCAAAAGGTGGGATGAAATTTGCACTGAATTTGAAAAAAATTAATGGAAGACCAAATGCATTGCAAAAGGATTTAAAAATTTGTCGGTCAGAGATTCATTTAAATACATTGGAAGATGGATGGAGTACAGAAGAATTGAACGAAAGAAGGAAGGAAGCTTGTAAAAGATGGAATTTTTACACGGATAAAAAAAGGTCAAAAAAACTCAGGTGTTCAATAAGAGAGCATGGCAGATGAGAGAGAATTTTAAGACATTTAAGACATTTAGACATTTTAAGAGGAACAGCATTTTAAGAAACCGTTTTAATTTTTTTTTGAAAGATTAGGGAAAGAGGGGGGCAGAGTAAAGGAAGAGTTTGAAGAAAAAAATTGATGAAGGTGAGGCGTGAATGCTTCATAATCAAAGTGGGATTGGGAAATGTGGAAGCAAAGAGGCAAGGATTGAGAAGAGTCCATAGAGGAAGTCACGTTGGTTTATAGGGAGGGAAAAGGTGAGAAGGGGAAAAAAAAAATTTAAAAATTTTTTTTAGACATGAAACAAGGCGTATAGTTGGGAGGAAATTGAGGAGTGACGGGACTGATAGAGGGGAAAAAAAACTTGAAGTGATAAGGAAAAAAATATAACAAACAGATTCGTGCACACAGACGGAAAAAGCCTCGAGAAACCCGATATGAAAAGACGACAAAATACTCACCAATATCAGCACAAGTTTAACACAAGATACGAACGAGAAACTATAACAGTAAAAACACAGAAATATCAAAAATTACAAGTAAACAGCAGTGACAAAAAATGACCCGGAAAACTTATCTTGTGAAAGTCGGCAGAGACCCTGAAGAGGAAACCGCCTCCGTCGCTCAAAGAACCGAAACCGGAAGGTTTATTTAAAAACAATATGGCTACCGAACCATGTGGACCGATAAATGCCATCAATTCCCCCCCCCCCCCCCCCCACCCCACCCCAATTCCCAATTAGTTCCTCGATTTGACCCTCAACAAATTTTCATACTGTTCAGATAAAAGCATTTGACCCGAAAGCATGTGGACGTATAACATGTAGCCACCTCAAGACATCATCAAAAATATCTAAATAAAATCACAATCGTTTCCCATGCGAGTATTTCAAATGTGCAAGTTTAAATTTTTACCAAATGAGCAGTTTGGAAGATACATAGGTCCAAAGTTTTTCCTTTTTTGAACATGGGCTGCCAACACCAACGTGAACCTATGACGTCATATCATGTCGAAAAACATTCTTAACGAGTAGTTGCATCCATGATAAATTTTTGGGTCAATCGGTTAAGCAGTTGCAGGACGGAACGGACATCCCCGAAAAACATAAATGGCCACACGGCAACTTGCCAAGCCAGAGACAATAAACACAATGTCTGTGTGCACCAATGGAGTGTACAGGCTCCTTATAACACTTTTCACAAAACTTAAAAAAACGCCATTTCCTGAAACCCACCTGGCCGACCGCAGCATCCTCCCACCAAATTCTTCTATGTTTTTGGAAAGCAACCGAGGTACCCCTTGTTACCTTTAACAACACCTGAAGGAGCAAGGGGGGAGAGTGGAGAAAAGGGAAACAACACGTACAATATTATTTAAAAGGACAAAAGTTTACTTGGCCATGCCTGAGGGGGACAGGAGCCCCTGAAGATAACTCCTCCACCTGCCAACCCACAACAGTGTTAAGTATGGGACTGCCTAACCGATCCATAGGTGCAATAATTATTCCTTGCTCACCATTCCCCCCCTGCCCCTGTAAAATGATGATAGTATTGTGACACGTAGGTGAGCGACACCCAGACGGTCGGGACAATTTCATGACTGCAAAATCTATCGGCTCCAACAATGCCGGGATTCCGAGTTCTTGTCCCGCCACATCAAATGCATAAGCACATGACAGTGGCACACAAATTCCAGTGAAACAATTTCATTCCCACAGCAGCGATTCCTTAAATGATAAACAGGAGCTTACAGCGTTGACAAACAGATATTCTTGTAGATAAATAAAACTGGACAATCATGAATTGAACAAAACTGGTTTATTGTAAATCAGTTTTCTGTTCCACAATGCAAATTTAAAGTGACTTTCTGGGCATATTTTTGAAAGATTGAATCAAAAAGAAGATGAAACAACCACACCACTGCAGTGTTAGCTGCTACATTGCTAAACCAACAACATGTCAGTCATTAAAGCTTAGAAGCCTTTTAGGTAACACCAAACCCCCCTTCTCATATCCAGTCCGGATTCGGATCTTCAACTCAAAATCGAATTTAATTCATCGAAGTCAGCACCACCCAACCTGTCCACCAACTTTGAGAAATCGTGCTATATTAGTTTAGCCCTATCTTCTTCAATTGTGAAGAATCACTTGAAATAATTATCGGATCCGATCCGGATCTTCCACCAAAATATAATCAAATTCGTCCTGCGTCACACCACGCAACCTGCCACCAAATTTCCAATCCGGATCCGTCTGCAACTTTTTGAGATATCCTGCACACAGACCAAACAAACAGACAGACAGATAGGGGTGAAAACACAACCTACATCACCTTCGGTGGCAGAGCTAAAAAGTTAATTAAGAACAAAATGCTCATAGCCCCTGTTGTTAGTAATTTGCCACATGATGTTAAAGGGCTACCCCATATTTATGTACAACTAAAATGTACCGCTGGTCTACAGACAGCCATCTTGATCAAGATCACAAAATAAAGTGAGGGGCATGTGTAATGTGTATGCCATCAAGCTGCTGTGGACTGTGCCAAAATTTGAAACAAAAATCGGACGATGCATGTTTGAGAAATGGATGGGGCACATTTAAGGTAACCAAAATGGCCACCAATCAGGCATCTTGGATTTGGATGTTGAAAACAAAATGACGTGCATACAAATAGCCATCATTCATTATCTGGGTGTCAAGTTTGAACCATCCGGTTTAATGCCATGTCCGAGAAATGGGTTTCAGACGTGTTCCAACATTGGGTTTTTTTTTTACAATTAAAATGGCCGTCAGTCGCAATCTTTGGATCTGATCTCGAAACAAAATGACATGTGTAAGCAAGCCATAATTACCTATCTGTGTGCCAAGTTTGACAACATAGGGTAAATGCATGTCTGAGAATGTTGAGGACTGTTCACACGTTATTTTATTTTTAAAAAAAAATCGAATGGCGCCATCGGCCATATTGGATTTGATGTCGAAAGGAAATACATTTGCACACAAATTCATATCTGAGTGCCAAGTTTGAAAACAAGATCGTAAAAATGCTATGTCCCGAGAAAAGTTGGGACAGTCGACATCGAGTTTTTTACAACTAAAAATGGTCATCAAGTCGGCCAATCTTGGATCTGATGTTCAAAAAAAATAAGAAATGACGTGCATATGATACCCATCAATGCGTTGTCTTTGTGCCAAGAACGAATAAAATCAGTCCATACATGCTGAGATATGGTTGCGGACGGACACGAAAATAGAGGACCGAAATCCATAGCCCTGTTCGGGACCAAAGTCCAATGGGGATAAAAATGAAATAACATAAGACGAAGACGTGAAAAGAGGAATCCGCAATAAACGTAAGAAAGGAAACTTCAATCAATATGTAAGGAAAGGAAACTTCTATTGTGAGATTATAATCAAGTACAAAATCGAAGACGACGATGGTTCTTCATGAGCGGTATTTGACGATTGTAGATTGGTTTCAAAGTCAAGGATGAGACAATGTGATAATTTTTGACAAAATTATAATTAATTATAGGGCCTTCAATCAACAGCTGCCAAAAATGTTCGAAAAACCCGGTTTCGTTCAACAACTTTCAAAAATTTGACCTTTGCAAAAACCTTATAAAGGTCACAAAAAACAATGTGCTGGACATTAAAATAAGGAAACAGTGATACGTGCTATAGCTTCTATTGGAGTTTAGTCGCTCGAAGAAGGTCGAGAAACTCGGTTCGATTCCCACACAACTTTTGAAAATTTTACGTTTGTGGCCTTTAAAGGTCAAAGGTCAAGGGATTAGACCTTTGGTGCAAAACTTCTCTGGAACATTCCAGAACAATATAACGTCATATAGGCTATGTGTCAGTTCGCACTCCTCGGATTATTATCCATACTTGAATGAAATAGCGTAAAACAAATTGACGCGGGGCGCCCACGGGGCAGTGTTCGAGATAGAGGCAAATTGGTTTCAAAGACTTTATTTAAGCCGCTGTCACACTTGACGATTTAGGCCAGCGTATGCCGACGTTATGAAAAAAAATGGTCTAAAACGCTGGCACACGTCGAATACGTTATGGGTAAGTTTTTGTATACTGTTAAGAGCACGCTGGCATAATGTCGTAGTAACGGCTGGCATACAGTCGTAGTACGCCGCGAGCTTGTCGACAATTTAACCCATGCTCAAAATTTTCGCGTATTGCCACGTATGACTCACACGTTCCGCAATACGCTGGCCATAAGTTGTAGGGCAACGTTATGCGATCGTTGACAACACGTCGAACCACGTTACTTGTAAGTTAATCATAAGTCAAACACGTTCGAGGTTAATGTTTAGCGTCAGTGTTGTCCAGACTCCATGTTTTTTTTTGTTTTTTTTTCTTATCGGCATGACGGTGAGTTTGACCACTTTCGATTTCTAGTGGATTGGTTATAATATAATAAATTAATAGGGCTGCCGCTCAACGATTTAAATCATAACTGCAACTAGAAAATTGAAGTGTCAACATCCCGTCAGCCGAAGAAAAAAAAAAAAACCATGGAGTCTGGAACACTGACGGTTCCTCCTGTTGAAACCGCCATTTTTTATATACCATTCCCCTAAACGCTCCAATAACGCCATTATAACGGTAGTAAACACGTTTCAGTAAGTTTTCTGTGGTCGTCCGGAAGACGTAAAATACATCTACATACGTCAATATGCGTTGGAGATACGTTACACATATGGTTCTAAGCACGTTACTCAAGTTTCAAAAGCACGTTACTCATTAGGTTCAAAATAAGTTTCGGTAATGCGAAACATTACCTCGACGTGTTTCGATTTATGAGTAAACTTTATCAAGAACGTGTCTCGACGTGTGTCAACGACGCATAAACGTCCACAAACTAATGGCCAGCGTATGCGGAACCGTGTGCGTCAATCGCTGGCATACCGAAAAATGTTTCAGGCATGCTTTAAAAATTTTGTCGACAGGTCCTCGGCGTACTACGACGAAGCCAGCGGGCTTCAGCTTGCCCTTAACGATACAAAAACTTACCCATAACTGTATTCGACGTGTTTGCCAAGCAGTATTGCAAATTTTTCATACGTCGGCAATACGCTGCTAAAAACTTCCAAGGTGTGACAGCGGCTTGACACTTCGATTTCTAGTGCGGTTATGATTTGAATCGTCGAGACCGCAGCCATTTAATAGGCATGCCA
>CM068958.1:66175069-66186227 GCA_035128595.1 Eptatretus atami | reverse complement strand
CCGTTGCTGTGTGTATGGTCCACAGATCTCTGCAGGGGTGCTTGTGCCTCTTGCGGGGAACACGTGCATTCTGTTCAAAGGTATCTGGTAAATGGCGGCTCTATCACCGCAATTGTTTCAGGTGAGCGCTTCACCATGCCTTGCTCAGACACATCTGTGCCCCACTTGATGTACAACTCATTTACATTTGCGCTATATTGGTTTCTTGAAGTTCAACATTTGATGACTTGTAATTAAATTTGTTTGAAGCACAAACTGCTTCGGTCAGACGGCATACTGTATTTGAAGGTTAGATCTGTATGTACCTTGTACAAGGGGATTTCTGCTGAAATGCCTGTTCTGTTTGTACCTGAGTAATTCCACTGCAGTTGTTTCATGCAGCTTCCGGCTTTTATTGCTCCATGGCCAAAGGTCCGGGGGCATTTTTTTTTTATTATTTTTTTTTTTTATACCATGTCGAGGCTCGTTAATGAGAGCTAACACACAACGCCACAGCAAGGGCATGGAGACAAGAGGGCGGGATGGAAGGGACAAAATAGTGGGAACAGACACATTAGGTGATCTGTGGAAGGAGAGGGATGGGATGGGACGGGAACATGGGGAAGAGAAGCATGGACATTAACAGGGACTTTCAGGAAGGAAAGCAGGGAATGAAGGAAGTGGCTTGGGTGATTATCGGGGTTAGAAAAGATCGAGGATTTGGATGGGGATGATAAGAGGTGGTGGTGAACAGCTTTTTGAAAGCCTGGAGGAAAGAATGGGAAAGAATAGAGTGAGGAGTTTATTCCAAAGCGGGGAAAAAAGAGGAATGAAGGAGGAAGGTGAGCAGTGGTTCGTGATTTTGGTAGTTTTACCAGAAGGGGGTTGTTGCGGACCTTGACGCCCTGCTGCAAATGTGGTGGGGACCAAATCAGAGAGAGCAGGGGGGCAAGGCTGGAGAGGAGACGTAGAAGACAGAAAGACCCACCGACCAACTGCGCGTGATGAGTGAGAGGCCCAAAGACTCAGCTTCATTGCGGAGATGCCGATGATCCTAAATGCCCTGGTTTCGACAGCGTGAAGCCGAGAAAGGTGGGAGGCAGGAGCACACAGCCCAGAGGGAGAGCAGTACTCCATCAGGCTACGGACAAAAGCTTTGTAAGTGGTCAGGAGCTCAAGAGGGCTGAGGAAGGACTTTGCACGACGGAGGATTCCCAGTCGGCGCACTGGCTTTTGAGGCGAGGTGGAAATGTGACTTTCCCAGGAAAGGTCATGGCAGATAACATTGTGTTAGCGAGTTGTCCATCCGTGTCTCCGTTATTGTTTATTACTCGTGAAAATGGAAGCTTTTCAACTATATTGGTTGGTCTTGTGTGTTATTCTGTTGTCTGTCAATCGCTGACAGCGTCAAAATTTTAAACAATCTTTACAAAACTTCACCACATGGTAGAATTCGTCATAAGCCAAGAAGTCTATTGTTTGTAGGTCAACATAGGCCAAAAGTCAACAACTTTCATCAAGTTTTCTAAAAATCCTCAATTTTCATCTGATTGACTAGAAATTTGAACAGGATTTGCATAATCGCGTCACTGAATTCAACTACCAATTGTTTTGAGTGTCAACATGGACCAAAGGCCAACATAGGCCGAAGGTCAACGACCTTAGGTGGTATTATTTACAATCCTCAATTTTTATCTGATGGACTTGAAATTTGAAGAGGATTTATATTTTCAGGTCACTGAATTCAACCAGCCAATTATTTTTGAGGTCAACATAGGTCAAAAAGTCGACATAGGTCAAATTCTAAGATTGACAATTTTCATCCAATTGGCTTGAAATTTGAAGAAGGAGTTGCGTATTTTGTCATGAATCAACCACCAATTAATTATTTTTAACGTCAAATTTGTTTAATAGGATTTCACAAGTATCGTGCTCTGCACGAACCTCGTCTTCTTGTTTAATTGTTACCACGATAACTTGTATGAACCACCAAAGGGGATTTTTCGACCAAACTTGGCGCACGTACGCAATGCAATTGCAAAGATGAAACTGGTTGGACTTTAGGCTTCAATGGTCATGTGTGCGCTTTAATTGAAAATTATTTTGTTACTGCAATAACTTATGAACCCTAATGCATTTCAAACAAACTTGGCACAAGTATGGACTGTAATACAAAGATTAACTGATTCAATCTGTCATCAGGTCCCAGGTCATGTTCCCTTGAAACCATTTTGGAGACATTAACTGTGTTCTGCTCCCTCTCCCTCTCTCTCGTTGTCACATCACCTTTAATGAGATGAAACGTAAAAGCGAGTTACATGTAACTTTGGCAGAGCATTACATCGGCATTCACGTCAAATTATTTTATTAGCTATTTGGTCTGGCCTGCCTGGCATTGCACTCCCTTCACTATCACATTGTTACCTCTGCCACCTAAGGTGGATGGAGATTGTTTTCACCTTGTTTGTCTCTGTCTGTCTTGGTGTGTTGTTTATCTGGAAGCAGGATATCTCATAAAGTTATGGACAGATTCAGATGAAATGTGGTGGACAGGTGGGTTTGTGACAAGGACAAATTGAATTAGATTTTGGTAAACTCTGGATCCAGATACTAGAATATTTTTCTTATGTGATTGTTCACCATTAGAGATGGGGTCCAAAACCAATTTTATAGCATGATATTTCAAAAAGTTGTGGAGCATTTGGACAAAAATATGTGGACGAGTTGGTCTTCTTAATAAGTCTTAAACTTGATACATTTGAATGGCTGAGTTGTTACTGCTAATGTAAGCAACTGTTCATGCTGTACAATCTAATGAAGCAAGTTTTCATCTTAAACATTATACAGATGCCAAAAATGCTCAGGAACTTTGCTACCCGGCATGTACAAGGAAGGACACTTCCAAGGACATCGTGTGCACCCATCACAGAGAGAGCCGAGTGGCCGATCTCCAACCGACCTCACAGCAGCTAGACGACGTTCATAATGACCGACTCTGGCGATGGTGATGGTGATGCAGATAAGTCGCGATAGTAAAGAAGTTGAAGAGAAAGGATTGAAGAAATAAATGCAGATGCAGATATAGTGATAATGAAAAAAAGGCAGACGAGAGAACTTGTGGGCAAGATATATAGAAAGGCTGAAGGTGGTTAAAGAAACATGGAGAAGAAACAAAAGAAAACGATTTGATTGTTCAGGAGTTGAAGCCAGACACTGATAATGTCGAACTGAAAGTTGAAGGCTGCAGCTTCAAGAAGGAGATGGAAGCCCAGCCTGCTATTTCTGTAACAGCCTGTAAAAAATGATGAGCAGCCACTCATGCCAATGGAGAGATTCATGACTCCAGCCATCACAGGCCTGAGTCGGAGGAGCATCAACATCAGAAAAAGGTAGAAAACAGTTCCCTGTGCATCAGGCTGTGAGTCCTGCCAAGGTGAAACCTTTGCCAGCGCCAAGACGCAAGTCGCAGGCCTTCTGGGGAATGTGGAGCTGCAAAAGGTGAGGGGAGCATGTTGCAGATGAGCCATTTGAATATTTCACTACTATTGTTTCAGTCATCTTAGCCCTATGCGACTTTCCCGTGACATGCTTCTCCTGAGTTAAAATGTATTTTCTTCTTGTTTTTTTTTTTTTAATTGGTTTCCTCTAGGATCATCAATCCCCGTTCCAAGGCCTCGACAACAGCAGTACCTCATTGGAAACTGAACATCCAGCTGTTGCAGTAGCCCCGAAGGCTCCTCCATGGCTGGCTCTTGTACCAAGTGAGTCTCGAAAGCGGCCTGCACCTTTGCCACCTGGTAACAAGCCAAATAACATAACCCAAGACATCTCGCTTACAATTGAAGAGCCAGAAAAACCTTTGAAAGCAAGCACAAGCGATACTGTTCTACAAAACACGAATATGAAATGCCCTGCCACAATTGGGCAATCCTTTTGAGGGACAATGGCAATGAAGATGGAGCAGAAGAAAGTCGAGATGAAATTACGAAGACACAGAGGAGGCTCAAAAAAGGTGCCCACGGAAGAGTTTTACAATCCCTTTTGGAATGATGATGAGGGTGCGCAGAGAACAAGGAAGAATTGAGGCTGGCAGGAAAACAAACTGAGGAAAGCAACCTGGGCTGAGAATATGGCATCAATATAATCGGATTGGAGAAAGGTGTGAGTGACCATGTTTCAGATCACCCTTGTATAGGATGACACCGTCACCTTCCGAAAGCCCCCATGCTACAAAAACGGCCGGGCTCCACTCGCGCCAATTAGTAAGTACTGTAAAGATGCCCAATCACAACAACCTCCTTATTGACCTGAAATTTTGACTTGCATTGTTCCCTTTCTTTCTGCCCATCCCAAGCCTCAAGTAATTTTGCTCTTCATTTTTTTTAACCCCCATGAATAAAATGTAAGCTCCTGCATGTTTTGTTGCTAGCAGGTAAACATAGAGGCAGGATACCACCTAAGACCGCAGCTCGGTGCTTGCCAAGTTCCACTGAACCCACCACTACCTCTTTGGAGACAGCTACACACACTGTACAATCTGCTGGCCATTTGAACAATGGAACAATCGACTGCAAAATTAAATGTAAGTCTGACATTCCTTTCCACTTCTTCAAGCATACCATCATTTGCGTACAAATTTAGTTTCCAACTTGTCAGTTCCAGGCAATTACAATGGGACTAGATGTAGAAGAAATGCTTCCCAATCACCAAGTAAGAAAGCTGTTTCCACATGCATTTTAAAATGGGATACAATGTCCAACCACCAATTAATTACTGACACCACATCTACTGCAACAGAGGTTCCACCTGATCAAGATGGCTTTTGCTCTGAAGCTCGCCCAGCCTCTGCACCTGGTACTACACAAAGGCAGTCTACACCATTACCTGGGAAGGACTCTCTCCACCACGCCCAGCTTCAACTCCCATTTTTACAGCTTTGCACCTCGAGCCTACCTCAGTCCTCTCTGCATCCAGTCGTCCTGCATCTACTCCAACCCTTTCCTTGGAACCTCAACCAGGAAACTTCCACGAACCTCCTCTCATCACTCCGCCCTGCCTCCACTCCAACCGTTTCCTTGACCTCCCCAACAAGAAACCCCTTCCACTCTGTCTTCATCCCTGCACCATGCCTCTACTCCTGCATTTCCTTCTCCAACTTTTCATCCAGATCCATGTCCAAATTCCTCCCAACCACCTCCCAAGCCTGCAGCATCACCGGCCGTTCCCCAAATGTTCAGCCAAAGGTACTTGTAACTTAAACCATGAGAGAAGTAACGTGAAATTATGCTAACTCGAATGCATTTCATTGGGAAAATGATTTTTGCATCCTCGGGAGGTTTTCCAAATGTCTACCAGCTGTGGTATCTATTCATACTCCTTCAAGGTGATACGATTGCTCGATGGTACATTTCAAATTTCAATTCTCTGCTTGCTCCAGCATGATTGTGGTTCAGAGAAATTAAATTCCCCCCCCCCCACCCTTCCCCCGTCCTTCCTCCTAATCTATCTGAACCATTCTTGTGCCAATATATTTACACTGGATAGAAACAAGACACCAATTCTGTTTTGAACCCAATTTACCAAAATTCAATTTGTATGCCCCATTCAAGTTTGTTTCCTGTTCTATTCTGTTAAGAGTTTGGAAAAGCCGGTTGTATTGAATATGATGTTATGGGATAAACAGGTTTCGCATTTCAAAATCAAGAACTCATTCTCAACAGTCAGCTGTGGTGCATTTCCATTCTGCAAGAATGAATAACGAGTCGATTGCTTTAACACTTTTACATTATTTCACTTTTTTTTTTTTTCGCAAGACAAGTAATTGCATGGGAGGAAGGGTTTGGGAATGTTTTTACTTGGATATTTGTTTAGGTACATATAAAGGTCACAAATATGGTACGGATGTCCAAAATTATTTGATTACATGAGTATTTCTTCGTGCTTTAACCACCATTTCCTCCACCCTTGTCGTGATGTTTGTCATCGTACTGCTGAACTTGGAATCCAGATAGAAACACAGTTTGAGTAAGTGTGACCTCACAGCCATTTTCCCTTAAGTCTGCATCCTCTACATCTTCTCCCTAACCCACATCTACCACGTGTTCACCCCACCCGGTCCTGCCACCACGTGTTCACCCCACCCGGGTCCTTCCGCCACATGCTCACCCCACCCATGTATTACCGTCACGCATTTCCCCCACGTCGTGCCACCATGCGTCTCCCTCCCTCCACCCCAGCCATTATCCTGTCACAGCGCATCTTCCCCATGCCTCACAGGCTGACTGTACCGACATGACATATAATATGAAGAAAACATGTTCAAGTCAAGGTCGATTGTCATCATGGTTTGTCAACATCTGAGTTTAGGTGCTTCGACTCTGGATCCATGAAATTGGCGGAAATGTTTGTAATGCCGTTCTGCTTACAGCTGACTGAAGTCTTCTGTTAATACACACAGAGCATCTGTAAGGAAAACCCTTTCGACCGCAAGCCTCCTGCAGCTAGCAAGGCAAAGCCTGACAAAGGAGCCAAGCCAAAACGTCCGCCGGCGCCCGGACATGGCTATCCCATCATTAAGCGCAAGGTCTGCTTATCCAAAACCTTTCCACTTAGAAAATAGAAGCATCTTTGATTCTTTACTTTAAATCTTACTTTCTTCGGTCTCCACCCCCACACTCGTTTTTGTACTTGCAGGTTCACGCAGGTCAATCGTTCCACAGGAGGAAATAGAGCAAGAGCTACGACTCATGCAGCGCCGGCTCGAGCTACTGGAAAAAACGTGGAGTTGAGATGGAAGCTGTGCTCAGGAGCGCCGAGAGTGGTATGTCATTCTCTTGATTTTCTCCCTTTCTTGTTCTTCCTCAACCTCCTCCTCCTCTCCTCCTCCTCTTACATCTCCCGGTCATTTGTTCCCTGCACTGTTCAGACGATGAAGCAGCCTTTGATGGCTGAGTGGTCCGACTAATTAATGACAAACGTCAGCTGATGCGTCAAGAATCTGAGCTTGTTTACATGTGAGTCGCTTGCTCACTTATCTTTCCACTCCCACAATGGACCATGTCCTCATTTCCCTCCTCCTTTTAATCACTTGTCTTTGTCAATTCCACTTTGTCTCTAGCTTCTTCGTCACTTGCTCTTTGTTTTTCTTGCCTTTTCCTACATTTTCCTTTTCTCGTTTCAATAAGTCTTTTGTTCCATAATTATTTTGAGTTCTTACCTTCTTCAGGTTGAACAGCAGTCCTTAGAGGAACATCAGACTGACATAGAATTTGAGCTGCGGAGACTCTTCAACAAGCCAGGTACGTCGGCTCACCGTTTATCAAGTCCCATGTTACTTATCCAAATTGCGATGCTTCTTCCTTCTTGCCTCACAATCTGGTCAATGCTGTAATAGAGGCCGATCGAACGGAAAAAGACAGAGAACGGAGCAGCAGTTGCTACAAGACCTCGTGTACACCATCGAAGGGCGCAATGCCATTGTTGAATCCATGCACGAAGACAAACAGCGGTGAGCTTCCCGACTGGCTCTATCATATTCCTCCACATGATGAGTCTTACTCACCTCTTGACATTTGCCTCATGAAATTTTAACATCATCATCCTGTTTTGTGCTTGCACCATCATACTCTTCCTTACTGTATATTTGCATTTTGATCCTTATTTGATCACTGTTTTACAGCACCTGTATCATACAATAACACATTTGTGGCATTGTTGCTGAACCGTCAGCGCTCAATATGTTCAATCTTATTGTCCTCTATCATAAAGTGGATTATTGTGGTTTTGTGTGTTTTTTTTTCTTTTCTCCTAGTGAGGCCGAAGAAGATGAAGCGGGATGGAGAAATTTCTCAGAAAGGTAACCAACTCGAAGTATTCTTCATCCATCCAAGTTGAAGGGAATGGTTTTTCTATTGGCTCAGTACTTTGCTGAGTTGCAAGGTTCAATCTGGAATTCTTAACACAAATTTGCACACAAGTTTCCAAGGCGCTGGCAGGATAGCCTGGAGGTACGCACACTGGGCGTCTGAAGCTGTCTCACTCGAGTTTGAATCTCGGCCCAGCTACAAACTGTCGTCCTGTGTTTTGCAAAGTTCCGTCTCTCGGATGGACGTTAAACTGGGTGTTCCATCTGCCAGCATCGGTCGGTGGGCATTAAAGATCGCATGTTGTTCCTTCGCAAAGAGCACGTGAGATTATATTGCCAGCACCTTAGCCAAATGCCAAATTGCTGCTCCAACCGACAGGAGGCAACAGCTGCACCCCAAGTAAATTATGTTGTCTGTGCTGCACATGAAAGAATGAAGAGGTTGGCCAAAGAACACGAGGTTCAACTCAAGGTGCCATAAGATACCAAAAACGTCCAGCAATGGAATGGGTGAATATTGGGTCCAAGTTACTGAACAGATCAACTGTATCCCTTTCCTATGAAGGATAAATCTATTTTGAAGCATTTAAAAGAAAAACATTTTAAATAATTTCTCAACTACAGTAGCACCGTTTGAGATCGAATGGCACTTTTCCAAAAACCTTGGCACTACATATATCATTCTCTCTCTCTCTCTCTCTCCCCCCCCCCCCCACCCCCTCTACCTTCCCTGCAGACCTGCTGAAGGAAGGAAGCCCAGGTACCACACGCAGGAAGGCCAAGTTCAAACCTCTGAAGATGTTAAGAAGGTCGGAGGGAAAAAGGAGAAGGAAAAGGAAAAGAAGATGAAAGAAAGTGTTCTACAGTGAGGTGAAGTTGCGAGAAATGTTGGTGTTACAGGACTCTTAAAGAGGCAATCCTTGAGCAATTTAAGAATTCTACAACAAAGGAAGGAGGTATGGAGAAATCGATAGGCCCCAGTAATGTCGACCAAACGTGCACACTCTCGCGAGTAAATTTGTGTCCGTTGCTGGGGCGAGCGGACACAAACCCACAATGGATTTCGTGTTTTTAAAACTTTAAGAGTTTTGAGTTTTATTCGTTGGTTGAATTTTTTTTTTTTTTTTTTTCAGTGTTCAAATGTATTTATGCTTAATGTTATGTTGCAGTTATTTTAAGTATGCATTAAAGTGTGACGTGATGCTTATAGGTGAAAGTACTGAGCTATGCAACTTGTTTGTGCTAAAGGAATTGATTGCTTCGTTTGCATCAGGACCGCACAGCGGATGACAAACCATGTGTTTTGAAGTTAGTCCATTCGTTTACTCCATTACCATTTTTTCATTTTACATTTTAATCATTGTGCCAGTTTATGGTAACCCCTGCATTTTAGGGTTCACGTCGGAGAGCATACGCTACGTACGTGCAAGCTTTGTCCTGTTTTGAACTAATGTTGCTGAATCGATCAAGTGTTAATAACAGGATGGTTCATGATCTGTTGTGTTGTGCGAAGAGATTTCGTTGTTTGAGGTGTTTATTTGCCAGTGTCATCGACATAGTATGTACATACAAAATGGTGGAATTATTTGACCTCACCCCTCCCCACATCTCATACATTCACCTTAACTCCATCCTCATTTTCCTCGTCTCTGCCACGATAAACTCCATCCTGGTGGGTGAGGCATTGGTGTGTGTGCTGTCCCTTGGATGGCCGTTAAACTGTATCCCCTCTGCCAGCATTAGTTGGTGGAGGTTAAAGATCCCACCTTCATTTAGAGCAGGTGAGTTATTGCCGGTCTAAGAACAAATTCAAAATCCTGCCTTGACTGTGGAGTAACAAGTAGTCTGGTCTTATTGGAGGTTTGTGACATGTTACACTGCTTACTATCTTAATGTGGTTGTTTCCTGCACCATAAACTTTTCATTAAAAAAAAAAAAAAAATTCCTGCTTTTATCAATGGAAGGTTGCAGCTACTGTTGCAATCACAACCTATTGATTTCTACCACCACCATAATCTAGAAGTTATCTCATTCAACCAATATAGGAACATTTGTAGTTGCATTGAATCACATGATTAATTGTTCAAAGATGATAACTTCACCCTCTTCTTAACTTAACTTGGAAACAACTGTAAAGTCGGTGATCCACGTAGATTGTAGAACAACTTGGTGAGGTCAGTAGGTGAATATAATGATTCTGGCTCACTTTCCCCACTTTAATGAATGGGGGATTCTCAGCGATTCATTTTTTTTCCCCTAAAAAATAAACCCCTTTTTATCCAAGGATATTTATTTGTCTCCCCGTTTAACCTAGGGGCACTCTATTCAAATAACCAGTGCAATAAGATAAAGATTTGTTCAAGTAGTAATGTGATTTGTTAAAGGTGATTCTAAAGAAAATATCTGAACATGAAGCCTAGGGGCACTCTTTTTCAAATAACCAATGCATATTGTTTAGCTCCACTCATTGAACCTATAAAGATTTGTTCATTCTCAAATTCCTTCAATAGTTTAATTTTCTTTGCACAATAATCCCCATATAAAATATTTGAATCTTTATATTTTTAAGATACCCCTTTTGTGCCATTATGAAATGATAAACTTCTCTTTATGCTCTTGTTTGACCACCTCCTGAGCCTCAGATTATTTTTTTCATAAGCCCCGCCTACTTCTTACATCATTTCCAGTTCATCTCTGACTCACAAAGAAATCACTAGAAAAATTCTAGAATGTTATGGTTTTGAAAAAATTCCCAATGAAGGCTTGTCTGGGCTTGCCCAGGGAATTTTCAAACAATCCTCCATTTTGAAAAAGGAAACCATAGCAACCAGTCTTTCTGTATAAAAGATTCAAGCCCAGACTCCATTTTAAACATATTTTTACTGAGAAGGAGTGCTGTACTGAGCTTGGAGTTCCTTGGAGTTCTACTACTTGTATGGAACTAAACCTTCAAAGTTGATGAACTGGATTCAAACCTCTTATCCATTGAGGTAAGATTTTATTTTCCTATTTACAGAGTTTGATTGAAGCATAGACTCATTTAATAATTAAATCACTTAATTAATACATTATTATTTTCTCTCACAGGAAATTGTATCTAAGAATAACCGATTTTGCCACAACTTGGGGTGAAATTGTTGGCTTGGTTGAAGACCTTGTGAGCGACCAAGACCCACAGAACGAGCTCGACCTTGATGGCCCAACCAAAGAGTTATACGTTGGAGATCAGCAAAATCCTGAAAAAGAGTTTTACAGCAATCGTACTCATTGTGAGTTATCAAGACAATACCCACTGAACAAGTTATACCTTGATGA
>CM068958.1:66163038-66175044 GCA_035128595.1 Eptatretus atami | reverse complement strand
TGAAATTCAGATGAAATGTGGTGGACAGGTGCGTTTGTGACAAGGACAAATGAATTAGATTTTGGTGAAACTCTGGATCCAGATACTAGAATATTTTTCTTATGTGATTGTTCACCATTAGAGATGGGGTCCAAAAACCATTTTATAGCATGATATTTCAAAAAGTTGTGGAGCATTTGGACAAAAATAGTGGACGAGTTGGTCTTCTTAATAAGTCTTCAACTTAATACATTTGAATGGCTGAGTTGTTACTGCTAATGTAAGCAACTGTTTCATGCTACCATCTAATGAAGCAAGTTTTCATCTTAAACATTATACAGATGCCAAAAATGCTCAGGAACTTTGCTACCCGGCATTTTGTACAGGAAGGGACACTTCCAAGGACATCTGTGTGCACCCATCACAGAGAGAGCCGAGTGGCCGATCTCCAACCGACCTCACACAGCTAGACGACGTTCATAAATGACCGACTCTGGCGATGGTGATGGTGATGCAGATAAGTCGATAGTAAAGAAGTTGAAGAGAAAAGGATTGAAGAAATAAATGCAGATGCAGATATTATTGATAATGAAAAAAAGGCAGACGAGAGAACTTGTGGGCAAGATGATATAGAAAGGCTGAAGGTGGTTAAAACATGGAGAAGAAACAAAAGAAAACGATTTGATTGTTCAGGAGTTAAGCCAGACACTGATAATGTCGAACTGAAAGTTGAAGGCTGCCAGCTTCAAGAAGGAATGGAAGCCCAGCCTGCTATTTCTGTAACAGCCTGTAAAAATGATGAGCAGCCACTCATGCCAATGGAAGAATTCATGACTCCACCATCACAGGCCTGAGTCGGAGAGCATTCAACATCAGAAAAAGTAGGAAACAGTTGCCTGCATCAGCGCTTGAGCCTGCCAAGTGAAACCTTTGCCAGCGCCAAGACGCAAGTCGAGGCCTTCTGGGGAATGTGGAGCTGCCAAAAGGTGAGGGGAGCATGTTGCAGATGAGCCATTTGAATATTTCACTACTATTGTTTCAGTCATCTTAGCCCTATGCGACTTTCCCTGACATGCTTCTCCTGAGTTAAAATGTATTTTCTTCTTGTTTTTTATTTTTTTAATTGGTTTCCTCTAGGATCATCAATCCCCTTCCAAGGCCTCGACAACAGCAGTACCTCCATTGGAAACTGAACATCCAGCTGTTGCAGTAGCCCGAAGCTCCTCCATGGCTGGCTCTTGTCTTGACCAAGTGAGTCTCGAAAGCGGCCTGCACCTTTCACCTGGTAACAAGCCAAAAACATAACCCAAGACATCTCGCTTACAATTGAAGAGCCAGAAAAACCTTTGAAAGCAAGCACAAGCGATACTGTTCTACAAAACACGAATATGAAATGCCCTGCACAATTGGCGCAATCCTTTTGAGGGACAATGGCAATGAAGATGGAGCCAGAAGAAGTCGAGATGAAATTACGAAGACACAGAGGAGGCTCAAAAAAGTGCCCACGGAAGAGTTTTACCAATCCCTTGGAATGATAGAGCGTGTGCAGAAACAAGGAAGAATGAGCTGGCAGGAAAACAAAACTGAGAAAAGCAACCTGGCTGAGAATTATGGCATCAATAAATCGGATTGGAGAAAGGTGTGAGTGACCATGTTTCAGATCACCCTTGTATAGGATGACACCGTCACCTTCCGAAAGCCCCCATGCTACAAAAACGGCCGGCTCCACTCGCGCCAATAGTAAGTACTGTAAAAGATGCCCAATCACAACAACCTCCTTATTACCTGAAATTTTGACTTGCATTGTTCCCTTTCTTTCTGCCCATCCCAAGCCTCAAGTAATTTTGCTCTTCATTTTTTTTAACCCCCATGAATAAATGTAACTCCTGCATTTTTTGTTGCTAGCAGGTAAACATAGAGGCAGGATACCACCTAAGACCGCAGCTCGGTGCTTGGCCAAGTTCCACTGAACCCACCACTACCTCTTTGAGACAGCTACACACACTGTACAATCTGCTGGCCATTTGAACAATGGAACAATCGACTGCAAAATAAATGGTAAGTCTGACATTCCTTTCCACTTCTTCAAGCATACCATCATTTGGTACAAATTTAGTTTCCACCTGTCAGTTCCAGGCAATTACAATGGACTAGATGTAGAAGAAATGCTTCCCAATCATTCCAAGTAAGAAAGCTGTTTCCACATGCATTTTAAAAGGATACAATGTCCAACCACCAATTAATTACTGACACCACATCTACTGCAACAAGGTTCACCTGATCAAGATGGCTTTTGCTCTGAAGCTCGCCCAGCCTCTGCACCTGTACTACACAAAGGCAGTCTACACCATTACCTTGGGAAGGACTCTCTCCACCACGCCAGCTTCAACTCCCATTTTTACAGCTTTGCACCTCGAGCCTACCTCAGTCCTCTCTGCATCCAGTCGTCCTGCATCTACTCCAACCCTTTCCTTGGAACCTCAACCAGGAACTTCCACGAACCTCCTCTCATCACTCCGCCCTGCCTCCACTCCAACCGTTTCCTTGACTCCCCAACAAGAAACCCCTTCCACTCTGTCTTCATCCCTGCACCATGCCTTCTACTCCTGCATTCCTTCTCCAACTTTTCATCCAATCCATGTCCAAATTCCTCCCAACACCTCCCAAGCCTGCAGCATCACCGGCCGTTCCCCAAATGTTCAGCCAAAGGTACTTGTAACTTAACCATGAGAGAAGTAACGTGAAATTATGCTAACTCGAATGCATTTCATTGGGAAAATGATTTTGCATCCTCGGGGTTTTTCCAAATGTCTACCAGCTGTGGTATCCTATCATACTCCTTCAAGGTGATACGATTGCCTCGATTACATTCAAATTTCAATTCTCTGCTTGCTCCAGCATGATTGTGGTTCAGAGAAATTAAATTCCCCCCCCCCCACCCTTCCCCCGTCCTTCCTCCTAATCTATCTGAACCATTCTTGTGCCAATATATTTACACTGGATAGAAACAAGACACCAATTCTGTTTTGAACCCAATTTACCAAAATTCAATTGTATGCCCATTCAAAGTTTGTTCCTGTTCTATTCTGTTAAGAGTTGGAAAAGCCGGTGTATTGATATGATGTTATGGATAAACAGGTTTCGCATTTCAAAATCAAGAACTCATATTCTCAACAGTCAGCTGTGGTGCATTTCCATTCTGCAAGATAGAATAACGAGTCGATTGCTTTAACACTTTTACATTATTCACTTTTTTTTTTTTCGCAAGACAAGTAATTGCATGGGAGGAAGGGTTTGGAATGTTTTTACTTGGATATTTGTTTAGGTACATATAAAGGTCACAAATATGGTACGGATGTCCAAAATTATTTGATTACATGAGTATTTCTTCGTGCTTTAACCACCATTTCCTCCACCCTTGTCGTGATGTTTGTCATCGTACTGCTGAACTTGGAATCCAGATAGAAACACAGTTTGAAGTAAGTGTGACCTCACACGCCATTTTCCCTTAAGTCTGCATCCTCTACATCTTCTCCCTAACCCACATCTACCACGTGTTCACCCCACCCGGTCCGCACCACGTGTTCACCCCACCCGGGTCCTTCCGCCACATGCTCACCCCACCCATGTATTACCGTCACGCATTTCCCCCACGTCTGCCACCATGCGTCTCCCTCCCTCCACCCCAGCCATTATCCTGTCACAGCGCATCTTCCCCATGCCTCACAGGCTGACTGTACCGACATGACATATAATATGAAAGAAAACATGTCAAGTCAAGGTCGATTGTCATCATGGGTTTGTCAACATCTGAGTTTAGGTGCTCGACTCTGGATCCATGAAATTGAGCGGAAATGTTTGTAATGCCGTTCTGCTTACAGCTGACTGAAGTCTTCTGTTAATACACACAGAGCATCTGTAAGGAAAACCCTTTCGACCGCAACCTCCTGCAGCTAAGCAAGCAAAGCCTACAAAGGAGCCAAGCCAAAACGTTCCGCGCGCCCCGACATGGCTATCCCATCATTAAGCGCAAGGTCTGCTTATCCAAAACCTTTCCACTTAGAAAATTAGAAGCATCTTTGATTCTTTACTTTAAATCTTACTTTCTTCGGTCTCCACCCCCCACACTCGTTTTTGTACTTGCAGGTTCACGCAGGTCAATGGTTTCCACAGGAGGAAATAGAGCAAGAGCTACGACTCATGCAGCCCGGCTCGAAGCTACTGGAAAATCGTTGAGTTGCAGATGGAAGCTGTGCTCAGGAGCGCCGAGAGGTTATGTCATCTCTTGATTTTTCTCCCTTTCTTGTTCTTCCTCAACCTCCTCCTCCTCCTCCTCCTCCTCTTACATCTCCCGGTCATTTGTTCCCTGCACTGTTCAGACGATGAGGCCTGATGGCTGAGTGTTCCGACTAATTAATGACAAACGTCAGCTGATGCGTCAAGAATCTGAGCTTGTTACATTGTGAGTCGCTTGCTCACTTATCTTCCACTCCCACAATGGACCATGTCCTCATTTCTCCCTCCTTTAATCACTTGTCTTTGTCAATTCCACTTTTGTCCTAGCTTCTTCGACACTTGCTCTTTGTTTTTTCTTGGCCTTTTCCTACATTTCCTTTTCTCGTTTCAATAAGTCTTTTGTTCCATAATTATTTTGAGGTTCTTACCTTCTTCAGTTGACAGCAGAATCCTTAGAGAACAATCAGACTGACATAGAATTTGAGCTGCGGAGACTCTTCAACAAGCCAGGTACGTCGGCTCACCGTTTATCAAGTCCCATGTTACTTATCCAAATTGCGATGCTTCTTCCTTCTTGCCTCACAATCTGGTCAATGCTGTAATAGAGGCCGATCGAACGGAAAAAGACAGAGAACGGAGCAGCAGTTGCTACAAGACCTCGTTACACCATCGAAGGGCGCAATGCCATTGTTGAATTCCATGCACGAAGACAAACAGCGGTGAGCTCCCGACTGGCTCTATCATATTCTCCACATGATGAGCTTACTCACCTCTTGACATTTGCCTCATGAAATTTTAACATCATCATCCTGTTTTGTGCTTGCACCATCATACTTCTTCCTTACTGTATATTTGCATTTGATCCTTATTTGATCACTGTTTTACAGCACCTGTATCATACAATAACACGATTTGTGGCATGTTGCTTGAACCGTCAGCTGCTCAATATGTTCAATCTTATTGTCCTCTATCATAAAGTGGATTATTGGTGTGTTTTGTGTGTTTTTTTTTTTTTTCTCGTAGTGAGGCCGTAAGAAGATGAAGCGAGGAAAGAAATTTCCAGAAAGGTAACCAACTCGAAGGTATTCTTCATCCATCCAAGTTGAAGGGAATGGTTTTTCTATTGGCTCATACTTTGCTGAGGTTTGCAAGGTTCAATCTGGAATTCTTAACACAAATTTGCACACAAGTTTCCAAGGCGCTGCAGGATAGCCTGGAGGTACGCACACTGGGTCTGAAGCTGTCTCACTCGAGTTTGAATCTCGGCCCAGCTACAAACTGTCGTCCGGTGTTTTGCAAGTTCCGTCTCTCGGATATGGACGTTAAACTGGGTGTTCCATCTGCCAGCATCGGTCGGTGGCATTAAAGATCGCATGTTGTCCTTCGCAAAGAGCACGTGAGATTATATTTGCCAGCACCTTAGCCAAATGCCAAATTGCTGCTCCAACCGACAGGAGGCAACAGCTGCACCCCAAGTAAATTATAGTTGTCTGTGCTGCACATGAAAGAATGAAGAGGTTGGCCAAAGAACACGCAGGTTCACACTCAAGGTGCCATAAGATACCAAAAACGTTCCAGCATAGGAATGGGTGAAATTGGCGTCCAAGTTACTGAACAGATCAACTGTATCCCTTTCCTATGAAGGATAAATCTATTTGAAGCATTTAAAAGAAAAACATTTTAAAATAATTTCTCAACTACAGTAGCACCGTTTGAGATCGAATGCACTTTTCCAAAAACCTTGCACTACATATATCATTCTCTCTCTCTCTCTCTCTCCCCCCCCCCCCCACCCCTCTACCTTCCCTGCAGACCTGCTGAAGGAAGGAAGCCCAGGAACCACACGCAGGAAGGCCAAGTTCAAACCTCTGAAGATAGTTAAGAAGGTCGGAGGGAAAAAGGAGAAGGAAAAGGAAAAGAAGATGAAAGAAAGTGTTCTACAGTGAGGTGAAGTTGCGAGAAATGTTCGTGTTACAGGACTCTTAAAGAGGCAATCCTTGAGCAATTTAAGAATTCTACAACCAAAGGAAGGAGGTATGGAGAAATCGATAGGCCCCAGTAATGTTCGACCAAACGTGCACACTCTCGCGAGTAAATTTGTGTCCGTTTGCTGGGGCGAGCGGACACAAACCCACAGTGGATTTCGTGTTTTAAACTTTAAGAGTTTTGAGTTTTATTCGTTGGTTGAATTTTTTTTTTTTTTTTTTCAGTGTTCAAATTGTATTTATGCTTAATGTTATGTTGCAGTTATTTTAAGTATGCATTAAAGTGTGACTGATGCTTATAGGTGAAAGTTACTGAGCTATGCAACTTGTTTTGCTAAAGGAATATGATTGCTTCGTTTGCATCAGGACCGCACAGCGGATGACAAACCATGTGTTTGAAGTTAGTCCATTCGTTTACTCCATTACCATTTTTTCATTTTACATTTTAATCATTGTGCCAGTTTATGGTAACCCCTGCATTTTAGGGTTCACGTCGGAGAGCATACGCTACCGTACGTGCAAGCTTCTGTCCTGTTTTGAACTAATGTTGCTGAATCGATCAAGTGTTAATAACAGGATGGTTCATTATCTGTGTGTTGTGCGAAGAGATTTCGTTGGTTTGAAGGTGTTTATTTGCCAGGGTCATCGACATAGTATGTACATACAAAATTGGTGGAATTATTTGACCTCACCCCTCCCCACATCTCATACATTCACCTTAACTCCATCCTCATTTTCCTCGTCTCTGCCACGATAAACTGCCATCCTGCGGGTGAGCATTGGTGTGTGCTGTCCCTTTGGATGGCCGTTAAACTGTATCCCCTCTGCCAGCATTAGTTGGTGGAGGTTAAAGATCCCACCTTCATTTAGAGCATTGAGTTATTGCCGGCTTCTAAGAACAAATTCAAAATTCCTGCCTTGACTTGAGAGTAACAAGTAGTCTAGTCTTATTGGAGTTTGTGACATGTTACACTGCTTACTATCTTAATGTGGTTGTTTCCTTGCACCATAAACTTTTCATTAAAAAAAAAAAAAACATTCCTGCTTTTATCAATGGAAGGTGTCAGCTACTGTTGCAATCACAACCTATTGATTTCTACCACACACCATAATCTAGAAGTTATCTCATTCAACCAATAAAGGAACATTTCAGTTGCATTGAATCACATGATTAATTGTTCAAAGATGATAACTTCACCCTCTTCTTAACTTAACTTGGAACAAGCTTTAAAGTCGGTGATCCACGTAGATTGTAGAACAACTTTTGAGGTCGTAGCGTGAATATTATATGATTCTGGCTCACTTTCCCCACTTTAATGAATGGGGGATTCTCAGCGATTCATTTTTTTCCCCTAAAAATAAACCCCTTTTTATCCAAGTATATTTATTTGTCTCCCCTTTAACCTAGGGGCACTCTATTCAAATAACCAGTGCAATAAGATAAAGATTTGTTCAAGTAGTAATGTGATTTGTTTAAAGGTGATTCTAAAGAAAATATCTTAACCATGTAAGCCTAGGGGCACTCTTTTTCAAATAACCAATGCATATTGTTTAGCTCCACTCATGAACCTATAAAGATTTGTTCATTCTCAAATCCTTCATTAGTTTAATTTTCTTGCCACAATAATCCCCATATAAAAATTTTGAATCTTTATATTTTTAAGCATACCCCTTTTGTCCATTATGAAATGATAAACTTCTCTTTATGCTCTTGTTTGACCACCTCCTGAGCCTCAGATTATTTTTTTCATAAGCCCCGCCTACTCTTACATCATTTCCAGTTCATCTCTGACTCACAAAGAAATCACTAGAAAAATTCTTAGAATGTTATGGTTTGAAAAATTTCCCAATGAAGGCTTGTCTGGGCCCAGGGAATTTTCAAAACAATCTCCATTTTGAAAAAGGAAACCATAGCAACCAGTCTTTCTGTATAAAAGATTCAAGCCCAGACTCCATTTTAAACATATTTTTACTGAGAATGGAGTGCTGTACTTGAGCTTGGAGTTCCTGGAGTTCTACTACTTGTATGGAACTAAAACCTTCAAAGTTGATGAACTGGATTCAAACCTCTTATCCATTGCAGGTAAGATTTTATTTCCTATTACAAGAGTTTGATTGAAAGCATAGACTCATTTAATAATTAAATCACTTAATTAATAGCATTATTATTTTCTCTCACAGGAAATTGTATCTGAAAATACCGATTTTGCCACAACTTTGGTGAAATTGTTGGCTTGGTTGAAGACCTGTGAGCGACCAAACCCACAGAACAGCTCGACCTTTGATGGCCCAACCAAAGAGTTATACGTTGAGAATCAGCAAAATCCTGAAAAAGAGTTTTACAGCAATCGTACTCATTGAGTTATCAAAACAATACCCCACTGAACAAGTATACCTTGATAGCCAGAATTACAATTTACCTTGAAGACTCACAAATTTGAAAAAATCAGTAAATGAGTTCTGCCTGATGGTTTAAATAACTACTTTGGACGACTCGGAAAAAGGTTCTGCCAAGATGGTTCTAAATATGAACCTACCTTGGAGACTCACAAATTTCAGACATTTGAAAAATGAGATTTCCTTGATGGTCCACAGTTATACTATGTGAGATCAATTCATGCTTAACAACATAAAAACTTGGAAAAATGAGTTTTCCTTGAGATCCACACTTTACTAGTGAGATATATCACTGAAACCCATAAAAATTGGAAAAATGGAGTTTTCCTTGATGATCACAGTGTATACTATGTGAGATCTATCACCGAAACCCATAAAAATTGGAAAAAATGGAGTTTTCCTTGATGATCCACAGTTTACTATGTGAGATCTATCACCGAACCCACAATATTTCTGGAAATATGTGGTTCTACCTTGGAGCTTGGATAATGTTATATTTTTGGAGACTTGAAATGTGGGTTCTGCTTGATAACTCACAATGTGATACGTATCTTGGAAACTCAACAGGAATGTGGTTATACCTTGGAGACTTGGAAAGTTGGGTTTATTTGGAGACTTGAAATGTGGTTTCTACTACTCTTTGGATCTAAACCTATCGATTAGTTCTTTGTTGGATGGTGCTTGATGAGAGCAATATCAAGAAAGTTTCTTACTCCCCCTTTCTACTTCATCAAACCTGAAAGCCTTACAGACAGAATTGGAAGAAGAGAAAAAAACATAAAAAAATATATATTGTTAGTTCTGGGAAGAAAGTGCAGGAAGGTTCTAACTCAACCTTTCTACTTCATCAAACCTGAAAGTCTTAAAAGACAGAATTGGAAGAAGAGAAAAAAAAAACAAAAAAATATATATTGTTGAAATACGTATTGGAAAAAAAAAAGACTGTGTTTGGCGAGGGTTGGTTGGGTTGAGATTTTGAATGTGAGGGTTGGGGGTTCGGGTTGGATTTTGAATGGGGTTGGATTTGAATGTGAAGGTGGGTGGGGTTGTGATTTGAAATGAAGGTGGGTGAGATTTTGAATGTGAGGTTGGGACACACACACACACACACACACCACACGCACACACACACCACCCGTGGCTGAGCGGGATGGAGCACAGAGGCATGAGTCATGAGTCACGCCGGAGCAGGGGAAGGCGGAGAAGGATAAAGAGAGAGATCTTTTCTTTTGTCGTGGGCAGAGTTGGAGAAGGAATGTTGAGGGGAGTCGTTCAGCAGACCGTCGATCCTGCCTGGCTTGCGTTAGGTTGAGGCCTTCGAAGCTTTTTGCTTCGGCTGGCTCAGTGAGCTTCGCTGAGGCCTGCTCGGGAGAGGCTTTTTGGAGCTTTTTTGCTTTGATGTTCCGGTGAAGCTTCGGCTTCTGCTTGCTCGGGAGAGCTTTTTGCTTCAAGCTGCCCTCTTGGAAGGAATTAAGCCGGTTCGCTCGGCTCGAGCTGCGAGTGGTGCTCTTCTTCTTGGTTGTGGAGCTCTGTTCTCCATTTTGTTTCCCGCTTGGTGCGACTCATCGACCTCTTCTTGGAGGTGGTTCCTCGGGGAAGCGACGCATCGACGGGAAGGATCGGCACCTCGTCTCACCAGCCACGGCGTTGACAAGCGCGGAGGATTCGCGGAGCTCGGGAAGGATCGCAGCCACGGCGATTGGATCCAGCTCTCTCGCTGAGCCCGGGTCCGAACAACTTGAAGACCACACGAGGTGGAGAGGTTCGAGATAGGTTCTGGGTTTCAGCTCACCTGTCCTCCGAGCTGTGAGCTCGTTATTAAAGGCCCTCCACCATTTCTTGGGTGTGTGTTGTGTGTGCGTACGTGTGTCCGTGGGCCCGTCTAATAAGTAGGAACTGCTGTTAAGTGCAAGTGACTGTACATAATAAGTAGACCGTTGTAGTTCTTTTGTCGCTTTTTGTTGCTTGTATAATTGCATACGTGTTTGCCTTGTTTAATTGCATACGTGCTTTATTATAATAAATGTCCTTGTGTGAATGTAACCTGTTCGTTGCGTCCATTCCTCCATTGAACTGCCCCATCTGCACTCAAAATATAGTTGGTTTTTAAATAGCCAGTAAAGTGATCAGTCCAACGGGAGCTGCGCGATAATACCCCGCTCGGTTATCCCAAAAGGAAGCGAGCTGCTTAAGCGGCTCGTTTCCAAGCGGCCCGGTGAGGTACAATCTCTCGGTAACCTACCCGCGTGAATAATTAGGTAAATCGAAGATTTGGCATCGGACCCTGTAGAGTGTGGATAAGGTTGTGGTGTGGTTACAAACACACCCGTGGCTGGTTTCCGGCGTTGATCGGAAAGCCGCGACTGGATTGTCCGTTCGGGTGGCGAAGCGACCGCTATTGGTTATACGCGGCCGTTCGCACGCCGACGGGCGGAAAATCTACAACACTGTCAGGAGTGGATACAGATTCATTCCCTCCAAACTAAATTAACGGGGAATCGGACCAAGGGTGTGTAGAGCACCCTCCGTTTCCATAAGTTCCGGGCTTTTCAAATTTTATTACCGGTACGCAAGATGCGGTTCAAGCGAACGGGAGCAGGGGGGTAATGGATTTAGAAATGTTAGAATCCATGGTCCAGGACGAGATCCCCTGCAGGACATCCCAATATTGCAGGTTGAACATCCCCCACAAACGAACCAAGAACCCGAAATGGCGCGAGCTGCGGCCGCCGCGTGATGACACCCCCCCCCCCCCTCCTCCGTCAAAATCCCCCCCGCTCCCCAGCGAAACCGCGACCGACAATGGCGGATCGGTCCGCTCGAGCCATCGGCCATCGCCACAAATGGTGGAGATGATCACACAAGAAATGAAAAAAAAATGCGTTGCGATTGTATGATTATATGGATGCGCACACGAAGGCATTCAGGAGCGATATGCAAAGCCTGCAGGCGGGCATAATGGCATTTGCGTTGCAACGAAACGCGGACGACGGAGCCTCAAAATGGCGGCGCCACGTTGTGCGACAACGAGCTGGGAGGAGTGCAACGGGCCTGTCCGGCCCGCGATGGAACGGGGGACGACCAAAGTTAATACGGGAGACGTGTAACACGAGACTCGTGCATGACAAAGAAAGTGACGGTGACACAGAGGGAAGAAATTAAATGGGCGTGACGGAGACGTGTATAAGACACGTAAAGACGAAGGAGATAGAATTAACATGACACTAAGGGAGACGCAGGAATTAAAAGAAATAACAGAGACACGGGAGATAGAGGGTGAATTGGACGGGGTGAAAGATGAGCTCACACACATGGAGTTAGCGAGGGACGATGAAGGGGAGCTCGGGGAATGTCTCGTGACCCAGTGCAAGCAGCCGGATAGCCTCCTTATGGAACGAGGGGAGGGAAT
>CM068958.1:66102962-66114699 GCA_035128595.1 Eptatretus atami | reverse complement strand
AAGAGAGAGATGACTATTACTTCGCACATGCCCTATGCAGACCCATTCCCAGATCTTGGATGGAAAGAACAGATAGGCAATCATCTGTAATGAGTATGTGACCAACAAGATGTGCAGTCGTGGACGGGGGCCAACAGCCACCAACATTTTGGGCAACAACCCCGACACGGTGATTCAGATCCGTGTTGGTTTCGGCATTGATTCAACGGTGTGGTAATGATGCCTTCTTCTTCACTTGGCCTTTTTAAAAATAAAATTTGATGCAAAGGCCCCGGGTTTACAGTTTTAAATTTTGGAGCAAGTGACCAAGCAACACAAGGGCAACTGTTATAATGTGAATCGAGCGTCCAGCCAACAACGATTACGTTGCAATTGATAGTGGAGCGAGAATATCTATTCGTGAAGTACAATAGTTACAACTGGAGATAGTCAGAACTCATCCTGACCACCTCTAATTGCAGTAACGGGCAGCCAACAACTTACGCTCAACATTGCGTTACATAGATGGTTACTTTACATAAAGGTCGTCGCACAAGTGCAGCAAGCGAATCATTGGAGCTGTCTTCTCCTGTGAGTTTTGGGCTCCTGGTCGACCTAAAGAACCATCGCCCTCCTGCTCGACATGTTAGCCATCACAGGGAGCTCGCAGCTATTGTTTCTTCGACAACAGCGCAAATTTCAGATTGTAGTGTGTGGCATTCCCGGTCTCACAAGCGCAACATGTAAGACAGGCATGCCATCCACAGCAACGTAACACATCAAATCAGACCCATTGACGCAAATGTGTTTGCCAAGGCGTCGTCGTTTGTGCCTGACATGCGCTCCCAGCCACAGAAGCTGAAATTCAACACACTCCCCAATTTGGAATTGTTCGATTATCATCCAGTAACAGAACGCATTGCCATTCACATGGTTCTAGAAGAATGGTGTTGCTCAACAATGCCACGCATCCCACCCATTTGCCATCAATGCGTTGAGGAGACAATTGACATGTGGTAGATGGCAACTGACACAAGTGAATGACGACATGGTGCAGCATTGTGGAGCACAACACCATGGAACGGATTCGAGAGGATTTTTCCTCTCCTGGGTAGCGAAATACCCTCCTTTGTGATGTCTCCACAGGGGTCATCGAACTGATTGTGCCATAGCTTTCACCAAATCATCTTCAAGCATACTGACAAACAGACTGTCACATTCGGGACAACAGAACACAATGCCTCATCCTCATCACATTTTATGTGAGCCACACCACACACAAGATAATCAAACGTCAACACATTCCTGCCTTAATTATTCAAACTTCAAAATCCACCAGCCATGTGGACAGGTTCTTTACATAACCTTTGATAAGCCAGCAGATTGGTTTGACTACATCACGTCAACATGGTAGGTCCACTGCCACCTTCGCGCAGATTTTGGAATGCTGTTCACAATGTGGTCCAGAGCCTGAAGGTGATACGATGCTATCATGAATGACAGAAGACTTTTACCCATGGGATTTTTCTGTCCAGATAGGTGTCCTGATTCAGTGTTCCTTTCCACTAGCAGTCTTGTGGATCAGGGTCACTGGTTTCGATTCAGCCTCTGGACGCTCTCTCAGTCATCTTCTAGCATGGATTACACAGGACCATGGCTTATACCACGACAGTCAAACGGCATGGTCAAACATTTTCAGCGCCATCTAAGAAGGCCTCTCTGGGCCCATCACGATGGCCGCCATTAGGCAGATGAAACCCCATCATAACTTCTCGACTCGGTTCCACACTCAAGGGACTCAATTTGCACTGCAGCGCAGAATTGGTTTATGAGTCGACCACTGCGACTCTGCCTTGGTGAGTATATGTGATGCCATCAAGTACACCATCATCCACGGCCAGGATGACTTTGTACAGCACCTCCGCAGCCGCATGCTGCAGTGGATCGACTGTCTCATTGTCAGTGGGATGAACTAGAGTTGATGTGGTTGTTCAAAGAGTTGATGATTTGGGAAGGCTAATCTGCAGGTCATCGCCCATGTCATTACCCTCGCCTCCCTGGTAAGTTCCCGCGGTCTTTTATGGTTCCGGTGGGTGCTGCACAACTAACATCGGGAGAGATTGCGCACAGTGCAGGAGAGCCGTAACTGGACCCGCCACGGTGGCGCAGAAAAGCGTTTAATACATACGGTAGAAATGTTCAATAAAACATGAATCTAGAAGTTGCCCGTGCCCCCACACGAATTTTAAAGCGGGGTATGGGATGGAGCTGGCAAAATGCAAATGGCGTCTTGTCATCGAGCGCAGCAAGCTTAGGAGCAACAATTCACATTTATTGCCACATCTGAATGCAATTTAAATGCTCTAATGGTGGCGAGGTGCTCCATTTGAAACTGTTTTGATCGATGTAATGTAAGCTTTTGATACCTACAGTCAATGGTAAAAGAATTTGTATTAGTGTAAAGTCAGTGACCAATAGGAAATTAAATTAATAGTTGGATTCGCACGATCTGAAGTCTTCTTCAAAGAGTTTATTGGATACATCACTATCCACGGAGGGCAGTGAGTTTGCAAGCTTTTTCAAGTTTTGGTGTTGCCATATGTTTTTGCCTTTTTCACATCATAAAACAAGACAATCAAACTTTAATAATCAGAGCCTACACATCATCCAGAATAATGTTGAGCATCAATATACGTGAAGTACAGTAAAAAGTAAAAAAAGATACAAACAGACAAGCATGCCTAAGTTAATTTTCCATAATCAACAACACTTTTCAATGACGTCATTTTCTGTTAAAATGATTCTTTTTTTTGTATGCAATGTCGAGGCTACTATAAGACTGACAACAGGACTTATAACAGAAGGGAGCAGGAGACAAGAGAGGCTAGGAGAGGGAAGCACAAAACAGTGTGAAAACAGACATTAACTAGGAGATTTGTGGAAGGGAGAGGGATGGTGCGGGTGACACCGGGGTAAACAAGATGGAAACTAAGGGACTTAAGGAAGGAAAGCAGGAATTTGAGGTGGGTTTGGGGTGGATTTAGCGGGGGTAAAAAGTCGTGGTTTTGGATGGGGAAGATAAGAGATGGTGGTGAACAAGCTGTTTTGAAGACCTGGAGGGAAGAGTGGGATCGAAGAGAGTGTGGAGAGCTTGTTCCGGAGAGTGGCAAAAAAAGGAATGAAAGAATGAGGTGAGCAGTGATTCTTCATTTTGGCAGTTTTCACCAGAAGGGGGCTGCTGGAAGACTTGAGTGCCCTGCAGATATTGGGGGGGGGGGGGGGGGGAACAGATCACAGATAGAACAGGGTTGGGGAGGGGCAGGCACGACCAGAGAAGAGACGGTTAGATTAAGACAAAGACCACTGACCTGCCTACGGTGAGGTCGGTGGTCCTTTGTGAGACCCAAATATTCAGCCTCATCGCGGGAGATACCAAATGATCCTTAAATGTGACTTGGTTTCCAACAGCGTGAAGCCCAAGAACAGGTGTGGGTGGGGGCACCAGCTCAGAGGGAGAGCAGACTCCATTCTAGGCGGCTGCGTATAAAGCTTTGTATGTGGTCAGGAGCTCAGGTTTGCCAAGGAAGGACTTTACACTTAGGAGGATGCCCAGTCGGCCGACTGGCTTTGGAGGCCAGCCTTGGAAATATGGCTTTCCCAAGGAAAAGATCATAGCAGATAGTGAGAAGCTTGAAATGAGAGGACTTCTTCATGGATGATTGTTGAGAAAGTAGAATTGGGGGGAGGGGGGGGGTTCTCAACGGTCCTTTCTTGAGAGTGGTGAGATCTGTGAGGATTGAAAAAAATGTTCCAGTGTTCGACCAGTTTTGTGATTTTATCCAGAGTACTGCAGAGAGTGAAGAGGCTGCTGCTTGCTGATCTGAGGGAATGATAGATGGTATGGCAAAAGGTGGAGTCATCAGCAAGAGATCTAAGAGGATTTTCCCAGGAAGTCGGAGAGATCATTGATAAAAACGCAGAAAAAGCACTGGGCTAGAACAGCTGCCTTGAAGGAACTCTTAGTCTGGACAGGAAGAGGGGATGAAGAGAATTACATCGAGGGCCCACACGTTGGCTGCGACAGAAAGAAGAGTCCTGTGACGCTATGAGTGGAGATTGTCTTGTATAAGGTAGAGAGAGTTGGTGAGCAGGGCAGGGTGCAGACCGTATCAAAAGCAACGATTGTCTAGGGGAGATGGCTCTGATTTTCATGTCTGGCATTGAGGACTCATCCATTGTTGGGAATGCAGAAGCAGCATAACAGTGTCGAGTGACCTGGTCTGAATCCAATTGATGGTTGGAAAATCAAGCCATTGGAGAAGAACAAAGGATTTAATGTCTGAGCGATGATAGGCTTCCATTACCTTGCTGATGAATTGGGAAGAAGGCTGTTGGTCTGCAGTTGGCAGGAATCAGTTTTTTGCACCTTTTTTATGGCAGAGTGGTATGTTTGCTGATTTTTCCAAGGCAGTTGCAGTTACCTTCAGCAAATGAGAGAGGTGATTAGAACAGAGAGAGGGTTAAGTAATAAGAGCAGCAGAGCGCGTTTTTAGGACATAGGGCTGATGCCGTCTGGACTGGTTGACAGAATCTGCAGTCGAGTTTGGAGAGCAAGGCTCTCCACCCTTGTCAGGGAGCCAAATGACACAGAGTCCAGGACAGATGGTGCGACTGGGGTGAGGTGGGTACAAAGAGCATGGTTTGGGACACAATATTTGAAGCAATATAGAGTTTAGGCTTCAGACTTTTCACGACTGCAGTGATTGCTGTACGGCTTTGAAAGTAAGGGAGGGAATGGAGGAGGAACATACACCAGAAACAGACTTAACCAGACGCCGCAACAGTATTGGAGGAGGGAGACAGGTTCGAGAGTTCAGACTTGAATTAAAAAGAATGTTGTTTCCTGCTCTCCTCAGGTAGATACACACACTAAGTTATGAGGCTTTGCGGAAAGGAACTGAGAATTGTTTTTCAGTAGGATTTGCCTTCTATGAGGTGAAGGCAAGTTTGTATTAGAGACAACTTCCTCAGCCACAAGCTTCGGTGTACCAATGTTGGCGGGAGGAAAGGGTAGGAAACTGGAAATAGGAAATTTTCTTGCGCATGAGAGAGCAAGTTATTTGAAAAGAATTCCCAGGATGAGTTGATGTCAGAGAAAAGTAGCGATGGTAAGACCAGTTAAGAAGTTTTGAGGGCTGCTTGGAGACTCTGCAGTCGGCCTGAAGTGAATGCCAAGACTCGTCGACGCGGAGGTGGTTCTCTGATAACGCCAGAGAGATGTCACTTTTGACAAGCACAATGGTCAAGAAGAACCGATTGAGCAGAAGATAAAAGTAGGCAATTTTTTGGGAATTGTCAAAAAATCAAATGCCAAGAAGAGATGGAGTACCATTGGCTGAAGAACGGGCAGGAAGATTGACAGTTGTGTCAGTTCAAATGAGTCACTGAATCCTTTTGAGTGCCAATGACAGGTAAGAGAAGTACCCACACCAGCCAACTGGTATGATGTGCAATTTGAGTCACCACATATGAGGAAGAGAGAGTTTGGATAGTGAATAGAAGTTGGGTCATGGTTTTTGGTAGCTAGAATGTAAATGGAAGTAATCACAGCTTGGTGGATCGGTAACATAACACATATAAAAACAAGAGGTGGGAGTTTAAGTTGGATGGGAAGGTGAAGGCAGAAGGTATTCCTGGGTGGTGGGAGGAGTTGAGGGCAGTGCATGGGAGAGTGGGAATCGAGTTTTTGATGAAGAGAGCAAACTCTGACACAAGGACGAAGCTCAGGTCTGTCATACTGTAATTTGGGAGTAACCAGGGAGAGTACTAGGGAGTCAGAGATGTTTGTAAGAAAGAAAGTTTCTGTTAGCAGATTATGTCCTGGTTTATCAGTGGCAACCTGCATGGAAAGATTCTGTAATGTTAGAGCGGAAAGGCCTCGATATTTGGATGGTTCACACTGTTAAGAAAGAGGAGGGGAGGAGGCTTTGGGTGCAGGCGAGGGAAGGGGAGGTGTCGGGTTAGGATGAGGGAGGAGGGGTAGAGGGCGAAGAGAGGAGGGAATCCCAATCAATGGAGATTAATTGAGAGACAATTCAATTATTGGTTTCCTTTCATTTCAATGAACATGACATGGTTTTACGTCCTGCTTTTTGTTTTTATTTTTTGGTTGAATATTTTTTTCGTCCTTAGAATTTCCTTCTCATTCAAGATCTGGCTGAAATCCATGGATTATGGTCGCAAAACAGATACTTGTCCTTAAATGGGATTGAGTGAAACAATATGGTGACCAAGTCGGATGAGAGTCTTCACTCCTGAAATCAAGAATCACGTAACCATCTCAAAGCTAAATACAATTTTAAAAAAGGTTGATAGGGAGATAAGGAATGAAAAAGGGAGAAAGCAATCCGAACAACATACTTCTTCGTTGCAGCCCTTATGTCTCCACCTTCTTGTGAGATCCAGTGAGGGAATGTTTTCAGCCAAGTCTTTTACAAACTGGCTGGACAGGCAAGACGTTTTATACTCAGGTGTTTGGGCAGTAATTTGTTAAATTTTCTCAGAATGCCGATGATAATCGACTATCTTTGTGAAGAACACCGTGGGATCTTTTAACGTCATCAACTAATGCACGCAGATGGGGCCGCCGAGCCTAAGCGTCTATCCTGTGGTGGCAACGCCAAATGTAAAGTGTCAATCCGATGGTTTAAAAACATGATGAGATATAAACCAGACTACCATCTGAGAAGCAAGTGCACCACACTGTATCATCCTATCAGATAAGAATCCATCCATCTGATATCCTATCAGAATTATCATCCATCTTTCAGAACGAGGAATTAAGAGGGATGAAGGAAGGTTATTGTGATGGTTTTTGCAAGTGGGAAAAAAAAAAAAGGTGGAAGAATAAAGTGACGAAGAAAAAGTTTGAAAGGGAATAAAAGAGAGAGGGAAAAATGTTTCAAAAATAAGACTGGACAATAATGGTTATTTTCAGACCATAACCAATCGGCAATAAATGTTGACCATGGCACGTACAGCTTCGTACAGTCAAGCAATGCTTCCTCAACATCACAACACACGGCTGTTAATGTGTAAATGCAACAAATATAATGCACTGATGTCAATACGTCCGACTGTGCTGTTCACAACGATCAGAATAAAAGTGTTCTGTCATTAACATCTTACATTTGTGGCTTTTTCAATCGTCATGCTCGCTGGTGTCGTTGCAAGCTCTTGGGGCAAATGCCAGATTGGGGGGGGGGGGGGTTGTGTGTTTTTGGAGGTTCATTCTGCCTTATAGGTTGCGTTCCTGATTCTGCAGTAAGCTTGTTATAGGGCACTGTAGGAGTTTGGTGTTTCCTACGTATACAGGCTTTCTGCTATGAAAGGTAGAGGCCTGAACCCAAGTGCAGCACCGCCTGGGACTCGTGCCTCATCATCTCTGGTCATAATCTCAGGTCCCCTTCTCAGCCGGGTAACGACTGAGCCGCACTGAAGCAATGGGATTCTGGACGGCCCTTCTGAGGCCACTAGTTTAACACCTGCTTGATGCAATCTGTATGCTGCTGAGTTTGTCTGCAAAGTTTTCTGAAGGACCCTTCACCCACTCTTTATTTTACAGTTGGCTAATTACATATACATCCCCATCCTGATTATATATTTCCAATCTTTTTCTTTGTTCTTCACTCCACCTCGGGGCCACCTATTGGTTTTTGGTCCGTCCTTCCCTGAAGTTGTAATTAAAAGCATCATGACGATTAAAATAAAAGACCAAAATAAAGGCTGCCTATATTATGGTACACTTTGGGAGGCAACTTGCTGTGCACCTCAGATTCACTGGTAAGGCTTCCTTTGAGTTGGACGCCATGCTTGCCGAGTGTTTCTGCAAAGGCATATGTTAGCTCTCATTGGTTTAATAAATTGCCATCAATCATAATTCACAGTCCATCTCACAGCTTTAACAATCCACATAACATTGTCTGTGACTTTATGCACCAAATGTAAAATCTCCACATTCAACCATCTGCAGAGACTTCATTAGAAAGCCATCAATTTTTATATAAAAAACAAAGATGACAGATAATACGCAATGCCCTAACATATCAATCGCATTCTTTGAAAGAAGTTACATGAAAAATACATGTAGAGTATTTTAGCATGTCACTCATTTTTAATGGTTCCTCAAGACAGGGTTAACAGCATCTTTTGCTCCAACAAAGGTTAACGCCATAGCGTCAGCTTCTCTTGCTTACATGGTGGTTAGTATAATTGAATCAACAATTCTGTTCATTTTAACCATTGTTCCTAGCCTGTCTGCCGATTGCACAACACCGCACTTCATGAAGCAAGACGAGTTCAATGCAAATTACATTTTTTTAATTTACACATACACATAACACATATAGACACACATCGGGATTGCCTCGCAGGCATGCAGACTTCAGCCATTTTAAGCTTGCAGTGTCAGTGTGAGAGATTTCTGAGAATTAACGCGAAACTCGATAGTCAGTGGGCTGTCACTGCATTGGCGATGTGGTCCTTGGATTTGCGTTCTGGGTCAAAGTCAGAAATATTTTTTTAACACCATCCCCACAGAGGAATTTATTCATATATATATTATACAATACACATATAATATATACATACATATATATATATATATACATATATATATATATGTGTAATATTTATTATATATACATACAATAATATATGTAATACATACATAATAATATATATATATACATACAAATAACATAATATATATCACAAATATATATTACATACAAAATATTTACATTCACACAAAACATTTATTTAATAAAGTATGTATGCAATTAAACAAGGCAAAACATGTATGCAATTAATACAAGCAAACAGCGCACGCAAAAGAATACGACGCGTCTATAGAAATGCGATGCCAAAAATTTACAGGCAAAACAACCGAAGCCCCCCAGCTTAAAACAATTTTCGCCTACCTTTAAATTAAAAAAAGACGGGCCGCACGGACACAGGTACGCACACAGACACACACCCAAGAAATTGGTGGCAGAGGCCTTTAATACGAGCTCGCAGCTTGGAGGAAGGTGAGCTGAACACCAGAGCTATCTTCGAACTCTTCCACCTCGTGTGGTCTTCAAGTGGTTTCGGACCGGGCTCCAGCGAGAGCGAGCTGGATCCAATGCGCCGTGAAGTTGCGATCCTTCCAGAGCTCCAGCGAATCCTCCGCGCTTCTCAAGCACGTGCTGGTGAAGACGAGGCGCCGATCCTTCCCGTCGAGCGCCATCCTTCCCGTCGATGCGCCGCTTCCCCAGGAACGCACCTCCAGAAAAGGTCGAGAGGTCGCACCAAGCCGGAACCAAAATGGGACAAAGAGCTCCACATACCAAGTAAGAAGAAGAAGCCACCACTCGAGCTCAGAGCCGAGCGACCAGCTAAACTCTCTTCCAAGCAAAGCAGCTTCGAGGCAAAAGCTCTCCGAGCCAAGCAGAAGCCGAGCTCACTGAAACGATACAAAGCAAAAAGTCCTCCAAAAAGCTCCTCCCAAGCCAGGCCTCAGCGAAGCTGCACTGAGCCAGCCGAAGCAAAAAGCTTCCGAAGGCCTCAACCCTAACCAAGCCAAACAGGACCCGAAGGTCTGCTGAGGCGACTACCTCTCTGCCGAAGCAAAAAGCTTACTACCAACTCCTAACACGAACAAAGAAAAGATCTCCTCTATCGTTCTCTCGTCGCCCTTCCCCGCTCCGGCGTGACTCATGACTCATGCCCTCTGTGCTCCATCCCCCGCTCAGCCACGGGTGGGAGGGAGTTTTGTTGACATCAATGAGTTCACGGGGACGGCAGGGTTCATCTTGCTTTCGGCAGAAGAGGGGGGGGATGTCTCCATTGTTTCGTTCCATAACTATTAAATCGATCCGCAGCGCATCTAATCGATTTCTGAACAATTTAAACAATGAAAGGTGAGCTATCTAGGGAACAAGCACTTATCGACATAGCTGACTAAAAGGAACCTGTATGTTGTGTCGTCGAATTCCAATTCGTAACAATAATATATTATATATATATTATATATATATATATATATAATATTATACATAACAATATACATATTGTTAGCGGCTGTGGAAAATTCGACAGAACACCATATGGTTCCTTAGATACAGTATCCCGGTAGTCTGTGTTCAGTTAGATTTCCCACCGTTTGTTTAATGGGAATTATTCGTGTTCACCTGGGCTTGTGACCCTTTGAAGATAGTGTTTTTCTTTATCTATCGTTCATTTTGAACCACTATTGCAACAAACCTCCACGCCAACACCGCCACCACCAACTAGCCACAAACGCCAACCACGCTACAAAATACATTACAAAACCAGCCACATTCTTCGGCCACTAACGCCCGTGCGAAGCGCCAATCCTCCCGGACTCCACGCTACACCCCTTTCCGCATCGAGAAACCGGCCGAGAACGCGAGGAGGGAAGAGAAGGATCTCCGATGGCGCCGGCTCTCACGCCATTTTCCCCCGCGCTTGTGTGGGGGAAAGTGCGATGCGGGTCAAAGGTCAGAGGTCATGTAAAGGAGGGGCCTCTTTTTGGGGAATAATTCCTTTGGACCTGAAGCCAAACGACTTCCCGGTCCCCGCACTAGCGCGCGGGGAGGGGGCAAGAGGACGCCCTTTTTCCGGGAGGCTTCTCGAAACGCCTCGAAAGGAGGTGGAGCCAAAAATGGGGTGGAAGCGAAGGGCGGAGCCCCGCGCTATAAAGGGCGGACCGTACCGTGAGGCTCGCGGGTCTCTCTGAGAGATCTCCCTGTTGACATCGTCCTGATTCCTCGCCGTCAGGTGTCAACGCCCTGCTGCTTCTTTCCGGCTCATGTACACTCACCTGCCTTTTGGTGGTCACGGTGCTCGTAGCCTTGCCTGTGTATCAGCGCTCCTAGGGTGGTTCAGCTGTTCATGTGGGTCGGGGTCCGGTGGAGGGCCCTGTGCATCGGGGACGCGGACGGAGGCGCAAGCCTCTGGGCCGGCTGTGTGGTGTGAACTGCGGCGTCCGGTACGAGGAGTCCGGAGAGAGTTCGCCGCCATGCGGGAGGGCCTGGAAACCAGGCGCGGTCCAGCTAGCTGTCGGGGGAGCGGAACGAGATACGACGACACTAAAGGGGGTGCAAGGTAACCTGCAGGGTCCGTGGGCTCATTTGGTCAGCCAAGGCCTACGTTATAAGGTCCCCAGGACCCCGTCTACCTCCCGGCCTATGGGGAGGCTTTCCTTTTGTTTTTGGTTAATGCATGCTGTGGCGCGTGTCCTGTTAAGTAACGAATGTATAAGTGACTGTGCTTGTAAATAATAATTATAGTTCGGTCGTATTTGCTTTTGCATTCTAATTGTTGTGCTTGTATATTGCTGACGTGGCCCTTGCTTGTGTTGTGTGTATAGTGAATAAATGTCCTTAGTGTGCAATGTACCTCCGTTCGTCGTGTCCTATTTTCCTTTTGAAAAGCCTCTTGCATCGATTGAAGAGTGTGGGTTTTGAAACGCCGCGATAAAGAAATCGGATCGTCCGAGGTCGGCGATAATCACGCGCTCGGGTATCACTGTAGTACGGAACGGACCGCTTAAGCGGTTCGTGTCCCAGGCCGACCTGCGGTGCGGTGCAGCCCCTCGGTAGGTTACCAGCGCGGGTACTTAGATATATCGACATTCGGCGATTCACCCTATTTCGCGCGGGTAGAATGCAGACTGGGCTGTGGTGAGGTTAAA
>CM068958.1:65927331-65947014 GCA_035128595.1 Eptatretus atami | reverse complement strand
TGCATGAACCACTCACTCAGGATGACGGAGCATGAAGCACTCGCTCAGGATGACGGAGCACAAACCACTCACTCAGGATGATGGAGCATGAACCACTCGCTCAGGATGGCGGAGCATGAAACCACTCGCTCAGGATGACGGAGCACAAACCACTCACTCAGGATGATGGAGCATGAACCACTCACTCAGGATGATGGAGCATGAACCACTCGCCCAGGATGATGGAGCACGAACCACTTGCTCAGGATGGCAGAGCACAAACTACTCGCTCAGGATGACGGAGCACAAACCACTCGCTCAGCATGATGGAGCACGAACCACTCACTCAGGATGACGGAGCATGAAGCACTCGCCCAGGATGATGGAGCAGGAACCACTTGCTCAGGATGGCGGAGCACAAACCACTCGCTCAGGATGGCGGAGCACCAACCACTCGCTCAGGATGATGGAGCTATGAACACTCCCTCAGGATGACGGAGCATGAACCACTCGCCCAGGATGATGGAGCATGAACCACTCACTCAGGATGACGGAGCATGAACCACTCGCCCAGGATGATTGAGCACGAACCACTTGCTCAGGATGACGGAAATTTGCTAAATTTAATCATCCAAGAAATAAACATTGCAGATAATCAGCCATGTTGCCAGCTCATCTGTGCACGCATCACGTGGTACATCGTTCGCGGTCCGCTCAAAAATTATAAATGTTGTTTTTAAAACGTTTGTTTTTCCAGATTGCTTTGATTCCTTGTGGAGCACCTCATGAAACCTCTAAAATATAGACACACATCTGTTAGACGCTATGGATAAGCAGTCCCTTTTTGTGGGCGCAAGGCACAAGGTCTAGCAGTGAATGCATTCAATCATATAGCTCAATGAAGCTGGTTAATTTTGGCACAGTCCTAAATTTTTTGTTCACTCAATATAATTCTCCAAACAAGAGAAAAAGATAGGTTTAATGCTTTGGAAATCTCACATTTTATTGTGTATCTATGGAGAACGACGGAACATTTCCTTGCTTGCTTAAAGTAAATAGGTATATCGGCTTAGTTGTAAGACTAGTTTATTCCTTTTAAATTATCAGATTTCACTCCAGCTTTCAACACTTATTTGGTCCGGACGATATCCGATCCTCAAAAAATGAAATAATATCTCGATGATACACTTTAATTAGTCCGTGAGAGTAGATCGTGGAAAATCGTATCACATAATGCATGAAATCACTCCAAGCTCCTAATTTGAAAACCATCGTACTTACACAAGCGATGTACACAGCAATTCATAGCTATGATCAACAGGCGTTCAATAATACGAGTAAGGAAAGTTAAAAAAAAATTTTATTGTTAAGAAATCGTTACGGCCTGTTCCAAGTCAAGGCATGGTTGTGCAGGCCAAAAAACAATGGCGGCTTCAGACCCCAGTTGAGTTACCCAGGAGATGCCTTAAGACCCCAAAGAGCGAGGTTCCGAGGATGCGCCTGATAAAGGATACAATTAAATAAGGCCGTTAATTATCTTCAAAAGGGGATTTTAAATTCACCAAACACCCAGTTTTCACGAACGGCTCGGTTTCTTGGAGTTCCCTGAGTATGCCTGCAAAGTTTCAGGCTGCTAGGTTTTTGTGGTTTTGGAGTTGTGGAGGAGACACACACACACACTGACACACACACACACACACACATTGCCTTTTATTAGTGTTGACTAAAAATAGCCTCATGTACATACACGGCTTATGTGAATATATATAATACATCGTGGTTATATACCTGGGATCATTCCAATTGCTCTAGGCCACGGACTAACACGCAGGCCTAAGGCTTGAGGCCTGCCGATCTGTGCTGCTTCATGCAATAGCAGCGCATGATTTTTTTGGGGTGGAGTCAGGCCAGCTGTCCAGCGAATGGGTGAAAAGCAGTGGGGTGGATTCAGGGCAGCTGAACACTGACCCATGTATAATATGATATTTTTTTAAGTCCAAAAAGGACATAACTCTGTGACACATTGATGAAACGCCCTGAAACTCGAACTTGTTCTGTAACTTATCAATAATAAGCATGTACCAGGTTTCAGTTGAATATGTTAAAGGGTATGGGAAATAATTCTGAAAACCACAGGTGGGACAGAGGGACGGATAGACAGAGAGCAAACCATTGTCCCCCTCCGATGAAACTGGCAGGGACTAATAAACACAGTGCGAAAAAGCAATGTTGCGAAGCAGAAGACTCCCACATTTATGACACTGGTTGAAAAAATGATGCGTACATGTGAGTTCAACAAAGTATTCTCTTGATTCTTAAAAATTATCTTAAAACAACAAAAAAATTATCTTAAAGATAATGTTTAAAACCAATGAGCAGCTATTAAAAGCAATTCTTCACCAAGGCGTTCGATCTGCGGTTTGCCTTCATGGGCATGTCTCGTAATGTTAGTGCTCATGCGGAATACTTGATTTGCACACAATGCAGCAGCAGCACACAGAAGCACTCTTGGGAACTAATACCAATGATATGCAGGTGGAAATTATGTAGCATCAGTTCGGCATTATTAGCTTACTGTTTGTTTAAAGTAATCTTGAGTTCAGCTTTCGTTATAGAGTTTGCTGAACATAAATCATTTGGGGATTTAGAAGCGCAATTCTTTTTTCTATCGCGTCCTAAGGCTCACAGAGGAGCGTGCACATAAATCACGTGCGGGACACAGACAATAGTGGATACCAATGTATTTTTTTAAATTAAATTACAATCATCTAATATGTAAAGCTCTTTCAAACCATTGACTCACTCACTGACCGACTGACTCACTCACTGACTGATATTAAATATTGGTACTTTCCGGGTGACGTAGAAAGCTGAAATTTTGCGAGTCGATGGTCATCGAAGCCGTTACACCGGAAAAATTCACAGAATCATAAGACAACATCGATAAATGAAAATATAAATAAATGAAAAAAGTAAATGAAAAAAAAATGCAGGTGTGCGGACCCGAGACAATGGGGGAGCACGGTAATTTTGTGTTCCAACAGACATTGAAGCCGATACACCAGAAAAGAAAACACGCATCGGAAGCATCCGTAAATGAAAATATAAATAAATGAAAAAAAAAGAAAATAAATAAATGAAAAATCAAATGCAGGTGAGCGACCCAAGCACATGGGGAAACATGGTATGTATGCTTACACAACGTGCAAGCACACCCCGCTAGTACTTATATACAATGGACAAACACATGGGATTTTATGGGATTTGTACATGAGTTCTCAGCATCCTGAGTCATCCATTCAGACTGGAGCAGTAACATGCCAGCTTTATAGTATACAGGCAATAAGGTGAAGAAGTTAAGGAAGATTAAGTGAGCGTCACTATTTGCACTTGATCCATGATCTTGTACCTGATCATCATTTGTTTCCGTGGTTTCATAAATAATCTTCCGCACCCATAACTCCCACACCCTTTCAGAAACCTTCCTCTCAATGTCAGGCATCAAATACAATGTCGGACTCAGAAACCCAGCTTTATTCATTCAGAACTTGGGAATTATTTTTTGAATGAACTTCTAACCATTTATTGGATAATCTGCAGATAAAACAACATTTTATGAACGAGTTTATGATGTATCCATAATGATAAGGAAAAAGCGTAAACTACAGAACATACCAACTAATGAGCATTTCACCATCGCCGGCACCCTGGACAAATTACAAAATCTTGCCTTGAATGACTGCTGGAAAAGCAATCGGAAACCACCTAGCATAACCCTAACCCATGCGAATATAATAGGATATCCACTTTAAACGTCTATTCATGGGACGGCGTACACATTGATGGCAAAATATCAGGATGACGGTTTATAGCTAGTTCCAGATTCGAATCCAGGCTAGACGGCTCAGGGTGAATGTGTAAACCTCTAGAAATCTAAGCCATCCTGCCAGCCCCACTAAGCATTTAACGAAAGACGTTTGAACCAAAATATTCTGAAATCGAAACATGATACTGTATATAATGCATAGCAGGCAATGGCTTGTTCTGACATAAGGGGATCTTACAGACATGTCTCGTGTATCTCTCAATGGATGCATATTTCCTGAATATTTCATGACACCCGAAGTTTTTGCTGAAAGTCTACGATACTAGCTAGTTTTCACATTCACTCTTAACTTGCGATTATTATTGAACATTTTGGCATAAGGTGCTTTCTTTTGCAGAATCGTAGTTGCCGTAACCACCAACCAAACATTTACGCATTAAAAAGTTCATTACAAAACTGACTTCCTGAATTAAATTGTTCATGATTTATTTCCCGAATGAAAGCTTGAAATGACTGACAATCATGATGATGTAAGTCCGATTCAATGAATGATACAGGTTTGCTTGTGGTTACAAAAGTGAAGCAAAAAAAATAGGTTGCAAACCTTTTGTTCTGGTTAGGAGGGTGGCTAGGGGGGGATGGTAACACAATATAGCTGCTTCTTAATGTTTACACTTATCTACAATTGCATTCAGCCTCTTGAGTTTTGTAAGAACTTCACAACCATCGTTTAACTATGAAGGTTCTCACCACCAATTCTCCAATTCTTGTTGTTAAACTTTTACACTCCCCAGCAGTTGTTGCAGTCGGTGATGCCTTTCACTCTTAAGTGTGAGTCCATCCAACTGTCAGTTGCTTCTTGTGGACAATTCTTGTAGTTCACTCAATCTACATTATTTCAGGGTAACTGGAAGTCATTGCAATTTACTCGATCAACGCCCCACTCATGGACATGTGCATCAAACACATTTCAAATGGCTGGCAAACCGACAGGAATTAGACAAATAATCCACCATCACAATGCATGACAAGGTCAGGTCAGGTCAGGTATGGAGGCATGTGCCAGAACAGCGCGTCGCTGCGTCCACTTTCCGCCGGTACTCCAGGGGCCTCCGTCTGGCCTTCCCCCAGGCAGATGCCAGGCCCATCCCCATCCCTTGAGATGCTGGTCACCTGCTGCAACCACGAGGCACGTGGTCGACCCATTGGCCTCCTCCACTCACGAGACTCCCTCGCTGAGAGAGAATGACCATGACAAGGCACATTGAAAAACTGATGGACAACTGCAGTACTTTCTTTACACCCATTTATTCCCACCTTGTGAGGTCGGTCGGGAAAGGTTTTTTGCCTAAGCTGTGAACCAGCTGACCAGGCCTGACGTTTGACCGAATCTGGCCGGAAATTGTGGAATCTGTTCAGGGTGCTGGTGATAACTCTTCATGAAGGACACCGTAGGATCAATGCTAGTGGATGGAACACCTTGCTTAACGTCTATCCAATGGACGTTGCACTTTGTGATGCAACTGTGAAGCGCCAGTTTCACCAATGATAATAACAACTAGTGCGAAGTTCGATGGCGTGCCATTGTCAATCCCCACGCTTCCCACCGAAAGCAAACTTGAAAGATGGCAAAAAGTTCCACCAGGAATGAACAATATCAAATTTTGAGTTAAATTAATTTCATGTTTAATTCCTGTAACCCTAAGTTCCCACCCCTGGGGTATGAACCCGAGGTCGAATAAATAAAAAAAATCGTTACATATTTAATGCTTCCCCAATGTTGATTGCATATACAAAGTTTCATTTAAAAATGTGCCCATAATTGTATTTTTTGCAATTTGACCTTTTGACCCCACCCCAGGGGCAGAGCCAAAAATAATACTGCTCTCGCACCTTCTTGCCACGTGGTGTGATCATAACTACCAAGTTTGGTGAATTTCTGCACAAACGTTTTGGAGGAGATAGCATAATAGACAGACAGAGCTGATTACAATATCCCCCCGTATTTATTTTTTCAAAAAGCATGGGATAATTAATCGTACAACTTCCATTATTCAATGCAGAGGTCATTAGACGCAACAAGCTTTCACAACCACTGCCGTATTTATTTTTTTCCCATGCTCTTTTTTGAATGCTGATTCAAGCAAAGAAGCAGCACAAACATTTTTATAAGTCTTTGTTATGACTCATTCAGGGTTCGAACCACTGACCTCCCAGACTCATTGGAGAGGCTCTCACCTTTGCACACCAAGTGTCCCATCTGCCAGCATTAGTTTGTGGACATTAAAAAAAAAACAAACTCATGCTGTCCTTCGCGAAGAAGAGGTCTCAACAAATTAGAAGTTGCTGCTCCAACCTACATGAGGCACTGCATCAGCGGCACTGCTGTGCCACTGAGACAACTGATACTAACCCACAGCCAACAGCTGCATACAATTATTATTTAACATCTCACATTTGAAAAAATTGAATCTTATTATCGATACAAATAACACTCATTTATTGCTATTGTTACGAATTTGCGGCCGCCGGCGTGCGATCGGCTACATAACTCTAATCGCAACCGCGTCGCCCACCGGACGGACAATTCAGTCGTGACCCTCCTGGAACTACCGCCAGAACCAGTCACGGTGGGGGTTTAACCTCACCACAGCCCAGTCCGCATTCTACCCGCGCGAAATAGGTGAATCGCCGAATGTCGATATACCTAAGTACCCGCGCGGGTAACCTACCGAGGGGTTGCACCGCGCTGCAGGTCGCCTGGGACACGAACCGCATAAACGGTCCGTTCCGTACTACAGTGATAACCGAGCGGTGTTATCGCCGACCTCGACGGATCCGATTCTCTTTACCGGGCGTTCAAAACCCACTACTCATTCCACGATGCAAGATGGCACTTTCAAAGGGAAATAGGACACGACGAACGACGCGGGTACATTGCACACAAGGACATTTATTATAAAGCACACGTATATACAAGCAAGGCAGTAATGCTATGTACAGGCAAGAAATAGAAAACAAAAGCAATACGACGACTATAAGCAAGGGTGTATTTACAGCATAGTTACTTAGCAGGTTCTACTTACAGGGACACAGCGCCACAGCAGTCATACAAAACAAAAGGAAAGACCCCATCATAGGCAAGGGGTAGACGGGGTTCGTAGACCTTTATGGCCGTGGGCCTTGGATGACCGAATGGGCCCACGAGACCGTAGCAGGTTACCTGCCCCCCCCCCCCCCCCCCCCGTAGCGTCGTCGAGTCCCTCTCCCACAACCGTCAGCGTGGTCGCGCCTGGTTCTGGCCTCCCACGCGGCCGGTGAACCCTCTCCGGCACCCCTTGTCCGGACGCGCAGGTCCACCACACAGCCGGCTCTGCTGCGCCTTCCGTCCGCGTCTCCACCAGCAGGCCGCTCGCCGGACCACAAGCGCAGGAACGAGCGGGGGGAAGAAAAGTCCGCAACCGAGAGCATGAACCAAGCGAGAGGCAGAGCGAAGCCCCAAGGGGTGACCAGCGCCATGAGACCAAGAACGAGAGCGAGAGCGAGGAGAGAGAGCGAGCCTCGCGTGTATCCGCCCTTTATAGGTCGGGGCTCCGCCCTTTGCTCCGCCCGCTTCTGGCTCCACCTCCCTTCGAGAAGCTTCTCGAAAAGGGGCGTGCCCTCACTCCGACCGCCTCATGCCGTGCATCCACCAATCGGAAGCGCGCTGCCCTGCCCCCTTCCCTTCACACCAAGCGCGGGGAAAATAGGCGGGAAAACCCCACAGGCTCCGCGCGAGAGCATTTGTTCTGCCAATCCTGCCCGCGTTCTCGGACGGTTCCCGACGCGGAAACCGTTGTAGCGTGGACCGTGGAGGATGGCGTTCGGAAGCGGGGTAGTGGCGAAGATGGTGGTGGTGTTGTGAGGGAAATTGTAGCGTGGTTGGCGTTGTGACGTACTTGGTGGCGGTTGTTCTTTGCGTGTAGGTTCAAAATAACGATAGGTAAAGAAAAACACTATCTCAAAGGTCGCAGCCCGGTGAACACCAAGAATTCCCTGTAAACAACGTGGGGAAAGCTATCTGAACACCCACTTACCGGCATAGCTAATCTAAGGAACCTTTATGGTGTTCTGCGAATTTCCACAGCCGTAACACTATATTATTGTTATCTTGCCAAAACGAAGTTTTTGCAAGATATGTTCGTCAGCTTGTATGTTTTTTTGTTTGTTTTTTTTATTATTTATTTTATTTATTTATTTATTTATTTTTGTTTGTTTGTCTGTAATCACGTATAAAAAATTCTGCAGAGCACAGTTATCATTGGAAATTTTGTAACTTCGCATATCAGAGGCCTATAGAGGTCCCTTTCAGCGCACAAAATTTTGAAGGTCAAGGTCAAAGGTCAAGGTCACTTTGTCGCAAATCAGGGGAGTCGACGAAACCCTTATTGAGTAATTTTGATCGGATCGTCTTCAAACTTCATGGGATATATGTTCATGGTCTGCGCTCAGCTGATTAATTTTTGGTGGCGATTGGCCTTGACCTTCATATGTTTTTTTTTTTTTGTCTGTAATCACGTATAAATCACTCTGCAGAGCACAGTTATCATTGGAAATTTTGTAACTTCGCATATCAGAGGCCTATAGAGGTCCCTTTCAGCGCATAAAATTTTGAAGGTCAAGGTCAAAGGTCAAGGTCACTTTGTCGCAAATCAGGGGAGTCAACGAAACCCTTATTTTTGAGTAATTTTAATCGAATCGCTCCAAACTTTATGGAATGTAGATTATGGTCTGGCGCTCAGCTGCTTAGTTTTTGGTGGCGATTGGCCTTGACCTTCATGGTTAGCGCCTTAGGTCAAACATATTTGACCCCAAGGTCAAATTTTCAAGTTTTAGGAACCATATCGTGTAGTACTCAAATTGAACACCTCGATGAGTGCTTTCTGGATATGTCAAGCTTGAGACATATGACGTCATTTGGTGACGTTATGAGGCAAACACATATTTTTCATGGTTACTCTGTAGAACGATTCTCATCGGAATCTCTTTAGGCAGATATTCCTCAAGAAGTCGCTCCTGGTGGATAGCAGCCCGTCACCTCAGGGACCTAAAGAAGTCACACGTGGTCACCTTTTGGCAAGATACGGGTCACCCTGCGGGTGACATTGGTTTATTTTTTAGTTCACAGTATATTTTGACCGTTCATGCATTTGTAACTTTCCTTTCTATTCCCGGTGGATTTTTTGGGTTTTTTTTACAGTACATTTTGGGTGCAATGCTTTCTAATGAACAAAGCATTAAGCTGTGAAAAATAAATTTAAATTCTGATCCTTTCTTTTCCACTAAGGTCATAAGCCATGTTTGGAGATCACACAATATTTTTAGAAAGCCATTTAAAAAGGTAAGAGAACTATTTAAATTAACGTTATAATCCACATCCTTCCCAGAAATACTAATTGGTAAGTACAATTTGTTCGGCCATAACACGTAGGATTTAAAGTCAGCCGAATAACAATCCATCCTCAAATAATAATTCACCCTCCGTAAACATAACGCTCAACCGTTGAGGCCGTTCATTTCATTTTACTATCTTTAGTCTGAACATTCAGCGTAATCACCAAATTGCAGCCGTGAAAATGACTTGACCGCACGGCAATTTGCATCACGTTGAAAACCCACAAATTACACGAACACTCCATACACTCGCCGTGCATCTCCGGCTGTCGCTTTGCTTGCAATTTACTGCGGACTTTCGAAATGTGTTCCTCTTAAAATAAAATAAAACACAAACGACAAAACCATTTACTAATGACAAAAAATATTCCATATGGCAGGTGTTTAAATATCTCTCGTTAGCATTAAACCAACACACTTATCCAAGTAGCTTGATACTGACAACACTTTCTTTTCACTGATGGGATGCGGTAACAAGTGGATCACGATTGGACAAAGTCAATAAACAGCACTCTAATTGAATGATCAACCTTTGTTTCCTTTTTGACACTTCGATTTTGTACAGCTAGCAGAGAGTAAAATGCCCAAAGGGTCTTGAATATAATTTAATCATCATTACCATCAGTTTAGCCAATGATGATCTAAGTAGCTGTGCTTAATCTGTAATTTTTTTCCCCCAAAATGAAACAAATCATAATATGTACATCACCAGGAGAATTAATGAAGGCCATGTATATGGTTTGTCATAGATTCAGTTCAGGATAGGCAGTTGTATAGCTAAAATAATAATGTAAAATTGTAAACATAAAAATAATCATCGTTGTCACTCATAGCCAAAGATGTTCATTCACATGTGACATGTGGTTTATGTGTTTCCCACAAGAAAAAGGGCAGCGCGTTTCCTGGTTTATAGAGACCAAATCAGCTATACAGGTTCAACAAAACTTCAGGACGACCAAGGGAAGGCAGCCACCACCGAGACAAAAGGATTCGTGAATGGCACAAAAAGTTTATGGAGACTGGTAGCACTCTGCAGAAGAAGAGGGTATGCTGGCCTAGCACAAGTGGTGAGGATGTTTAACACGTTCAGGAGTCGTTGGAGCGCAGCCCCTAAAAGTCCATCAGGACTGCTGCCATGGAGTTGTCGCTACACCACCCAACATTACATAAAGCGCTGCACATGCGACTGCGGATATATGCGTACAAGGTTCAGCTGGTGCAGGAACACAAGCCGGATGACTGCACGCGATGCATGGAGTTTGTAGTGGACATTTTGCAACGCATAGACAAAAGTGACGGATTCCTACGATGTGTGCTCTTCTCAGACGAGTCCATTTTCCACATTTCTGGGAAGATTAACAGACATTAGTCAGGATTTGGGGGCTCCGAGACTCCCCATTAGGTCCGAGAACTTGAACCCGGCAGCCCAATGGTTAGCGTGTGGTGTGGTCTAATGCATATGACGTGACTGAGTCATTAGGCCATTCCTCTTTGCTGAAGCCACAATCAAGTCTGACATTGACCTGAATATGTTGGAGAACTTTAAACACACAATTGGCAGCCCTGAAACCAGATGTCATCTACCAACAGAACAGAGCTCTCCCACACTTAAGTCTGATAGTGCACAATTTCTTCAATGGTTGATGGATTGGGCACGACGGGCTGATTCTATGGCCCCCACGTTCGCCGGACGTAATCCCTCTGGATTTTTTTTTCTATGGGGTTATGTGAAGGATATGGTGTCTGAACAAAAGCTCTCAGGGTTCCTGATATTTTGGTTCTGAAGAAGAGGATTATCGCTGCAATTGAGACCATAAATGCGGGAATGCTGAACCGAACCTGGAAGGAGATAGAGTATCGCCTGGACGTGTTGCATATGACAAGGGGTGCTCAGATAGAAGTGTACTGATGATGATAAATAATGATCTTGACAAAACTTTGAGAAATGTTCTTTCACATGCAGTAAACAGCATAAGTGCATCCCATTTCATTATTTTCTTACTTTCAGTTTGAATTTGGAACAGTAATTTGTGGACACCCTGCAGAACAATACAAGGAGAAATATAGCTATAGAAAATACACCTGGTCATCATGCTTATCCACATTCAATTTGGCCGATTATGACTGTGTTGTCTCCACATCCCATTGTTTATTCCCTTAACATCTACAGGTTAGATGTACTTCCCATTTACTAAACTTAATACCCACATCCCATTTATTGTCTCTGCAGGGTCCTTATGGGTAAATGCCAAAGGGTTATTCTTGGGAAAGAAATATGAAAGATACCACTGGATCTTTTTAATCAACATGATTTCAGATTTTAGAAGACCTTGAGCTGACCATCTTAAGGAAAGGGCACTCGACCACCAAACACCCACTCGACCATCTTAAGGAAAGAACATCATTGCACAAGAAAGGAAGTTCTATTTGGATTTGACTCAGTTCTCAGTCACAGATCAATTCCAGAAGCAGACAGTTCAGACATAATTAGGTACCAAATACAGTATTATGTATGTGTAAAATAGAAGTTTCCTCCAGGATGCAATAAACATTCCCCATCCCTTCTCTCCCCTCACTGCTATCTCCTTTCCTTTTTCTCCCCAACTCCTACATCTCCATCCCTTCCATTCCGCCTGATACCCTTACACCTTCTATTACTGCTCTTAATTCTATTTTCCTCAATTTATTTATCTCCCCATTGCTTTTACACATGAAATAGATACATGCACAGCGCTAATTGAGATGTGTTGTCACCCTTAGAATGATATCCAAGTGTCATAATGTACATGTGGCTCTTAACCACCATGTCCTCTTGCAAGGGTAGAAATCAAGCATAACCGCATCATACTATCCGTTGAAAAATCAATCAAAACGAATGAGAACAAGATGTTTGCAAAGCACCAGATTATAAAGGCTACTCGATGACAGAACTGTAAATAACTGGAAGAAAAAGCACCACGTAAATGAAAATTGAATTAGATGCAATTTTAATCGAGGATCTCAATAAACGTAGCGATGACCGATTCTTGTAGTTTGCTTGGTTCTATGATCCCATTATACTCTCTTTACAAGCTACATTCATCATGATATTTTAATTGGTTATGTCATTAATTATAATAATTGCTTGCTGTGCTCATGATATTTTATTGCAGTGACCTCTAAATCCAATATGGTTGCCATTTTGCCAAAACACTTTTTTGGCCGATACTGCGAAATACGACTCCAATGCATAGATGGTTTGAAGATGAAAATATATTAAGAAATCCATGCAATATATTGACAAGTCATGAAAGTGTGAAATATAAACATTCAAATTCACAAAACCTTACCGTTTGCAATTATTCAATAACATTTCAAGTTTCATGACCATTCGACCAATTGCCTCTGCAGCTAATGAATGGCGATTAAAAACCTCGCTAATGTGATGTTTACCTTCTAGAACCTTGTCCACTGAAACCTCAGCAAAAATTCCTGTGGCTCAACGCAGCACTACAAAACAGACAACCAGGTCATGCCATGAAGCAGATTGCTGTATGGAAAGGACCCTGATGTGTGAGACAATGCACTTCATTAGTGCGTCACATGTGTAATTGCTGATGATGACATCAATAGCTATGACCCAGGTTCCCATTTGAACTGCTGCCACAACAAAGCATGAACCTTTTCCATTCTCCTGTTCGTCATTTCCACCGATTTGCACACAAACATGTAAATGATATTGTGATCAGGTGTTTGCAGATGGTTTTACAATAACCTATTCTGTATGGCAGTATCTCTAATTTCTCTCTGTATGATGAAAGGTCTGAACTCTGAATGTTGTAGTTCCATCCTGGTCAGGTCAGGTATGGGAGCATGTGCCAGAACAGCGCGTCGCTGCGTCCACTTTCCGCCGGTACTCCAAGGGGCCTCCGTCTGGCCATCCCCAGGCAGATGCCAGGCCATCCCATCTCCTGAGATGATGGTCAACCTGCTGCAACCACGAGGCACGTGGTCGGCCCACTGGCCTCCTCCACTCACGAGACTCCCCGCTGAGAGAATCTGGTGAGCAGGATCAGTGTCAGGAAAACGAGCCACATGTCCATACAGCCGCAACTGACGCTCACGGACGATGCAGGTAACAAATCTCATCCGAGTCTCTCTCAGCAACCGCTCGTTGGACACAAAATCCGACCAGCGATAGCCAAGATTCTCCGAAGAGACCTGGTACCAAAGGAATTAAGTCTCCGTCTCAGATCCTTGGTCAGAGTCCAAGTCTCGCATCCATAGAGCAAGACTGGAAGTACCAAGGACCTGAAGACTCGGACTTTCGTCCTCCCGCACAGTACCGGCAGCGCACACCCATGATCCAGTGAATCCATGACTCCCCAGGCCTGACCCAGACGTCTATTGACCTCTGACTCACAGCCAGCAGAGACATGAATACACTGCCAAGGTAAGTGAATCTCTCCACGACCTCTACATCCTCACCACAAACAGACACAGACAGGACAGCAGCATCCAAGATGTCACCGAAAGCCTGGATCTTAGTTTTGACCCAGAAACCCGTAATCCCAGCGGCTCCGACTCCTCATTCAGCACCTCGAGGGCCCCCAAAAGGATATCTAAAGTCTCCGCAAAGATGACTGCATCATCTGCAAAATCAAGGTCCGAGATCTTGACATTCCCAAACGATGCACCGCAGCTTGATCTCTCGACATCCTCCCTAAAATCCAGTCCATACAAGTGCTGAAAATGTGGGGCCAGTACACACCCCTGACGAACTCCAGTAACAACTGGAAATAAGTCAGAGATGGTACCACCACACTTCACAGCACTCTCAGTACCAGAGTAGAGTTCAGACATCAGATCGATCAGTTTTGGTGGCACCCACGAAGACCAAGAATCCTCCAGAGGGCATCCCGATTCACTGAATCGAACGCTTTACAGAGATCAACATAGGCTGCAAGCAGCCCCTGCCGAAACTCTCGTCTGCGTTCGGTGAGGACACGAAGAGCAAGGATACGGTCAATCGTTGACCTCTTTGGTTAAAGCCTGACTGCTCTGGATGCTGGTGCTCAAGCAGATGGTGGCGAACCCTACAAAAATTATCCGAGCAAAGACCTTGCCCGGCACTGAGAGCAGCGTCACCCCTCGGTAGTTGTTGCAGTCTTGGCGATCACCCTTCCCTTTCCAGAGAGGAAACAACAGGCCCTCTTCCAATCAGTTGGGATGATGCCTGTGTTCCAGGCAGAGCACAAAACTGCATGCAACGACACGAGTGCAGCATTTCCACCAGCCTTGAGAAGTTCAGCATGGATGCCACAGATCCCGGGAGCTTTGCCCCGTTTCAACCGGTTCACCGCAGCCCGTGTTTCCACAAGCGAAGGTGACCACAGTTGATTTGAGGGTCAGCAACAGGATTGTAACACCCTTGACGTCCAACTCGACAGCTGGGCATCAGCCTGGTACAACCGCTCAAAGTAACGGCCAGCGGGCCTTCACTTCAGACTCCTCTGTCAAGAGCCTACCATCTCTGCTCTAACTGCAGTGCTCCGAGGATGGGCTTGGATGAACGCAATGCGCGAATTCCCCTGTAAGCGGGACGAGAATCACCTGTCCACAGGTGATGCTCTACCCCTCACAGATTCCTCGCACATAGGCCTCCTTGTCCACCCTCAGTGCACGTACAGTTTTACGCCTCAGCTCCCTGAACAGCTCAGCTTTGCCATTCAGCCTGGCCCTGCGACTCTGGTCAATGGTATCCAGTGTCCCTTGAGAGACAAAATTCTTCTTTGCCCTGCGGTGAGTTCCAAGACATCCACCGGCAACATCAAGGATGGTGGTCTTGAAGGCACTCCACAACTCTTCAGGACCCCCAAGCTCCCAGACCCCCAAGTGTCAACTCAGCCTGTTCGCAAACTCCTCAGCTACTCTCTCATCCCTGAGCTTGCCAACATCCAGCCTAGGCTGGGATGGTACCATTCTCCAGGATTTAAGGTGCAGCTTTAGAGTTGCTACAACAAGCCTGTGGTCAGTATTGAGGAACTGAGCACTCCGGTAGACCCTGCAGTTCTGGATCATCCTCCAGCGACCGTCAATGAGGACATGGTCAATCTCCTTTGCCGCACCGCCAGCGTTGGAATACCAAGTCCAGCGATGAGCTTGTGGCGCTGAAACCATGAACCAGCCACCCTAAGTCCATGACTTCTTGCAAAGTCAAGGAACTTAGTGCTATTCTGGTTCATAGTTCCTGACCCATGGGACCAACACACATCTCATAACCATCCCTATCAGTTCCAGTCGATGCATTGAAATCCCCCAAGACTAGAAGTGTATCTCGTCTGGGGCACTGATCAACCACAGACTCGAGCGTGGCGTAGAATGCGTCCTTCACGGTGAGATCACTCGCCTCAGTCGGAGCATAAACAGAGACCAGGGAAATGACACCTAAGGAGTGACGAATCCTTAATCTCATAATACGCTCGTTGACCGGTGTTACCTCAATTATCATTGGGGTCAGCTTATTGGACACAGCCACAGCAACTCCTTGGGTATGGCAACCATCAGAGCGACCAGACCAATAGTAGGTGTAACCACCCACCATTATCTCGCCGCAATCCGGTCTCCGAACCTCAGAGAGAGCTGCAATCCCGATGTCTAAACGCTTGAGCTCAGATGACAACAGAGACAGGTGATCATCCTCTCTTAGGGATAGGACATTCCAGGAACCCACCCGAAGGGACCGCCTCAGGTTAACCCAAGAGACCGCCGTCTGGTGGACGACACCTCAGCACCACTCCGACACACTCTCCGCAATCTGACCCAGGGATGTTACCCGTGGTTTCCCTCCTATCATCAAAGATTGGGGTCCCGAAGGCTTTGCCCCAATCCCGTCATCCGGTGAGCTGCCCTGCGAAGGGAAGCTGCACAGGAGGTACTCCCACGGAGTGGGTTTTCAGATTTTTTTTGCGTTTTTGTGTTTTGCGGAATGAAGGATTTTACGGTGGCCGGAGTGCAAATCCGCCACCAACCTCCTAATAAAAAATAACCCAACTGCAGGAGGAACGTCCGCAGACACAGTTGGGCACTAGATATGGATGGCCGTTGGCTCACAAGGAGCTCCTCCGCCCTTTGACACCTGGCACCACCTATTAAATGTGTTGTACAGCTCCATTCAAATCAAAGTTAATTTGAATAAGTTTCTCAGTAAAGTCTGTTTCTTGTGCTTTCTCCACCGTCTTGGAATTCAATGTTGTCAACAGTTTTGCTACATTAGGAAAATGTGATGGGTCAAGTTTCCTGCTTATTATACATGTCTAAAGCTTGTCTGAAGCTATAGTGTAATGGACTCAGGCCAAGTTATTGGGCGGTTTACTGACTGTGTTTGTGTAGGCTCAGAATTTGTGGCTTCTCCCAGAAGTCCCAGTTGTGTTCACCTGCTCCCCTTGTTGTATGTTCTGTGTGTTAGTTCTCATTCGAGCCTCGACAGCATATACAAAAAAATTTGCTGCATAGACAATGTCTTGCGGCCGATGGAAAGAATATTCCTTGAAGGTCGGGTCATACTCTTTATCCCGCCCGCCATGAAGTTTTCTGGAGTCCGGCCGCCCGCCATTCATTTATCCCGCCAATGAAGTTCACTCCTTTGACCTTGAAAATCGGATGGAGTTTGTGACCTAGTGGCTGGGTGGATAGAATGGACATTTTTATTTTCTATCTTTGTTTCATTGTACAAATTTCTCCATGGGTAATTAGTGGTGATTAGGACAAAGTGTTGGGCAACCTTATGCTGTGTTCTGTCACGTCAGCTGGACATGACGGCCATGGAAGTTAAGGCACAGACTGGATGTCATCACGGATGTGAAGACTAGTTGTGAATGCAAATTTCAACTCATCTGCACTGTCATCACTTCCTCTTGTCACACTCTCCGCAAAAAGCAGTGTCTCTCTCTAATTATTGTTCAGCATTCCTTCCCAATTCCATATACAGGCAATGCATGACGTCATCGCTGGGCACCAAACGAATGGAGTTACACTCAGTTTTTGTTACTATGTTTGTTACTTGGCGAAAAAAATGTTTGCCAAGTATGTTGGTCTGTTGCGTTTGTCTGTCTGTCACACAAATTTTGGCCCCAGTTTTCAAGCAATCGTTCTGAATTTTTTGTGTGTGCGTGTGTGTGTGTGTGTGTATGTGACCAGCCAAAGACAGCATCACTTAATTTCGCTGAAGATCCGAATCCGGATCCGGATGTGAGAATTTCTCAAGTGATTCTTCACCTTTGAGAGATCTTGCCAAAAACGATATATAGCACAATATCTCAAAATGTTATGGATGGATTCAGATGAAACTTGGTGGACAGGTTGGATGTGAGACAAGGACGAATTGATTCAATTTTGGTGAAGATCCGGATCCAGATCTGGATACAATAATTATTTAATTTTAAATGATTCTTCACAAATGAGAGATGGGGCTAGAAATGATATTGTATGATACCTCAAAAAGTTGTGGACAGATTCAGATGAAACTTGGTGGATGCATTGGGTGTGTGATAAGGACTAATCGATTCGATTGTGGTGAAGATCCGAAAATTTTTCTGAATCTGAATCCAGATCTGGAAGTTGTGGAAGGATTCGGAAAAAGTTGTGTTGTGGATGGATTCGGACAAAACCTGGTGGACAGGTTGGGTGTGTGATAAGATTGACTCGTCAGATTGGGAAAGACCCCTTAAACTCTTTCGAGCCGCGAAAGCCATGATGGCTCCATAAAACGCTATAAACCCCTTTACACCGCGAAGATCCCATAAACCTTTTAGAATATTAGACCCCTTAAGATCCCCACTAAGTGCCGTCCCATTTCGGCAAGTGTCACTCTGAGTGATATGTCATTTATTACTTACGAAATCTAAAGATTTCATAAGTATATTGATGACTTCCGTCCTCTGTTTGTGTGTTTGTTTGTGTGTGTGTTTGTTTGTAGGCACGATAACTCGAGAACGGAAGAAGCTACCAATGTCAAATTACACCACGTGATTCAGGAGGGGGATGGCTAGCGCTGATTAGATTTTGGTCAAAATCGGTCAAAGGTCAAGGTCACAGTGAGGTCAAACATAATTCCGTAAATTCATGTGGAGAAATGGAGTATTTTTGCTTCGGTCGACATTACGAGTTCATTTTAACTTCGATTTTAATTTTGTCTTCGGTTTTTGCGATCGCTTAGGACGCTTAAAACTCGGTTGTCGAAATTCTGGTAAAAATCGGATGTTTTGGAGACGTTTTAAGATTGTATAAAAAATATTTCACTCGCCGTGTCACAGCTCGTCACGTGATGCAGCGCGCTCGAACAGACGCGGCGTTAGGTCACGTAAAGGTTTTGCGTGTGTGCGCTGACGGTGTTTTCGATAAAGATGGTATTTAAAAGTCATTTTTTTATCCCAATAAAGGTTATCGTTGCATGCCTGACTCGCTAAGCCGTCGGATTATGTAAAGATTGTGGTGGATGGCCGAATATTACGGTTTTGTGACTTTGATAAAATAATATTAAATAATTGCTGTGGAGAAATGGAGATTTTGCTTCGGTCGACGTTACGAGTTCGTTTTAACTCGATCAATTTGTTTTCTTTTGGGTACGGTTAGACGCTTAAACTCGGTTGTCGAAATTCTGGTAAAACTCAGATGTTTTATAGATTTATGTCGGGTGTCGTATCTGAGGCTTAACTGAAGATTATGCTAATGAGGGGATTGTAACACACGGCATTACGCACTCGTTTAAAGTCAATTTCAACCCTGTTTTCACTTTTGGTAATGGTTAAGTATGCTTAACACTCAGTTGTCGAAATTCTGGTAAAAATCGGATGGTTTATGAGATTTATGTCAGGTGACGTATCTGAGGCTTAACTGAAGTTATGCTAATGAGGGGGATTGTAACACACGGCATTACGCACTCGTTTTAAAGTCAATTTCAACCCTGTTTCACTTTTGGTAATGGTTAAGTATGCTTAACACTCGGTTGTCGAAATTCTGGTAAAAATCGGATGGTTTATGAGATTTATGTCAGGTGACGTATCTGAGGCTTAACTGAAGATTATGCTAATGAGGGGGATTGTAACACACGGCATTACGCACTCGTTTTAAAGTCAATTTCAATCCTGTTTCACTTTTGGTAAGGCTAAGTATGCTTAAATACTCGGTTTTCGAAATTCTGGTAAAAATCGGATGTTATGAGATTTATGTCGGGTGTCGTATCTGAGGCTTAACTGAAGATTATGCTAATGAGGGGGATTGTAACCCACACGCATACGCACTCGTTTTAAAGTCAATTTCAATCCTGTCTTCAATTTTGGTAACGGTTAAGTATGATTAACACTCGGTTGTCGAAATTCCGGTAAAAATCGGATGTTTTTATGAGAAGTTTGGTACAGAATCATCGTAGAAACTTCTGGTTTGCGTCGCTACCTTCTCTAGAGACA
>CM068958.1:65878705-65892698 GCA_035128595.1 Eptatretus atami | reverse complement strand
GTTGGGTAACAGATCATTCAACATGGAGTCCATTTGGAAGATACTCCACATGTACATTTGCTTATATTTTGTTACAGTTAGTTTCCAATTGAGAAAAAGTTGAAATATCCAATTTTAGCTCTCTCGGTCAAATAATAAGCTTGAAATCCAGTCCACCTAATATCTACTGATCGTAGTCACTGGCTGCCCCTTCAAATGACTATACTTTCTGATCTAAATGAACTCTGTGTGTTTTTGGGTTTTGTTGCCATTGGAAAACTATTAAACAGAGGCTTTTCTTTTCCCCTTTTTTTTGTTTTCTAAATTTTATTTTTTGTACCATTTGAGGGTTGGAAAGGAATTTATCCTTTACTTGCCACTGGAAGCTCGCCAGACAGAATGATTGCCCTTTTAGGACCTTGAGTCTTGAAGATGGACACTGATAGTTTTTTGAGAACAATATATGGCCGGTGGTTAGGCTAAACAGAAAGACTCGTGTTCTTCAGGCTTTTGTGACAGATCACCATTACCTTCCTTAGCTCTGTATGAGACTCATTATTTATTATGTAAAGGGATGTCTTGTTTAAAACCAATATTTTATTTGACTTTTCTCTGTCCCTCTCTGTCCCCTCTCTGTTCCTCTCTGTCTCCTCTCTTCTCTGTCTCCTCTCTCTGCTCTCCCTCTCTGTCTCCTCTCCTCTGTCCTCTGTCAAAGAGCAGAACCATAGGGGCAGTGGATATCAACAGACAAATGAGCACCCATGACATGTGGGAAAGGAATTGTTGCAAATAGGCCTCATCAGTGTCTGTCAAGCCCACTCGTGGAAATGGAAAGAAAATTGTGTCAGTAGTTGTCAGCACATTTCAGCCTGAAGGAAAACCTCGCAACCAACAAAATTGGAAGACAGTTGTTTTCCTCCCAGCAAGAAAATGTGAGGTATGAAAGAATGAGCTGGTGTTGAGTTAACTTGTGGTGGTAATAAGGAAAGCTTTTCTGACGAATAGATGCGACCCTGAGGCGATGAGCTGGCAGGAAAGAATAAAACCTGCTGACTTCCTGTTGTGAGATCGCATTGATGCTTGAAGGAACTTTATGCAGGGAGATCATGAGGGAAAGAGCGGAAGCAACAGCACCCAGTTCACTTGGGAATCTATTATTCCATGACGCCGGATAAAGACTTTCTGCACTTTCTAAGTGCATGCTGCTTTGCTCGGAAGTCTTTGTCCCTGCGGAGATTTTAGAGACGACTCCATGTTGTGAAAGATAGAATGTACCAGATCTAGCGAGACATTTATAGCTGATATGCCCAGGAGTTTGGGACACTAGAACTTTTTCCAGAGGCTGACCACAGATATAAATTGGCTGTTTGCCCAGCCCTCATGAAGCACCAGAGTGAACGGAATATGCGTCTGTCTGAACTGTAACGTGTCCTGAAGATGGACAAGTTTATTTTATCCAGATGGCAGAGAGAATGTTGCGTTGTACCATCAGTTGCATTTGTTCATCATTGCTTGGTGATAGCAGCCTCAATAATGAGTCGTAGCATTTGAAGTTTATCTCATTACCATCCAAAAAATGCATTGGAAGCTCCCAACTAATTCGGTTTTTATCCTGCTGTCGAAGTCGCCAGAGTTTTTATTATCCCCCCCCCACGGTAGGAGCGGTTATTTATCGTCCGTGTTTGTCTGTTTGTTTGTTGTCTGTTCTGTTAAGCAAGCTTACGGCAAAAACGGCTTTAGCAAACACATCAATTTAATCCCACAGATGTGGGCAATGAACCTTGGACGACCCCATTAACTTTTGGTCCAGTGAATCAAAGGTCAAGGGTCCCGAAAAGATCAAAATCATTTACGGTCATCAACTCGTCAAAATGGTTTAATTGACTCTCCAAACTAAGACTAAAAATATTCCTTATTCTTATTCCTTATAAGCACATTCAGGTTAAGGATGTATCAATTTAAAAATTGATCCCAAAATAAACTTTATGCCTTAAATAGGTGGATTTGGTGCTGCCTCCGTTTTTATTTTTTTTCATTAATGATCGCCTATCCATGCAGGAACAAAAAGTTCTCTACCCTTGACTGTCATAGTTCACATTGGTTTGATCGCTATATTTTATAAGATAATCTTTTAAAAGCCGCCTTTCTCCAGAACGGCTTGACACTATAGGGGAAACTTCACCATATGTTCCTCAAGGTTGCGATACCAAGGTGTTCACAAAATAATTATTAGGTTACCACGTCTGGCAGCCATATTGATTGAATCAATGTAACGTTTGAAAGTCCAACAAGTACGATCTAATAATCATGGGAATATATGTTTTTAATTTTAACCTGATCAGACGCATAGTCTGGTAGCCAGAATGTATTTTATTTTTTGAATCTGGGTTCATGGATTAAATCAAAGTTGTACAAATATCTACCATGATTAATATGGGCAACGCATAACTGGTGAACATCCGAATGTCAAAGAGTGCTGTTGTAATTTTATTTTCTGAATAAATATTTGCATTTTTATATGTTTATTTATATATTTTTAATTTATCTTTTTTATTTTTTAAAATTTTTTAATATTAATTATATATTTATTATTTTTATATTATTATATTTATTTTATAATAATTTTAATTTTTTTTTATTTTTTTTAATATTATTTTTATAATTATTTTTTATTTTAATATTATTTTTATTATTAGTATATTTAAGATTATTAATTTATTATTAATTTATTTATTTTATTCTTTTTTTATAATAATTTTTATTTATATTTAATTTAATTTTTATTAAATATATTATATATTTATATAATTTTATATTTATTTATTAAATTTATTTTTTATTATTGTTTATTTTTTTTTTATATATTTTTTATTTTACTATATTATTTTTAATTATTCTTATTATTTATTATTTGTAATTTTTATATAAATAAAACATTTATATTAATTATTTTACATTATTATTTTTATAATATTTATATTTATATTATTTTTTTTAATATATTTTTATTTTAATTTATTATTTATTTTATTTATTTATATATATTTATTTATATATTTTATTTATTTTATTTATTTTTATATTTATTATTATTTATATAATTATTTATTTTTTTAATATTTTATTTTATATAAAATTATTTTTTTTTATATTATTATTTATTTATATTTTTTAAATTTATTTTATTTTTTATTATTTTATATTTTATTTAATATATTTAAATTTAAATTTATTATATATTTTTTATTAATTTATTTTATAATTATTATTATATATATATTTATTTGTTATTACATTTTATTTATTTTGTTTCAATTTTTTATTTTTATTTTTTTTTAATTTATTTATTTTATTTATTTATATAATTTATTATTAATATTATTTTATATATTTTATTTTTAAATTTTAATTTATTTATTAATTTCATTTTTTTTAATATATTTTCCTTTTATTTATTAATTTTTCTTTATTTTACTAATTTTTTTATTAATTATTATTGATTTTGATATTAAGTTATTTAAAATATTATTAATTAATATTATATTTTTTTTAAGATTAATTTTTATTTATATAGTTATTATAGTTTTATTTTTTATATTTAATTATATAATCTTTATTATAATATAAATTTTTTTATTTATTTTATGTTTATTAATATTTTTAAATTTAATTTAATTTTTTAATTTTAAATTTATTATTATTATTTATTAATATATAGATTATGATTTTTTTTTTATTAATTTTTATTATATATTATCTTTATTTTATATTTAATTTTTATTATTTTTTTTTTTATTTTATTTAGTTTAATTAATTTTAAATTATATAGTGATATATATTATTTTTTAATTGTTATTATTTATTTTTATTTTAAATATATTTATTTAATTTATTTTTTTATTATTATTATATTTTTAATTTAATTTTATATTTTTATAATATTTATTTATATTTATATTTTTTATTTATATTTATTTTTTATTTATTTATATTTTTAATTTTTTAAATTATTTAATATTATTTTTTATTTTTTATTTTAATTATATTATAATTTTTTAATATAATTGTTTTTACTTTCAATATTTAATTATTTATTAATTTTTTTTATTTTAATTTTTATTTTTAATTTATTATTTATTGTTTTATTTATTTAATATATATAATTTTTTTTATATTAATAAAATTATATATATTTATTTATTATGTAATTTTTTATTATTATATATTTTATTTGTATATATTTTATATAATTTTTATTAATTTATATTATTTATAATAATTCTTAATTTATATTATTTTATTATTTTTTTTTTTTATTTATAATCTTTATTTATATTATAATAATTATTATTTACTTATATTTAATTATAATGATTTATATAATTTTATAATTTTATTGTTTTTTATTTATAAATTTATTAAAATATTATATTATATAATATTATTAATTATCTATATTATTTTTTATTTTATATTTATTTATTTTAATTTTAATTTTTTTTTTTTATAATAATTTTTATTTTATAGTATTATTTTATATATTTTTTTTAATTATTATTTTTATTTATTTATCATTATTTAAAATTATCTTTTTATTTTTTATTATTATAATTATTATTTTTTTTATATATATTTTATTATATTAATATTATTGATTAATTATAATTTTATTTTATTTTTAATTATATTTAAATTTTTTATTATATTTAAATTATTAATTAAAAATATTATTATTAAAATTATTTATTTTTAAAATCATATATTTTATATTTATTTATTTATTATTTATTATATATTTATTACTACTTATTATTTTTATATTTATAGATATATATTTATATATTTAAAATTTATATATTAAATATTTTTAGTTAATATAATTTATATTTTATTTTTTTTATTTTTTTTAATATTATTTTTATATATATATTTATTTATTTCTAATTTTATTTTTATTATTATATATTTAATAATTATTATTTTTTTATTATATTTTGTTATTTATTTTTTTTATTTTTATTTACTATAATTATTTTTATTTATTATTATTTTTATTTATATTTTTTTTTATAATCTTATATTAATTTATTAATGTTATTATTTTATTATTTATATTTATATATTTATTTAATTTTATTATTTTTTTTTATTTTTAATATTTTTTTTAACAAATTATTTTATTTTAATTTTTATATTATAATTCTATATTTTTATTATTTTAATATATATTTTAATAATATTTATTATTTATTTATTTTAATTTTTTAATTGATTAATTTTATTTTTATTATAATGTTTTATTTTATTATTATTTTTAATTAAATTATTTATTTATTATATTTTTTTTAAACATATTATTAATATTTATTTTATTTTTTATTAATTAAAAATATTTCATTATTTATTTTTTTTATTGTTGATTTTATTTTATTATATCATGATCTATAACATTATTTATATTATTATTTAATTTTATTATAAATATTTTTATATTTATTTAATTTTTATTATTTTAGTATATAATATTTATAAATATTATTTTATATTTTTATTTTATTTATAATAATTAATTTTATTTTATTAGATATTATTTTTATTATTATTTTTATATTATTTAAATTTTAATTATATTTTATATAATATATTTATATATTATTATTGATTATATTGTTATTTTAAAATATTAATATTAATTTATTATAATAATTATATTTAAATATATATATATATGTAATTTATATATAATAAAATTTATTTATATTTTTTTTATTTTATTTATAAATTTTTTTATTTATTTTTATATGATTTTTATTTCATATTTTTTTTTATATTTATATATATTTATTTTATTTTAATTAATATTATATTCATTTTTATTTTTATAATTTATTCTATTTTTTTTTTATTATTTTATATTTATTTTTAAATATCTTTTATATATTAAATTTTTTTTTTAATATCTCTAGTTTTAATTTTTTATTTATTATTATTTTTAATTTTTTATTATTTTCATTAAATTTAATAATATTTTTTATTTGTAATATTATTAATAAATTTTTTGTTTTTATATATTTTATTTATTCTTTAAATTATTTTAATATAAAATTGATTTTTATTATTTATAAGTTTTTATTTATTAATATTTTTTTTTTATTATTTTATTTTTATTTTATTATTTTTTATATATTTTTATTAATTATAATTTTATTACTTATTTATATTATTTTTTTTTAATTATTTTATTTTTTTTTTGAATTTATTTATTATATAAAATTTATAATATTTCTATTTTTTAATTTATTATAGATTTTTTTTATATTATTTTTTTATATTAATATTATTATTTATTTTTTAATATTTTTATATTATTTATTATCTATTATTTATATTAATATATTTTTATTTATTAAATTTATGTAATTAGATAATTATTTTATTAAATTTAATATTTTATGTTTTTTTATAATTTTTTTTATTATTTATATTTATATTTAATTTTTTTTTTTATTTATACTATTTATTATTTAAATTATTTTAATTTATTTTATTTATTTGTTGTTATATCTTCTTTATATGCCACAATTATTCCCACTATTCCTGTTGGGTTCGTTGGGAACTTGCCCAAGTCTTTCACGAACCGCTGCAGGTCTGACATCCGACGAGTTTCGCCAGAATGGATTTTGTCCAGACGACACTTCAGTTGCTCACTTCTTCGCGGAGACACCACAAAATCTTTATCATGTCCACCAAAACTAATGCCCAGTGGTTTAATGTCCATCCAAGGACGGGCACACACATTGATGAAAATACCAGATGACAGTTATAACTTGCTGGATTTGAACCCGGGCCCCAACCAGCTTCGAAGTGAGTGTGGCAATGTGTTATGATGTTTACAAATAACCGAGTGTTTTTTTTCTCGATAGATACAGCAAACTGACAGGAGATCCTCCACCCTCAAAGCTGTGCACAAACTACATAAAACAAATTGGACATTCCTCGAGAAGAAACCTTGCATTGATTTCATAATAAGCTGCTTTATCAAAAAATATCTTATTGCTGTAAGCATGGAGAACTTTATGAACAAAAAGAATTTTTTGTTAAATTTCGTGTTTTGTTTCTTTATCCTCTTTGGATAGGAAGACCCCACAACCGTTGGCGAGATTTGGAAGATGAAATGCACAAGATTCCACGGACTAAAGTCTCTCTGCTGCTTCTGCCATTCGCACCGAGTATATTTGCGCATCTGCCATTTGCATTGAATATATAATGTGAGACTTTTTGCAATATATTTCCCCTTTGTTGCTCATTGCATGTAGCTCGGTCATCTTTGATAAAAAAAAGAACGACACCTAAGTTAAAGAAGCTATTTGTTCAAATAGCACCTGATCTTCTGAATTTTGTGATTTGTTGCTTCCTTTCACTTTTGTTAGTGTTTAGGACTTTGATTGTTGCAGGGATGGAGGAAAGTAAGTAGTTTTATCAATTGTTTGTCCGACAGAAAGCGTTGAAAGAAACTTCTCTCCTACAATTGGAGAGAGCAGTTTGCAGAAGCTTGCAGCAAAGTGATGCCAAGTAATAGAAGTTTCTGCATGGATAATCCAGCTTTTAGATTTTTTTGTTGTTATTGTATCTTCCTTCTTTCCTCCTCCTTTCTATATTGACGAGGTGTGGTGTAATTCAGCATTCGAGAGCGTGATGATGTAATACAGTGTGGGAACGTTAATGCAAGCAGCAGCAAAGGAATGCTACAGTCCTAGAAAAGGTCGTTCACTGCTCCGTCTGTACACTTTCAAAACGCTTTCTACAGGGTTAGTTTCTATTTTTGCAACATTGCCAATGACTTTTTTATTGCTGTTTTTTTATTTTTTATTTTTATTGACTAGTGCTGCTAATTTGGACATTTCTATAGTTAAGCAGCATTGAAGGTTACTCTGATCATCTAATTAAGATTAACTACCTAAGTCGTTTGTCTTCTTCTTAATTCCTGTATAATGCGTAAGTAGAAACTTGAGAAGGCAAGGCGCCCAAAGACCCCATGCTTAGGAATTTTATTAAGAAACAACCCATGTTTCTGGATTTTTCTCGAGAAATAATCCATTGCGGCAGCACACCCCCTGCATACATCTATCAAAAAATTAGGGGTATTCGATAAATAGATCCAATTTTTGAAATGGTACTGAAATTTCTATTTAGGATTGTGCAAGAATTTTCATATGGAAGACAACATGAATATCTATATATATTGCAAAATTAATTGATCACTAGCAAAAAGACCTGTGCTTTGCTGACAGATTGACAAAGACAACATGTTGGACTTCACAAACATTCTGCTCTGTTCACTCTATAATTTGATAGAGTCGTCTGTCCATCTATTTGTAAAGTCAGTAACATGCACCTTCATCAACCATCCTTGTGCTTATACATGGCATGAGCAAAAATCACTTCTGCTTCACTGCGAAAGGTCCATGTTCGCTTATTTGTTTGAAATCCGTTAAAATTAGTAAAAAAATAAAAGCAAAAATTACATTTTTGAAAATGTTGAATTCACTCGATTTCAACATCATCATAATGCATGTTTTTTTACAAACAAACTTAAAACAGCAACTAAACCTATCAGCTTCCCGGCATACTATGGATACCACGACGTAACAGCAGTGCGCCGCTTTTCACCACACTCAGTGGCATTCCTCCAGGGAATTTCCTTCCTCCCAAAGGATGCCAACGATTCAGGATTGTCTTTACTTATCCTTCTAAGTTTCAAACAAGAAGCAGCACTACACTCTTTAAAGTCCCCTTGACATGCAAAATTAAACTTGTTATTGTATAAATTAACTTGACCTTCCTAGTGAAGAAATCACCCATGTTTTTTTTTTAACAAAAATGGATAATTACAGCTAATATTTCCGATCATTTCTGGTAAGCTATTCACAACTTGCTATTGCCCCGCCCTCTAAAAAAATGGACTCAGGCGAATCTCTTGCTGACGTCACATACAGTAACTCGCACAAGTGGATTGACTCGAGTCGAGACGTCGCGCGCCTATTACAAGTACCTACAAATGCATTTGCACATGTTGTGCAATCTCTGTGATCTACTTAATTCCAGTGATTGTTTCGCGAAAGTTTTAAATAGTTTATAGGCCGTTTACTTTTCGAAAATGCCTGCAAGATGTATCGTAGCAGTATGAGCAATACAAGCAAAGACGCGTTGTAAGCCTTCAGTATTCCTGAAGTATAATCGTCGGAGAAATGGACCATTCTAAGTGAAGTACTGCTTTCCATTGGCATGCTATTCATTAACATTCAGCCAAATGCTAGCCTGTGTTGCTCAGTGGTTGGGCAGCGTGGCGGCTTGGGATCCTTGGGTCGCTGAGTCAAGCCCCGTCGACGCTGAATTAATACACCAGGGGTGACTCAGCCTGTCATCCTCCGAGCGGCGAAATGCAGTACCAGTTCCATGGTTGTACTGGTAGAGGGCACTGCCATCACCGACACAGTCGCCTTCAAGAAATTGATTAGCTACCCCGCAGCTAATGCGCCAATACGACCACCACCAGCAGCCAAAATGCGTAATAAAAAGAAAAGGGAAAAAAAGCTGTTTGCACAACAATTAAAGACAAAGGTATCTGTCCTATTACACTGCCTCATATCCCGGGACTCTTACGCATGTTTGACTATACATTCGTGTGCATGCTAATACAAGTTACTTGTCAACTCGAGATCTCTAGAGTCTAGACGTAGTCCGATAAATCCGTCGTCGTCTGACTAGGCCGATAAATCTGACGTGCTGTAGCTTTATTTATATCTCTTTTTTTCATTGTTTTCACTTGTCGACATGACTACAGTAGGATATAAAATAAATAAAAAATGCAACAAAACGTCAATTTATGCGGACTACTCCGACCAATTGTGTTCACAAGGTGGTCTGCACACAAGTTTTCATCGTATCCGGACATCGAGAAATTGCTTCGTTTATGCGCGAGAGATTACGCCGATGACACGGGCTGGCCTTGGTTCTGTGATTAATTCGCGCGGAAAACATTCCGCCCGCTGGTCACGTCACCTCACTAAAATATTTTCTGATATCGAGCAGATACTTGCAAGGTCGAATTTACATTATTGAATTACGAAGAGGATTTAGTCTAACCAGTTTTATTCCGAGTCTCCTTCGATGTCCTCCCGATCATAATTAACTCCGGAATTTCATCGCCATTTTCCTCTGCTTGTCCTGCTCGATGCTCGAACTGTAAGGCCGTATTTCATTTAAAGCGCCTGAATTCACTCTCCCGCCACTACGTTATCCACAATTCTCCATGTGATTCAGACCAAAATCCTTCATTGCTCTCACACTCACTGTTGTAACCAGACAATTAACTCCATGTCATCCATTATCAAACCAAATGTTCGATTTTTTAAAGCAGAAAGAAACGAACGATTGACGACCAATCAAATGTGGAACACACAGGAAAGCCAATAGAACACGGTAGACCACAACCCCAGTAATTTCGTTTGCAGCCTTTGACATATGACGTGACGTCATTGGCGTTACGCCCTTCAGGAGAATTTAGGGCGTCCCGAAACGTATTTGTTTTTTAATTTACATTTTTACAGAATGAGTTTATGAAAAAAACATGTCAAGATCTGAAACACGATGAAAACTCCTCGAACATATATAAATGAAATTATCCAGTTACTTTGGCAAGTCAGACCTTTTAACGTCTTTGGATGACTTGGCTGGATTTTGAACCGCCGACTTCGCAGACTCAGAGTGGATGTCTAACCTTACACCACCGAGTCTGGTAAGTTTTGAAGTGTTTAAAAAAAACTTTTTTATAGAGAAATGATTGTAATACGAGATACCACTGGATAGTGCTTCATATCATACACAAATACATAGAGGAAGATTGTGGTCTTCCCCTCCCCCAGATATTGCCTATCCCGACAAACCACAACTTGGGGTACCCTCTCTAGGCGACATGAAATTTTTGTTTAGTTAGTTGGTATTATATTTATATATTTATATGCACACACACAGTATAATAAAATATAATATATATATATATTACGAAATTCGCCGGCCCGGCCGGCCGATCGGCCGCTACCTCTGAATCGCAACCGGCGCCCACCGGACGGACAATTCAAGTCGTACCTTCCGAGCTAAGCCGGTAACCCTGTCACGGGTGTCTTCAACCCACCCGCCGTGCGATTTCTACCCGCTGCAAGATAGTCCTCGCGAATCGAATAACCTAAGTACCTCGCGGGGAGCCACCGGGGCAGCCTACCTTGACGCAGTCGCGCTTGGGAACACGAACCCGCGCCTTAAGCGCGTCGTTCCGTTCTGCAGTGATACCAGCGGTATTATCGCCGACCTCCCCCGGACCATTCTATTTAACGCTGATTGTTTGAAACCCCCATATTATTCCGCGAGCAACATTCGCATTTTCAAATAGGGGAAAGAGACGCAACGATACGGGTACATCAAAAACCAGGCAAACATGATTAGACAAACACGATGCAGGCAAATTATGGACAAAAGCAAAAGCACCATGCAGTTCATTATTGAGATTGCGGACGTACGCATGCAAACTATACAGCCAAACACAATGCAAAGGAAAAGGGATAATACCGTCTATCTAATATTAACGTCATTATACAGTTTTAACTTGACAACGCGCCACGACAACATTCATTCAAAGCAAAAAGAAAAGACCCCCTCACAACAACGTCAGGCACCACTTGTGGTTCTTATATGACCGGACCTGTGAAAAGACCGAACGGTCCGCGTAGGATCCGTAAGCAGTACCGCACCCTCGAGTTGCCTCGGTGGTCGGCGAGCTCTCTCCAGCACTCTCCTCCTGACTGCGTGGCAGAGCTGCGTTCCCCTCCACACACAACCCTCGCGCTGTGCCAGAGGGAAAGCAGCACCATCTATTTCGCCACCCCAAAGCTAAACCACCAAAGCCAACGAGCTCTGGACCGCACCAGCGACGTACCACACCGCCGACTGACCCGAACTCCGACTCAAAAGACAAAGGCCAAGAACCAAGTTCCAGCTCGAAAACCACCAAAGAAAGACAGACAAAGGCCACCCCGAAGACCCAAGACACGAAGCTCGCGTGCTTGTCCCCTTATATCCTTTGGGCTGCGCTCCCCTCCCCGTTTTCGCTCACCTCCCTCGAGCCTTTCTCGAGAAGCTTCTCGAAAAGAGGCGTTCCTCAGCTCCCTAGCGCCTCATTCCTCGATCCACCAATCGCGAGCGAGCTGCCTGCCCTTCACTGACACCAAACGCAGAAAAAAAGCGGGAAAACCCGCGCCACCATTGGGGTTTCTTTCTCGGTCTTTTACTCGGTTTCCGGACAGTTTCGACGCGAAAGGTTGTAGCGTGTTGTGGGAGGATGTGTTGTGATAGCTGGGTAAGGGCGAAGTATGTTAGAGGTGGCCTACTTGTATGTGGCCATGTAGCGTGGTTGGCTTGGGGCGTGGTTGTGGTGTTGTGTTGCTTTGTTGTTGGGCGAATGGTTGCTGTAATGGTGGTCGCTATATGTCGCGTCCAAAAATAACGATAACAGACAACCTACCTCAAAGGGTCACAGCCTGGTGAACCCACGAAATTCCTCTAAACAACGGTGGGAACCTATCTACACTCACTTACAGAACTGATCTAAAATACCTTATTGTGTTCTCAATTTCACAGCCGTAACAATATATATATATATTTTTTTAACTTTTGTCAAGCAATTAACAACACTTTGAGAGCTTATCTAAATGTATTACTAAAACTCTCATCTTGTATATATGTATGTTTGTATGTATGTATGTTCCCGAAATACAGCCAAAAACGGTACACGATAGCGCAAACATTTTAGGGCCACCTTACTCACCATTCTCCTGCGGTGTTCAATATCAAGTTTCATTAAAATTGGGCAACGGAAAAAAATATTAAAAAATCAATTCCCGATTCAGTCAAGTATTCTTCGGGAGAATTTGATCAAAGCAAACAACCTCAGTGGTATAGTTCGCTGGAGCTACCTTTTTTTTTCTTGAAATGATCTTTTTCTTCAACCGGTCACAACGGGAACCCAGCGGGTTCACGGGTCGTCTAGTAAACTATAAAGATCACGGTTGAATCTGACAACCTATTCTTATCGACAGAGACTCTCTCAAGAAGCTGTCTGACAAAAAGGAGAAAAAGGGTGAGAAGATGTGGGGAGGATAAAAGCAATAAAAGGGGTGGTTTATACTTGGTCGAGCCGAGCGTGAAGTCGAGCCAAGCCAAGCTGTGGGGAGGATAAAAGCAATAAAAGGGGTGGTTTAAACCTGGTCGAGCCAAGTGAGGCACCCTTGCCGAGATTTTATGGGATGAACAGGCTACAGTTTCACCACACATTGTATGCTGTAAGGTGGGTCTCCAACCGGTCTGGGCGAACTCGGCATTTGCACATTTAGGATCACGGGACCTATTTCTCCTTCAACTGCAAGGTGTCGAAAGAACTCCACCTATTTTCCGGCAGGGAGTTCCGTGGAGAGGATGGGAGAAACAGCACATGCTCTTCACTCTCCGGATTCCCTGCTGTACTGTAACTCTGACATTGACCTCACCAAGAGGTTCCCGGCTCTCCACTGACTTTTCTCCTCCAAAACCCAGTGCTCGACCAGCCGTATGACATCATCAGGCTTGCTCATTGGTCATCTGGCTCAAGCGCACCACCGATTGGCCTGATTCAAAAGAGAACAAGCAGCCTTCAGCTCGGTAGTCATTGGTGGTGAGGCCGGTGAAGAGAAATAGAAAATGGTATTAATGAAATAAATAAATGAAAAAAAGAAGCAAATTTAACAGAGAAACATACAAATGGATGGAGGTGAGACAAGGCCCTGCAAAACACTATCTTGGCAGACCTAAATTGGGGTTTGCAACATCTACTCGAAGCATTAAATTATGACATAAATAATCAACTCATTAACCCTTTAATCCATTTAATCTATATATATATATATATATATATATATATATATAT
>CM068958.1:65823856-65851920 GCA_035128595.1 Eptatretus atami | reverse complement strand
CCACACGTGCGGCTGTGGACCAAACTACACAACTTTTGTCGGGTACCGCACCACGGAGCATCCTTTCCCCCTCGAAACGCTCAGGTACCAAAAACTATGACCTTAACTCCCTCCCTTCCTGGCTGCAAAAGGTCCCCTTTTCTTTTCATTGGGTTTATTTTGTCTGAGTGATCTATAAAGACACACAGTCTGAGAGTGTTGGCGCCTGTCCGTTAGATAAGCCTGTGTAAGATCTTTATTGTTGTGATTGTTGCTTTTTATATATTTAATTAATATATTTAATATTATTTATTCTTTATTATTTTTTAAATTATTTAATTAATTATTAATTTTTTATATTTTATTTTTAATTATTTATTAATATAATTAAATATTTTTTTATATTATATTTTTTTATTTTAAATTTTAATTTTTATTAATATATATTATTAAAATATATTTTTATTTATATTATTATTATTTAAAATAAATCTTAATTATTTATACTTTTTATTTTAATATTATTATTATTTTTGTTTAATTATTATTATTATATATATTATTTAATGATTTTTTTTTTTTTATATTTTTCTTTTTAATATTATATTATTATTTTTTTTTTATATTTTTTTTTTTATATTTAAATATTTATATTTTTTATTTTTTTAAATATTTTATTTTTTTTTAATTATTTTATAAATTTTTATTTTTTTTTTTATTTATTATTAATATATTTTTTTATATTATTTTTTATTTATATATATTATTTTTATAATTTATTTTTTTTTTTATATATTTAATATTATTTAATTTAATATATTATTTTATTTTATTTTTTTTTTATAATATAATTATTTTATATTATTTATATTTTTTTTAAATTTTTATATATATATTTAATTTTATTATTTTTTTTATTTTCTTTTTATTTAATTATTTTTTTTTTTTTTTTAATTTATTTATATATTATTTAAATATTTTTATAATTATTAATTATTTTTATTATTATTTTATATTTTTTTATATTTAATTTTCATTATAATATTATTTTATATAATTTTATATTTTTATTATTTTATAATATATTATTATTTGTTTTTTTTTTATTTTTTTTTTTTATAATTAATTTTATTTATTAATTATTAATTTTATATATTTTAATAATTTTAATTTATTAATATTAAGTTTATATTTTAAATTAAATTATATTTAAAAAATATATTATTTATTTATTATTTCATTAATTTATATTGTTTTATTATTTTATTTTTTAATATTATTTATTTAAGTTATTATTTAAATTATATTTTATTTTATTATATTATTTTTTATTATTTATATTTAATTATATATAATTATAATTTATTATTTTTTTTATTTTTTTATTTAATTTATATGTATAATATTTGGTTATTTTATATAATTTATTTTTATTATTATTTATATATTATTATTTATAAAATTATTTTATTTTAATATTTTATTATAAATTAATTTAGTATTAATTTTTTTATTATTTAATATATTTTTTAAATATTATAGTTTTTTTTATTGTATATATACTTAATATTATATTTATAATTTTTTTTATTTATTAATTTTATTTTAATTATATATATTAATATTTAAATATTTTATTTATTTTATTTATTATTTTAATTTATATTTTATTTATTTATTTATTTATTATATTATTTTAATGAATAAAGTATTAAATTATAAATTTAAGTTTTTTTTAATTTTTTTTTTTTAAATATTTATTTTTAAATTATTTAAATAATATTTTATGATTTTTTTAATTATTATATATTTCATTTTTTTTATAAATATATAAAATTATTATTATATTTGTGTTATATTTTTATTAAATTTATTTTAAATTATTATATTTTTTTTTTGATTTTTTATTATTTATTTATATTTTAATATTTAATTTTTATTTATTTTTAGATTATTTTTTTAATTTTATTTAATTTATTTTATTTTATTATTCATAATTTAATTATTTTATTATTTTTATATATTTTATTATATAATATTTATTTAAATTAATTTTTTATTTTTTTTTTAAAATATATATTTTTATTATATTATTATATATTATTTAATATTTTTTTATTTTATTTTTTTATAATATATTTTTTATATTTTTTTAATATTTATTTATATTTATATTTTATTTATTTAATAATTTATAATATTTTTTTTATTTTATTTTTAAATTATTTTTATAAATTTAATTATAAATTTTTAATATTATAAATATTTATTTTTATAATTTTTAATTTTATATTTTATTTATTTTATTTTTAAATTAAATATTATAATTTTAATAAATAATTTTTTTTTATTTATAATTATTATAATATTATTTATATTTTATTTTTTTTTTTTTATTTAATTTAATTTATAATATATTATAATTTAATTATTTTTTTATTTATTATAATTTTTTTTATATTTATATTTTTTATTATTTTTAAATAATATTATTTATATTAAAATTTTTATTTATTTTATAAATAATTTTATTTTTAATTATTTTTACATTATATTATATTATTATTTTATATATTTTATTAGTAATTTTATTTTATTTTTTATTTTTATTTTTTATATATATTATTTTAAAATTTTTTTTTATTTTTATAATTTATTAATTTTTTTTTTATATTATTATTATATATTTATATATTATTATAATTTTTTTTATAAATTTTTTATATAAATATTTTTAATAATATTTTTATTAATAAATTTTATATTTTATTTTATATTTTAATTATATATAATTTCTTTTTTTTATTTATTTTTATATATAATTTTATATTATTATACTTATATTTTTTTATATAATATATTTTTTTTTATATTTTATTTTTTTTTTATTTTATATAATTTGATTTAATTAATAAATTTTTTTTTTTTTTATTTTTATTATATAATTTATATTTTATTATATTTTTTATTTTATTAAATAAATATTTATTTATAAATTTTTTTATTTTTTATATATTTTATTTTATTATAATATAAATTTTTTTTCTTAATTATTTCATATATATTATAATATATTTTAAATTTTTATTTATTTTATATTTATTTTTTTTATAAAATTTTTTTTTTTAATTATATTAAATTATTTAATTAATATTATTTTTTATTTATATTAATATAAAATATATATATTTTTTATATTTATATTTTTTTATTTTTATTTTTATAAAATATACTAAAATATTAAAAAATTATATATATATTAATTATTTTTATATTTTTTATAATATTATAAATTTTTTTAATTAATTAATTTTTTTTCTATATTAATATATTTTTTTATTTTTCTTTTATTATATAAACTTTATATTATATTTTTTTTTTATAATTATTATTATATTAATTTTATTATTTTTAATAATTTTATTCATTTTTAAATTATAATATTTAATTTAATTTTATATATTATTTATTTAATTTATTATTATTTTATATTTATTATATTTTAAATTATTTAATATATTATATTTTTTTTTTTATTTTAATATTTTATATTTTTTTTATAATTTTTTTTTTTTATTTTTTTATTATTATATTTAAATTAATTATTTATTAATTATTTATTATTTTTTATTTTATTTTAATTTATTTAAATATTTATTAATTTATAAATATATATTTTTTTATAACTTAATACTTTTTATTATATATTTTAAATTTTATTAATTTATATTTATTAATATTTAATTATATATTATAATAAAATAATTATTATAATTTTCATAATATATGTATATAATTTTGAAATAAATTTTATAATTTTTATTTTAATTAATTATGTAATTTATTTAATATATTATAATATATTATTTATTTTAAATTTAAATTTATATTAATATATTTATATAATTTTTTTATTATATAAATTTTATATATCAAATATTTATAATTATTTTTATTATTTTTATATATATTAATAATATTTTATTTTTTTATTTTATTTTATAATTTAATAAATTATTTATTAAAATTTTAAAATAATTTAAAATTTTTTATTTATATTTATTTTGATTATATTATAATAAATATTTATTTTTTATATTTTCATTTATTATTAATATCATATATATTAAATTTATATTATTAAATTAAATTTTATTTTATATTATATTATTGTATTAATTATTTTTATATATATATTTTTTATTAATTATTTTTATTATTATTTTTATTAAATATTTTTAAAAATTAATAATTTAAAATAAATTAATTTTTTATATTATTTTATAATAATTATTAATTTAATATTAAGTTATTAATATATTTATTTTATAATTTAGGTTTTCAATATTTATTTATTAATTTATTTTATATAAATATATTTATTTATTTTTTATTTATTATAATTAATTATTTATATTTTTAATTTAAATTTTTTTAATTTAATTTATTTTATTATATTTATAATTTATTTTATATTTTTTTTTTTAAATTATTATATTTTTATATTTATTATATTTTAAATTATATATTATTTTTTTAATATTATTTTATTTATTATTATATTATTTTTTTTTATTATTTTTATATTATTTTATTATTATTTATTAAATTTTTTTATTTTTTTATATATTTATATATTTTTTAATAGTTATATTATTATTATTTATTAATCTTAATATTTTTATTTATTTTATTAATTTTTTATTTTATTTTTTTTTTTTTATTTATTAATATAATAATTTTAATATAATATTTTTTTATTTATTTTTATTTTTTTATTTATTTTTATTAATTAAATTTTTTAATTATATATTTTATTTTTTATTAATTAATTTTAATATTTTATATTATTTTTTAAATTTAAATTTATTTATAAATTTTTATTAATTATACTATATTTACTTTAGATTTTTTTTTTTAAAATATTATAATATATTTTATATATAAAAAATTAATATTTATTTATTTTTTTTTATATATTTTAATCTTTTTTTTAATTATTTGTTAAATTTTATTTAAATTAATATTTTATTATTATTTATTTATATTATTTTTAATATATAATTAATTATTATATATTAATAATATATTTATATCTTTTTTTTTATATATTATATATTTATTTTTTATATTAATATTTTTTTTTTTTTTTTTTTTATTATAAATTTAATTTAAATTTTTTTTATATTTTTTATTTATAATTCATTATTATTATTTATTTTTATAATAATATTATTTTAATTTATATTTTATATTATATTTAATATAAATATTTTTATATTATTTTTTTTAATTTTTTATTTTAATTTTTAATTTATTTATAATTTTTTTATATATTATTATTATTAATTTATTTTTTTTTTATTTTATATATATTATATATTTTATTTTTATAATAAATTTTATTTTTTTATAATTTATTATTTATTATATATTATATATTTTTTATTATTATCTATTTTATATTTATTTTTATTATTTAATTTATATATCTTAATTTATTTATATATTTTATAATTCTATATATTATATATTAATGTATTATTTCATTTTTTTATTATATATAATTTTTTTATTTAAATATTTATTTTAGATTATTTTATTTATAATATTAATTTATTTTTTTTAATATATTTTTTTAATTTTTTTTTTATTATTTTATTTTTTTTTTTTATTTTATATTATGTTAATAATTTTTTTTTATGATGATTATATAAGTTTATTTTAATATATAATTTTATTACTTATAATTTTTATTTTTTATATGTTTTTATAATTTTATTATTTATTTTTTTAATATTTATTTTAATAAAATTATATTTATTTATTTTTAATTTAATTATATTATTTATATTTTTTTATTTTTTTTATATTTTTTTATTATTTTTATATACAATTTTAAATTTTTTTTTATATTAAAATTATTAATTTTTTATAATTTTTAATATATTTTATTTTATTTAATATTAATTTATTATTATTATTTATATAAATTATTTTTATTTTTATTTATTTTTAAATTTTAATTTTTTTTTATTATTTTATTTTATATTTTATATTTATTGTTTAAATAATTTAATAAATTTATTTATAAATTTTTTATTTAAAAATAAATTTATTTATTATTATTTAAATATTAAATTTATTTTTTTTTATTTTTTTTTATATTTATATATTTTTATATTTTAATTTATATATATTTATTATATTTAAAATATATTTTTTTTATTATATATTATTTTATTTTTATTTTTTTTAATTATTATTTATTTTTTTAATTAATTATTTTTTTTATTTTGTTTTTTTTTTTATATTTAATTATAAATATTATTTAATATATTTTTTTAATTTACTTATTTAATATTTTATTTTTATTTTATAATATATTTATTAATTTTTTTATATATTGTTTTTATTACTTATTATAAATTTATTTTATTTTTTTTTTTTTTTATATTTATTTTTATTTATTATAATATTTTATATATATAAAATTTTTTTTTTATATTTTTATATTAAAATTATAATTTTTTTTTTTATAATAATTTTAATTTTTTTTAATTATAATTTTTTTTAAAAATATAAATATTTATATATATTTATTTATTTTTATATTTTTAATTTTATTTATATAAATTTTTTTTTTTCTATTTAATTTTTTATTTTATATATTTTTTTATTTTTATTAAATATTATAATTTTATTTAATTATAAATTTGTATCATAATATTAATATATATATTTTTTTACTATAATTTTTTATTTTATTTTTTAATTTTTAATTTTTATTTATTTATTAATTTTAATTTTAATTATTTATTATTATTTTTTTTTTATTATTTTTTTTATATTTATTATCTTTATAATTTTTAAATTTATTATTTTATATTTTTTTTTATTTATATATTTTCATTTTAATATTATTAATTTATTTATTTTATAATTTTTTTATATTATTTATTTTTTTTTAATTTTTTTATATTAATATTTATTTTTTATAATATTATAATTTCTTGTATATATTAATATTAATTTTATATTTTATAAAAATTAATAATATAAATTTATTTTTTATTTTTAATAAATACTATATTATATTTTATTTTTAATTTTTTAATTTATTATTATATTTTTTTATTTTATAAAATAGGTTAAAAATTATTTTTATATAATTAAATTTTATATAATTTTTTATTATATATTATTTAATTTAATATTTTTTTAAATTTAATTTTTTATTATTAATTATTTATATTTATTTTTTTATTTTTATTATTAATAAATTATTTACAAATAATTAAATTTTAATATAATTTTTTTATTTTTTTGTATGTTTTTATATTTTATATTAATATAATTTTTATTAATTAATTTTTATATTTTATTATTTATTTTTTTTAAAATATTTTATTTTATAATTAATATATATATTTTATTGTATTATTTTATTTTTTTATTAATTTTATATAATTTAATTTTTTTATATTATATATAATTATATAATATTTAATTATATTTTAATTTATATTATTAAATATATATTTTTAAATATAAATTTAATTATTATATTTTTTTTATATTTTTTATTATAATTTTTGTAATTTTATATATATTATTATTTATTTTTTTAAATTTATATTTTTATTTATATTAATTAAATTTTTTATTATTATTTTATTTAATTATATTTAATTTTTTTTTTTTAATTTATTTTTTTTATTAATATTTTATTATTTATTTATTTTATTTATTATTTTTTAAATTATTATTTTTTTTATTTTTATATTTATTTTTATTTTAATATATTATTTTTTTTTTATATATTTATTTTTTTTTTTTTTATTTTTTTATATTGAATTTATTATATTTTTTTTTAATTTTTTTTTTAATTTAAATATTATTACCTTAATTATTTATTATTTTTTATATTTTTAATTTATTTTATATTTTTAAATTTATTTTTATTTTTTATATTATATATTTTTTTTTTTAAATTTATTTTTTATATTTATTTTATTAAAAATATTTTATTTTATTTTATTATAAATTATTTTTTTTATTATTTTTATTTTATTTTTAATTTTATATTTTATTTTTTTTATAATATTTATTTCTATTTTAATTATAATAAATAATATTATAATATTTTTTTATTTATTATTATTTTGTATTTTTATAAATTATTATTATTTTTTTTTATAATAATATTTTAATATTTTTTTATTTAATATTTTTATAATATTTTTTTATATTTTTTATTAATAATTTTTATTTTTTTAATTATTATTATTTTATTATTTTTTAAATATTTTTTATTATATTTTTTTAATATATTAATTATATTATTTTTATTATATATATTTTTATATATTTTTATATTTATATTGTATTATATATAATATTATTATATAATTTTATATAATTATTTTTAATTTTAATTATATAATTATTTTATTTATAATTTATTTAATTAAATTTATTTTAAATTTTATTTTTTTTTATTATATTTTTTTATTATATTTATTTTTCTTTTTATTTTTTTCTATTATTTATATTTTATTTTTATTTTATTAATTAAATTTATTTTATAATTTTTTAATTTTATATTACATAATTTTTATTAGTTATTTTTCTTTTAATTTATTTATTAATTTAATTTTTATTTTTTTTTTATTAATTATATTATTTTTTTAAATTATTATTTATTTTTTATAATTATTAATTTATAATTTTTATATAATTAAAATATTTATAATTTATTTTTATTAAATTTTATTTTTATTTATTATTTTATATTATTTATAATTTATAAATTATATTTTTTTATATTTATATAAATTTATTTAATAATTTTATTTTTATTTTTTTTTTATTATTATTTTATTTTATTATTTTTAATAAATTTATTTTTAATATAATTAATTTATTATTTTTTATTTTAAATAATTTTTTAATATTTTTTTATTTTTGTTTTATAATTATATATTTAAATTAATTATTTTTAATTTAATATTTTTATTTTTTTTATTTTTATTTATTTATTTTATATATATTTTTTTTATTTATTTTATTAAAAATTATAATATTTATAATTTTTATTATTTATATATTTATTTTATATATTTTTATTTATTTATCTTTTTAATTGTTATTTTTTTTTTTTAATTATTTATTTTTTTATTATAAATAAATAATATTATTAATTTTTATATAATTATTTTATTTTATAATTTATTATATTTATAATTAATATTATTAATTATTATTTTTATTTATTTTTTTTTATATTATAATTATTTTTTTAGTTTATATTTATTTATTTATTTTTTATATTATTTTATTTTTTTATTTAATAATAATATTATATTATTTTTTATATATTTTTATATTATTATTATTATTTTTTTTTTTATTATTAATTAATATTTATTTTATTATATATATATTTATATCTTTTTTTTTTTTTTATTTCATTTATTAATAATTTTTTTATTTATATTTTAATATTTTATTATTTATTGATTAATATTTATAATTATTATTTTTTTTATTTTTTTTATTTTATATTTTATATTATTAATTTTTTTAATATTTTTTTTAATTATATTATTTTATATATTTTATTTTTATATTATTTATTTATAATTTTTTTAATTATAATTATTAATAAATTTAATTAATTTTATTATTAACTAATTTTTTTATTTTTTTTTTTTTTTTTTTATATTTCATTTTTTATTAATTTATTTATTTTAGTTTTATAATTTTGAATATTTATTTTATTTTAATTTTTTTTTAATTATATTTTATTATATTTAATTATTTTATTTTATTATATTTATAAAAAATTTTATATTTTTTATTTATATTATATATATTATTTTTTTTTTTATATTTATATTTTTATATATATATTTATATTATTTTATATTAAAATATTTCTATTATTTTTTTTTATCTTCTTTTTATTATTTTTTTATATTTAATTTTATTTTAATTTTTTATTTAATTTTATATAATTATTTTATATTATTAAATATTTTATTAATTATTAATTTTTATTTATATTATAATTTTATATTAGTTTATATTTTTACTATATATTTATTTATTATTTTTTGATTTATTAATTATTATATTTTTTTATTATATTATTATTATTATATTAATAATTTATATTTATTATTTTAATATTTTTTTTATTATAATTATAATATTAATTAATTGTTATTTTATTTTTTAATATTTTTTTTTTTTATTATTATATATTTTTTTTTAATTATATTATTTTTTTATTTTTTATATTTTAATTTTTATTTTTAGTTATTATATTTTTATAATTTTTTTATTATATATATATTTATTATTATTTAATTATTATTTTTTAATTTATTATATTTTTATTATTAAATTATTTTTATAATTTATTTTTATAAATATATTATTTTATTATATTTTTTATATATATTTTTAATTAATTATTTTTTTTATATTTTTTTTTTTATTTTAATTTTATATATTTTTATTTTAATTTTATATTTATTTTTATATTAAATTATATTTTTTTTTTTAATTATATTTATATATTATTCTTTTATAATCATTATATTATTTTTTTATTTTATATTATTAATTTAATATTATATTATTAATTTTTTTATTTATTTATTTTTTTTAAATTTTAATATTATTTTTATTTTTTTTTTTTTTTTTTAATTTAATTTTATTTTTTTTATTATAATTTTTATTTATTTTTACATTATTTTTATATTATTTTAATTTTATTATTTTTTATTTAAATTTTTTTTAAATTTTATTAATATTAATTATTTTTTTTATTATTTATTTAAATTTTATTATAATTTTTATTTATATTTTTTATATTATTATTATTAAATTTTATTTAAATTTTATATTTTTTTAATTTTATTTATTATATTTTATTTTAATATATATTTTATTTATTATTTTATTATTAAATTTAATTTTTTAATATATTTTATTATTAATTTTATTTTTTTAAATTTATATATTTATTTATTTTTTTATTGTTTTTTTATTTATTAAATTTTATTTAAATATTATATTATTTTTATTATTTTATATTATATTTATTTTATTTTTTTTTTTTTATATTTTAATTTATTAAAATTTTTTTATTATTTTTTAATTATTATTTTATTTAATTTTTTAATATTATATTATTTTTTTTTAATTTTTATATTTTTATTATTTTTATATTTTATTTATTTTTATATTTTATTTTATATTTTTTTTAAAATATAATTTTAAATATTTTTTTTAATTAAATTTTTTTTTATAAATTTATTTTATATATATTTTTGATTTATTTTTTTTTTTTTTTTTATTTTTTTTTTTTTAATTATATTATTTTTTTATTTTATTAATTATTTATTATAATATTTTTTAATTTTTTTTAATATATTAAGTTTTATTTATTTATATTTAATTTTTTATTTTTTACTTTTTATGGATATTTTAATTTTTTATTATCTTTAATAATATTAATATTTTATGTTTTTAAATTTATTTAAATATATTTTTTTTATTAATTTAATTTAATGATTATTTTTTTTTTTATTTTATTTTTATATTTATTATTTAATTTTATTATTTTTTGTTATTTTATATTTATTTATTATTTATAAATTATTTATATTTTTTATAATTTATATTATTTTAATTTTTTTTTTATATTTTATAAATATATTTTATTTATTTTTATTTTTTTATATTTTTTTTTATATATGTTTTTATTTTATATTAATTTTATTTATATTAAAATTAATATTTATTAATTATATATTTTTATTTTTTATTTATTTGAATTATTTTTTATATATATATATATAATATATTTTTATTTTATTATTTAAATTTTTTATTTTATTTATTTTTAATTTATTTTTTTTTATATTTTATAATATATTTTTTTTTATTATATTATTTTAATTATTTATATCTTTTAATTAATAAATATTAAAGTTTTTATATTATTTTTTTTATTAATATTATTTTATATTTTAATTTTTATTATAATATTTTAAAATTATTATAATTAATTAATTTATTTTTTATATTTTTTTAATTTATATTTTATTTAATTATTATTAAAATTTTTAATTTTTTTATTTAATTATAAATTTAATATTATTTTATATAATTTTTTTTTTTATATTTTAAATATAATTTATTAAAAATTTTTTTTATGTATTTTATATTTTTTTTTTTTTTATTTTAATATATTTTTTTTTATTTAATATATAAAATTTATTATTATTTATTTTATTATTTATTTATATAAATTTTATTTTTTTTATTATTATATAATTTTTTTTATTTATATTTATAATTAATATTATTATATTTTTTTTTATATATTATTTTATTTTTTATTATTTTTGTATTATTATTATTAATTTAATTATTTAAAATTAATTATTTATTTTTTTATTTTTTAATATTTATTATTTATAATTTATTTTATTATTTTTTATTTTTATATTTTATTAATATAATTTATTATATTATTTATTATTTTATTATTTTTTTTATTATATTTTTTAATTTAAATAAATTTTATATATTTGTTTTTTTATATATTAATTTTATTATTATTTATAATATTAATATATTTTATTATTTAGTATATTATATTTTTATTATTATTATAATTAATATTAATATAATAATAATAAAATATTTATAATATATTTTTATTATAATTATTTTTTTAATATTTATTTTTATTTATTATTATTTATTTTATTATATTATATTTAAAATATTTATATTTTATTATTTTTATTTTTTTTTATTTATATAATTTATTTTTTATTTAATTATTATTTTTATTTTTATATTTAATATATTTATTTTAATTTTATTATTAATTTATTTTTTATTTTATTTTAATTTAATTATAATTTTTATAATTTTCAATATTTATTTTTTTATTTTAAATTTTATTATTATATTATATATATTTTATATATTATTTTTTATTATTTTTTTTATTTTTTATTATTTTTTTTTTAATTATTTATTTATATTTAATTATTTTTTTTTTATTAATTTTTAATATTATATTATATTTTTTATATTAATTTATTTTATTATTTTATTTTAATTATATTTTTAATATTAATTTTAATTTTATTTATTTAATATTATTATTTTAAATTTTAATTATTTATTATTTTAATTAAATTTAATATATAATATATATTTAATTTTGTTTTAAAGTTATATTATATATTTATTTTTTTTAATTATTTTATATTTTTTTTTATTATTTTTATATATAATTACTTTTTATTTTTAATTATATTATATTTATATATTTATTTATAATTAATAATTTAATTTATTTAATTTTTAATTTATATTAATATTTTATATTTATTTATTATTTAATACATTTATTTATTATAAATATATTTTTTTATATCAAAATTTTTTATATTTTTTTTTTTTTTTATATATTATTTTAATTATTTTTATTTTTTTTATTTTTTTTTTTTTTTTAATAATTTTTATTTATTTTTATTATTTTAAATATAATATTTTATTGTTTTATTTATTTTTTTTTATTATTTTTATATTTTTTTTTTAATTTTTATTATTTTATTTTATATATTTTTTATTTAATTTATTAATTTTTTTTTATTATTATAAATAATTTTATTTTTATTTTATTTTTTATTTTTTATTTTTTATATAACTGATATTTTTATAAATTTTTATTCTTTTTAATTATATATATTTTATATATATAATTTTTATTTATATATATTATTTAATAATTTATTATATTATTTATTATTTTATTATATTTTTTTATAATTTTAATTTTTATTACTATATTTTATATTTTATTTAAATTTTTTTTTTTATAATTATTTTATATTTTTACATTTTTATTTTTTTATTTATTTATATTTTATTTTTTATTTAATATTTTATTTTTATTATTTATTATATATTTTTTTTTAAATATATTTATTTATTTTATATTTATTAAATTTTTTATTATTTTTTTTTATATTTATATTTTATTATTATTTTTTTTTCTTTATTATAATATTATAAATTTTATTTATTTTTTTTTAATTTTATATTTTATTAATTATATTAATATATTTTTTTTTATTTAAAATTATATATTTTTTTTTTATTTTTTATTTTATTAATAATATTTATTTTTTTTTAATTTAATTAATTTTTTATTATTATTTATTATTAATATTTATATATTTTAAATATTTTTTTAAATATTTTTTTATTAAATTATTTAAATTATATTTTTTATTTTTTTATATATTTAATATTTTATATATTTTAATATTATATAATATTTATTATTATTTATATTTAATTTATTTTATTTTATATATTTAATATTTTTAAATTATTATTTTTTTTTTTATTTTATTATTTATAATAATTTTTTTATTAATATTTTTTTATTTTTATTTTAATTTATATTAATTTATTTTTTTAATTTTTATATATATTTTTTTATATTTTTTATATTTTATAATTTAATAATTATTTTTATATATATATTTATTTATATTTTATTATATATTTTTTATATATTATTTTATATTTATTATTATTTATAATTTATAATATATAATTTTAATTTATTTATATTTTAATTTATAATTTTTAAATATATTTAATTTATAAAATTAATTATAATTTATATATTTATTTTTTTTTATATTTATATAATTTATTATTTAATATTTTTTATTATTTTTTTTTTATTATATATTATTTATATATTTTTTTTTTAAATTTTATATATTATTTTTTTTTTTTTTATTTATTTTTTATTATTTTAATTTATTTTTATATATTCTATTTTTTTTTTATTTATTATTATATTTATAATTTATTTATATATTTATTTTTTTTTATTTTTTTTTTTATATTTTTTTTATTAATAAATTTATTTATTATTTTTATATTTTTAATTATTATTTATATTTAATTTTATTATATTTATTTTATAATATTTAAAATTTTTAATTTATAATAATTTAATATATTTTATATTTTATTATAATTATATTTTTTTTTTTTAATAATATTATATTTTTTATATTTTAATTATTTTTTAATTTTTATTATAATTTTTTTATATTTTTTTAATTATATATTATATTTATTTTTTAATAATTTTATTATTTTAATATTATTATTTTAATTTTTATTTTTTTATTTTATTTATATTATTTTTTATTTTTTATTTTTATTTTATTTTTTTTATTATCATATTATTTTATTTTATTTAATTTTAATAATTATTTTTTTATAATAATTAATTATTTTTAATATTTTTTTTTTATTATATTTTAATTTTATAATATTAATTTTTTATTTATTTAATTTATATTTAATATTTTTTATTTGTATTATATACAGTTTATTTTATAATTTTTTTATAAATTTTTATTAATTATATTTTATTTTATTATTTTTATTTATTATTATTATTATTATTTTATATAATTTTGTTATATTTTAATATTATTCTTTTTTTTTTAATTTTTTAATTTTATATATATTATTTATATATTATTTATAATATTATTTTTAATAATTATTTTTTTTAAATATTTAAATTTTTTTTTTATAAAACTAAATTAATTATTTATTTTATTATTTTATTAATATTTTTTAATATTTTTTTGTATTTAAATTAATATTAATTTTTTTTTATATTTTTTAATTTATTAATTTTATATATATTTATTATTAATTTTAATTTTTTAATTTTTTTTTTTATTTTTTTAATATAATTATTATAAATTTATATATTATTTTATTTTATTAATATAATATATTTTTTTATTTTTTTATCTATTATTTTATTATTTTTTATAAATTATTTTTTTTATTATTATTTTTTTTTTGAATATTTTATTTTTATTAATTTTAAATTAATTTTTTTTATTTATATTTTTTTTTATTTATATTTTTTATAATTTTTATTTTATTATTTTTTTTATTATTAATTATATTTTTTTATTTTATTATTTTATTATTTTTTTTATTTTTATTTATTAAAATTATATCTAATTATATATTATTATAATTTATATTATTTTAAATTTAAATTTTATATTTTATTATATTTTTATTATATTATTTTTTATTTTTTATATAGTATTATTTGGTTTATTTTTATTTATTTTTATTTTAAATTAATTTAATTTTTTTTTTTTATTTTTATTATATTTTTTAAATATTATATTTATATAATATTTAATTATAATTATTTTAATTTTAATTATTTAATTTATATTTATTATTAAATAATATATTTTTTTATATTTTATAAAAATTATTTTTTAATTTTTATTTTTTAATTATTTAATATTTAATTTATTTAAATAATAAAAAAAAACCAGGGAGTCTGGAACACTGATGTTGGAACACGTGTGAAATACTTACCTCGACGTGTTTCGACTTATGAGTAACTTACAAGTAACGTGTGTCGATGATTGTGTCAACGATCTGCGTAACGTGCCTAAACTTATGGCCAGCGTATGCGGAACGTGTGTCTACGCTGGCATACGTCGAAAAATTTTCAACATGCTGAAAATTTGTCGACGTACTCGGCGTACTACGACGTATGCCAGCGTGCTCTTCAGCGTGCTATTAACGTATACAAAACTTTACCTAACGTATCGGCAAATTTTTCATACGTCGGCATACGCTGGCTAAAACTCAAGGTGTGACAGCGGCTTGACACTTCGATTTCTAGTGCGGTTATGATTTGAATCGTCGAGCGCCACCTTTTAATAGCTACGCACGTGATCGTGCGATACTCCGCTGCGTGCTATGCATAAGTTAGACTATCGTTGGGCGTAGGTTGTGAACGCCGACAACACGCTCAGCATTCGTTGATATAAGTTTATAATACTCAATACTAATATTTGTTTATCGAAACTGTCTTGTGTGACAATTGAACTAAATACGTTATGCTTACGTCCAACTGTATAATAGTCCAAACTGGAAAAACTTCATAGTGTCAAGGTACGCCAGCGTCTTTACATACATTTTGATACCTTGCCATACGCTGGCTAAAAACGGTCAAGGTGTGACAGGGCCTTTACATTGGGTAACCTTGTAAGATCTATTCTTCAGCCATTTTCTACTGAACGTGGGTACATGATGTCTTTAAGGCATCTTTACCACCTAGAGGGTTAACATAAGTTGTTCATATCCTCCATACGGAGTTGAGTTTGCTGCTGTGGTTAGGACATCTACCAAGTTATCATTCAATTAAACTCACAACTTTCATTGATGCTTTATTCCTTCTCTCCTTTGGTGTTCGTGATCTCGCAAGACATGGAAGACCTTTTCGTCCAGCAAGACCTGTGGTACATAACGTCAATGCATGTGCATCACTTGGCGCTATAGCAGTGTCAATCGAGTCATAAACAGGGTTCTGAGCAACATCAACAGCTTCTCTCAGCGATTTGCCGCACTGTCATCGTCTACAAGGTAAATAGGTTGACCATCAGTCCTCTGGCAAAAGAAGCACAAAGCCTTGTATAGGGGTCTGTGGATGACCGAGTGAATGGTGTGGAGGAGCTTGACGACTCCAGACATACTTCGGGCATTTTCTCTTTCAACTGGTCCTTTGGCGATATGCGACCCTGATGATAGTGCCTGATCATAACGACCCTGGCACAACTAATTTGGTCCGTTAGTTGCGTTGGAATAGCATGTTCGGTGCCAGACAGCCGGTCTCCTTTTGCAACAGTTCTGCTGACATCCCCTCAAGTCGTTTATGAATCTGTACATAATCACCATCCTGTAAAGTGGCTCGCTCCTGTATTGTCTCTATCAAACGGCAGAACGACTCGACTTTTGTTGCAACACCAGGACCCTTTCAGGGAAAATTATCTTGGCACAGGACACATTTTGTCCAGTTCGTTGATCCTTTCGTCTGGCATGAATCCTTGCCACTCAGTGGTACTTCATCCATCATGTTGTTGGTCCTGCAATATAAACTAAATCGTCAGCTCATGAATGTCAAATCTATCATACGTGATGCAGCCTATAAAACTCGGGCTGTGCCTATGTCTAGGGCCATATCAAGGGCACAAATACAATTCATCACCATAAAAGAGCAAACAGATGAGAAAAACAACATCCTTATTTCTTTGACTAATTTATTGACCTAAACTTATGTGATTTAAACGGAAGATGCGGGTAAATGTCGCAATGATAGAACTTTATTAGAGATCCAAAATAAAAACCGCTACTAAGACGTAAAATTACCTGAATAAAATAAAAGCAGAGATGAGTGGGAATCAACAATACTAATACGCAATACGCTAACTACAGCTAACTACATGCCAGTAAACTAAATAGAAACTCCAATATAGACTCCCTCTGTAATTCCAACCCCGGGCACAAAGGCTAACCTAATCCTATCCTATTATAACAGCAGTTAATCTAATGGAACAAAATACTCAGTGACTGATTACATTGATGGTGACTTTCTTTCCGGATAAATGAAAGCACGAACCAGCACATAAGGACATATTTAAAGATCACCCGAAATAATAGAAAAAAGGATAAACACATAGCTATAACATGACGACTGCCCGACTTCCAACTCCTAGCTTAACAGGAAACGCAATTAAAACCTCCAACCCGTGGCCATTCAAACCATAATCCTACCCCATACAGAAAGAACATAAAATGACAAAAAGGTACATAGCCTCAAAGGCTATCACAACTTACCGAAAAAAGGAAGAAAGGTGTGTAAAACGAATATGAGAAAGAAGCTCCGAAGTAAACTGTCATGAATGAAATCAGAAATAAACGAAGCGAACTGAAATGACGTCATAGTGCTGCACGTGCTTGGACGCACGCCGCGCCACATCACGACGTCATGCCACGCCCAGCAACCGTAATGCGAGGCGATGCATGGCGTCGCGACGTGGCGTGTACCTATGTTCCTACAAGATCACACTTACAATACATCAAACTACAAAAACTTAAAATCAAACGTTCTACTACTGAAGGTGCCGAAACCTGATATTGAACAACACACACCAATGTTTCATTGCACAGATGGCCGTTTCCATGGCAACAACTGTTCAATACTTAAATCATAATACTTATGTGTAAGTTATCATGGTCACTATATTTAACAATATTTAGGCCATCCGATGGAAAATATAGTTTAAAAAATATATTAAAAAATGGCAATTCCACTCCAAAAATGCTGTTTCCATGGCAACCGACAGTCAACATGCAACATTTTATTTTCTTATAATCCATTGTTAACCATTTAACAGTAATCCATCATCAGTTGGTTATTTGTATTGTTTCAGATTTTTTAAAATTGGAATTCAAAAAAGCGTTTTTCACCCCAAAACGACCTTTCCAAAAGTTGAAAAAATGTGAAACATCATTTTTTTAATTTAAATAGATTTTAAACTTCTCAAAATCTATAGTTTGACCTCTCCAAAAAATTTCAACGAAATTACACAAGGAACCTGACTGGGGGGGGGGGGGGGGGTTGTGCTTCACCACGTGTCGATATTCACTCCAGGAGGTAGGGGGTGCGAGGAGGCTGTGGAGCGAAGAGGATGGGGAGGTGGAGTGGAAGGGGGTGATTTGGACTTGTGTTTTGTAGTGGTACTTGAAAGAGGGGGTGGGGGGGCATTAGGATAGCATTAGTGCATGATTGAAATGGGGTATGTTAAAAACAGCACGTTGAAACAGGATAGCAAAACAGGATGTCTGAATTCAACTTTTTGCTGAACTTGCCTTCCACCATCTGGTACACTGGATTTGTTCCCTGTGGAACCGAATGAAACGAAGAGGGTGCTCCGTGGCTGCGCCAGAAGTAAGTGCCAAATGTAGAGCACGGCGTTTAATCAGGAACAAATCTGGATGTCCTGTTTATACCTAGATTAATTATTCTACTCTTAATTTCCAGTTGGTCACTGTCTTTGACACAAATACAATTTTTTTTTTGGGACCCGAGGTATCAAAAAGCTACACATGTCGAACAAACAGTTTCAAATGGAGGACCTCACCGCCATTAGAGTATTTAAATTGCATGAGATGTGGCAATAAATGCGAATTGTTGCTTCCAGCTTGCCGGCTCGATGACAGAAGATTTGCATTTTTGCCACATTCATGCTTCATCCCTGTGACATACATAATGCCCTATCGGCATCGGTGGTTCGGGCTGGTGTCGCGTGGGTGACGTCAGGCAGGAGGACAATGGCGGTGATCCTGAAGGCTGCGTGGTGTGAGCTGTGATTACACTCCTTGCCTGGAAGGTCGAACCTCTGAGTGATACATTACATTTGGCGACAGGATAAGACGGCAAGTGAATGAATTTTCTGTAAATTCATTTCTGTATGAATCATGGCGCCTTTTGGCAAGATAAATGAATTTGATGCGGACGTTGAAGACCGGGTGCAATACACAGATCGACTGGCCCAGTACTTCATCGCTAACGACATTGAGATGCAGACAAACAGCGAGCTGCATTACTCAGTGTTGTGGACCTAAAACGTATGGTCTCATGCGTAGTCTGGTGTCGCCGGCGAAACCTTCTGATAAAACCTTCAACGAACTCTGTGTGCTCATTCAAGAACATTTTCATCCCAAACCATCCCCGATTGTGCAAAGGTTCAAATTCAACTCTTTTTCGGAAACCGGGACAATCGATTACAGCATATGTTGCTGATTTGAGGCATGTATCGGAGGACTGTGAATTTGAGGTGAGATTGGAGGAAATGCTCAGGACAGACTGTGTGTTGGTGTCCAAGATGAGCACATTCAACGTAGGTTGTTGCCAGAAAAGGGTTTGGATTGCAAAAAAAGCCATGGAAATAGCTCATGGGATGGAAGTTGCTGCTAAAATTGTGACAGATATTCAAGCAATGAATGCCTCTATTTTTCCGCAAGGGAGGGAAGAGAAAGTGCATAAAGTTTCGGTCTATAATCAACAGTACAAGCAGTCCAGGAGTATGACCAGCCCTGGCAACCAAGGTAATTTTGACCTTGAATGAGGACAGGGGTCAAAGTTCAAATGTAAATTTTGCAGCCTGTTTCCGATGTTCCAGTTCATCTCATGCACTGACGAATGCCGGTTTAAGGACACCGAGTGCAATTTCTGCCACCGTGTCGGGCATATTGACAAGGCTTGTATAATAAAAAAAAAAAGTCAAGTACTCGATTTAGGAAGCAGAAAAGGCAACACACAACGAATGTGGCTCAACGTGACTCTGAAGTTAATGATTTGGAGGATTTGGATGACGTTTATACCATGTGTCGTGTTGTTTCCAGGAATAGGGGAATCCACCCCTGGTAGCAGATTTTGTTATTGATGGTAAAAAGGTGAGGATGCAGATTGATTCAGGAGCCTCCGTTTCACTGATGAGTGCAAAGTTGTACAAAGAGATCTGCTAAATCCCCGGCAGTGTACAAATCCGGTGCTGTTTTACACACTTACACAGGTGAGCAGATCAAAGTGGTTGGAACGATTGCTGTTGATGCACAATATGAGGGTCAGAAATTCACCGTACCTCTCATTATCATGGATGGTGTCGGCCCAAGCCTTGTAGGGCGTGACTGGCTGAAGGTGTTCAAACTGAAATGGTCTGAGATTTTTCACATTGGAGCATAGGCATCGCACAAACCTGTGGTGTAACAATACCGGAAGTTTTTCGGAGTGGACTTGGCAGAGTGAAGAACATGACTGCTAAAATCCAGGTGGACCCATTGGCTGAGCCGAAGTTTTTCAAACCTTGGTCAGTGCCCTACACCATACGGGGAAGGTCGAGCTAGAGCTTGGGCGCCCACATAAAGAGGAATTGTAGAACCCGTAGAGTTCTCAGACTGGGCGGCACAATAGTGCCTGTGTTAAAAATGTATGGCCAAGTTCGCATATGTGGTGATTATAAGCTAACTGTTAATCAAGTGGCAAAACTTGACAGCTATCCGATTCCTTGGATTGAGGACTTTTATGCCACCCTAAATGGAGGATAGGCTTCACGAAGCTTGATCTCAGCAGTGCTTATTTGCAATTACCTTTGGATGAGGCATCAAAGGATTGCACAACCATAAATACTCACCGTGGCCTTTTCAGATATACCGCCTCCCACTGGGGATTTCCTCTATCACCCTCCATTTCCAGCGAAGTATGGACACCCTTCTGCAGGGTATTCCCACATCAGTGTCTATATTGATGACTTCTTAATTTTTGGGGAGACTGAGGCCAACCATGTGAAAAATCTGGACGCAGTGCTCTGTAGATTTTCAGATGCAGGAATGACTGTTCGCAAGGAAAAATGTGTTTTCCAAGCCAAGGAGGTGGAGTGTCTGGCTACAGGATCGATGCAGAGGGGCTACACCCTGTAGTTAGCAAGGTTCGAGTGGTGGTGGAAGCTACAGTTCCCAGGAATGTGTCAGAACTGAAATCTTACCTGGGGCTCTTGAACTTCTATGGGCATTTCCTACCTGGCCTGTCAACAGTACTTTCACCACTCAATGCTATGCTAATTAAAGCAGCCATTTGGAATTGGGGACCGAAACAAGATTAATTTTTCAAGGCTTCAAAACAACAGTTAAGTTCTTCCAAGGTTCTAGTGCATTATGATGCAAAGAAAGATCTACTACTTGCATGTGACGCCTCACCATACGGCGTTGGAGCAGTTTTGTTTCATTGTATGCCGGATGGAACCTAAAAACTGATCGCATTTGCCTCACATCTGCAGAGAGAGCAAATACTCACAGCTCAAGAAAGAAGGCTTGGCGGTGGTTTTCGGGGTGAAGAAATTCCATTCATACCTTTTTGGTCAGCATTTTGAAATCACCAACGACTACAAGCCACTACAGTCCTTATTCAGTGCTACCAAAGGAGTTCCTGTGTTAGTTTCTTCAAGGATACAACGCTGGGCACTAATTCTGGCGGCCTATGATTACTCTTTCTCGCACAAGCCACACAAGGATATGGGGCCTGCTAATGCCATGAGTCATTTTCCTTTATGTGAAAGCCCCATATCTGTGCCCACTCTTGAAGACACTGTACTCCTCATGGAATTCCTGGATTCTTCACCAGAACGGCTGAAGAGATTTGTCAGTGGACGGATCATGACCCCGTTCTGTCATGCGTGCGCGATTGCATACAATGGTTTCCAGTCAGTTTTCTGAGTTTCTAGCAAGCTATGGAATACACCACCATCTCACATCATGATACAACCTGTAATCAAATGTGGTGCATTAAACGATTCACCAGGGAGTTCAAGGACAGCCTGAGAGCTACCATGCCAGGGGAAGAAACATTTGAACAATCCATTTATATCCGACTCCACACATACAGGTCAACCCCACACACTTTAATAGGAAGACACCAGTTAAAATTATGATTGGTCGCAACATGCGCATGCCACTGAATACCCTTCATCCATCATTGCCATCAAACATGATCATCAGAGTGAAATCGGAAGGAATCCCAAAGCGACAAGACAAACCGAAAACATACTCAAGCAAGTGAACATGTGTATAGAGACCACAATTCACAATGGGTGACTGGGTTCACATAAAACGGCCAGATCACAAGCACAAGCTCATGCTATCTTCATTGCGACCTAAGCATATCAAGCATGTCAAGTTTCAATGTTTGTGTTGAAAGATTACAAGGATTACGAACGATCCAACATGTTTATTACAACCACGCAGTACATAAACATGGCAGCACCATGTTCACTCAAACCAGATGTGTTCCACTACTCCCATGTCAAGCAGACAAAGGTCAATTGCCTTGCAGCTGGAGCACCACATGACACCTCCACCCTTTCAACCCCCCCCCCCAAAAAAAAAACAACAAGAATATAACACAGGAAACATTGCAAGATAAATAAACAGAAGAAAAACAATAGGGTACCAGCATGTGAGGTTTGGTATCCTATATATGTAAGAAAACTTCAAGGCTCAAAATGAGTCGAGGTTTAATCATTCTGCCAGAGTAGGTAGTGGTAAACTTGGTTTGACTCGACGAGATACACTTCTAGTCTTGGGGATTTCAATGCATCGACTGGAACTGATAGGGATGGTTATGAGACGTGTGTTGGTCCCTATGGGTCTGGAAATGTTAACTAGAATAACACGAAGTTCCTTGACTTTGCAAGAAGTCATGGACTTAGGGTGGCTGGTTCATGGTTTCAGTGCCCACAAGCTCATCGCTCGGCTTGGTATTCCAACGCTGGTGTGGAAAAGGAGATTGAAGACTTTCTCATTGATGGTCACTGGAGTATGATCCAAAACTGCAGGGTCTACCGGAGTGCTCAGTTCCTCAACACTGACCACCGGCTTGTTGTAGCAACTCTTAAGTTGCACCTTAAATCCAGGAGAATAGTACCATCCCAGCCTAGGCTGGATGTTGGCAAGCTCAAGAACGAGAGGTAGCTGAGGAGTTTGCGAACATGCTGAGTGGAGATTTGGGGGGTCTGGGTGCTTTGGGGGAACCTGAAGAGTTGTGGAGTGCCTTCAAGACCACCATTCTTGATGTTGCGGGTAGATGTCTTGGAACTCACGGAGGGTGAAGAAGAATTTTGTCTCTCAAGGGACACTGGATACCATTGACCAGAGTCGCAGGGCCAGGCTGAATGGCAGAGCTGAGCTGTTCAGGAGCTGAGGCATAAAACTGTACATGCACTAATATAAGGTGGACAAGGAGGCCTATGTGCGAGGAATCTGTGAGGGGGTAGAGCATCACCTGTGGTCAAGTGATTCTTGCCTTGCTTACAGGGGAATAAGTGCATTGCGTTCGTCCAAGTCCATCCCTCGGTGTACTGCTGTTAGAGCAGAGGGTGGTGGGCTCTTAACAGAGGAGTCTGAAGTGAAGGCCACTGGGCTGGTTACTTTGAGCGGTTGTCCCAGGCTGATCCACAAGCTGTCGAATTGCCCGTCAGTGGTGTTACAATCACTGTTGCTGACCCTCCAATCAACTGTGGTCCACCTTCGTTTGTGGAAACACATGCAGCGGTGAACCGGTTGAAATGCAGTAAAGCTCCAGGAATCTGTGGCATCCATGCTGTAACTTCTCAAGGCTGGTGGAAATGCTGTACTCATGTCGTTGCATGCAGTTATGTGCTCTGCCTGGAACACAGGCATCATCCCAACTGACTGGAAGAGGGCCTTGTTCTCCCTCTTTGGAAAGGGAAGGGTGATCACCAGGACTGCAACAACTCACGAGGGGTGACGCTGCTTTCAGTGCCGGGAAGGTCTTTGCTCGGATAATTCTTGATCGGGTTCGCCACCATCTGCTTGAGCACCAGCATCCATAGCAGTCAGGCTTTACACTAAAGACGTGAACGATTGACCGTATCCTTGCTCTTTGGGTCCTCACCAAACACCGACGAGAGTTTCGGCAGGGGCTGCTTGCAGCCAATGTTGATTTCTGTGAAGTGTTGATTCAGTGAATCGGGATGCCCTCTGGAGGATTGTTGGTCTTCATGGGATGCCACCAAAACCAATCGATCTGATGTCTGAACTATACTCTGGCACTGAGAGTGCTGTGAGATGTGGTGGTGCATCTCAACTCATTTCCAGTTGTTACTGGAGTTCATCAGGGGTGTTGCACTGGCCCCCACACTTTTCAGCGCTTGTATGGACTGGATTCTGGGAGGATGTCGGAGAGATCAAGCTGCGGTGCATTGTTGGAATGTCAAATCTCTGACCTTGATTTCGCAGATGATGCAGTCATCTTTGCGGAGACTCTAGATATCCTTTTGGGGGCCTCGAGGTGCTGAATTAGCAGTCTGAGCCGCTGGGATTACGGGTTTACTGGGTCAAAACTAAGATCCAGACTTTCAATGACATCTTGGATGCTGCTATCTTGTCTGTACCTGTTTGTAGCGAGGATGTTGAGGTCACGGAGAGATTCACATACCTTGGCAGATATTTATGCCTCTGCTGGCTGTGAGCCAGAGGTCAACAGATGTCTGGGTCGGGCCTTGGGAGTCATGGATTAATTGGATCATAGGGGTGGCACTGCCAGTACCTGTGCGGTTGGATGAAAGTCCGAATCTTCAGGTCCTTGGTGCTTCCAGTCTTGCTCTATGCATGTGAGACTTGGACTCTGACCAGGGATCTGAGACGGAGACTTAATTCCTTTGGTACCAGGTCTCTTCGGGGAATCCTTGGTTCTCGCTGGTCGGACTTTGTGTCCAACAAGTGGTTGCTGAGGGAGGCTCAAATGAGATTTGTTACCTGCATAGTCCGTGAACGTCAGCTGCGGCTGTATGGGCATGTGGCTCGTTTTCCTGACGCTGATCCTGCTCATCAGATTATCTCAGTGAGGGAGCCTCGTGAGTGGAGGAGGCCAATGGGCCGACCATGTGCCTTGTGGTTGCAGCAGGTCGACCCGCATCTCAAGGAGATGGGGATGAGCCAGGCATCTGCCTGGGGATGGCCAGACGGAGGCTCCTGGAATACCGGCGGAAAGTGGACGCAGAAACTTGCTGCTCTGGCGCATGCTCCCATACCTGACCTGAATCGAGGTGCTTTGTTGTGCATGTGTAGGCACGCGCAAAATGGTGCCAAGCCGCTCTCTCGTAGCGGAACGTTCCTCAGGCAATTTGTGAGTAGTATTCCACCCCAATGCTCAGAGACCCCACGCGCCCTCTTTGTGCGTCGATTGTCCTCACCGACCAGCCACTGTCAGAATGGCGCCATCCCCTTCGGTGACATACCCGAGGCTCAGGGTCCATCTCACACGACTCAACCAAATGCCAAAGCCAGCGTCTGGCTCAATACACGAGCCAAATCGCCTCAGCATGAATATGAGAATCATTTCGTCCTCTTCATGCATCAAATGAAAGCCAGCCGTTCTTACAGGCCATCTCCGAGCTGTTCTTTCTCGACCGCATTCGTCCTTCACTCCGCACTTGTGCATTCCTCCTCTCTCTCTTTGTCTGACGCCACACCGAATCATCGGTCCACTTCCGGGGCGTGGCTTGCTGGCACGAACCCAGGAATGCAGGGCCTTTCTGTCTGTTCGGCATGCCTGCCTCGCTTCTGACGTCACGCCCATCAATCATCAGCCTGGGGGCGGTCTTCAACCACCGTCACCCTTGGAGGCGGAGCTTCTGTCGCTCGGCACGTTTGGCTCGGTTGTAAATGCAAAAATGTAGGAATACATTACAGGGGGGCAATCACATACTGGGGCAACTTATTCTTAATCCTAATCTAATTAACACCGCACCCCCCCCCCCCAATGTGGCAACACGTAACATTTAAGCTCGCAGTTTCCCTACCCAATTACATTGAGATGTCTGCTACACGTCTACGGACCAAACAACTCCATTCAATTCTAACTTTCCTATTAAATTCCTCCATCTACCCCCACAACCATAACAATATATATATATATATATATATATATATATATATATATATATATATATTTACATACATATATATTGTTGCGGGCCGGGTCTGGCGGAGAACGACCACTAGGTGAGGGAAACTAAGTCGACTCCCACCAGACTCCCGGAATTGGAGTCCGTCGCTCACGGATAATTCCATGACGTGGCGGGTCGCTTAACCGACCATGGACGCCAATACCTCAACCGCGTGGCGTAGGGTCCTCCTGTCTAGAAACAAGTTACCTAATTAACCACGCGGTTTCAACTACTGGGAACCACGCCCTCGGTACGCCTTGCCCGAACCGGATCACTCTCCCAACTACCGACTACCTTTCCGGATCGGATGCAGTCGAGCGGCACTGCCCAGGACGTACCGGCTCGAAGGAACGGATTATCGGGAATAAAGACCCGGCTAAACTCAGATCCGAACCATGCTGGACCAATGGAGGAAAAGACAAAGACGAGCTGGGAACATTTCTACAATTATTTATTTGCAATAAAGCGAGGAAAAACATGTGGCACAGGAAAAAGGTTAATTCGGTATGTTACGCAGGGGAAGATGAGAGAGGTGTGGTGCGGAAATTTACAAGCAACTTACAAAAGCGGACACAGTGCAGACTTGACGCGAGAATAATA
>CM068958.1:65801493-65811511 GCA_035128595.1 Eptatretus atami | reverse complement strand
TTCTTGTAGGGAACATAGGTGACGCCACGTCGCGACGCCATGCCATCGCCTCCGATTACGGTTGCTGGGCGTGGCATGACGTCGTGATGTGGCGCGGCGTGCGTCCAAGCACGTGCAGCACTATGACGTCATTTTCAGTTCGCTTCGTTTATTCTCGATTATTCATGACAGTTTACTTCGGAGCTTCGTTTCATCATATTCGGTTTTCAACACCTTTCTTCCTTTTTCGGTAAGTTGTGATAGCCTTTGAGGCGTATGTACCTTTTTGTCATTTTATGTTCTTCTGTATGGGTTAGGATTATGTTTTGAATGGCCACGGGTTGGAGGTTTTAATTGCGTTTCCTGTTAAGCTAGGAGTTGGAAGTCGGGCAGTCGTCATGTTATAGCTATGTGTTTATCCTTTTTCTATTATTTCGGGATGATCTTTAAATATGTCCTTATGTGCTGGTTCGTGCTTTCATTTATCCGGAAAGAAAGTCACCATCAATGTAATCAGTCACTGAGTATTTTGTTCCATTAGATTAACTGCTGGTATAATAGGATAGGATTAGGTTAGCTTTGTGCCGGGGGGTTGGAATTACAGAGGGAGTCTATTTGGAGTTTCTATTTAGTTTACTGCATGTAGTTAGGCTGTAGTAGCATGTAGTTGCATGTAGTTAGCGCGTATTGTTGATTTCCCACTCATCTCTGCTTTTATTTTATTCAGGTAATTTTACGTCTTAGTAGCGGTTTTTATTTTGGATTCTAATAAAGTTCTATCATTGCGACATTTACCCGCATCTTCCGTTTAAATCACATAAGTTTAGGTCAATAAATTAGTCAAAGAAAATAAGGATGTTGTTTTTCTCATCTGTTTGCTTTTTTAGGTGATGAATGTTATTTGTCCCTTGATATGGCCCTAGACATAGGCACAGCCCGAGTTTTATAGGCTGCATCACGTATGATAGATTTGACATTCATGAGCTGACGATTTAGTTTTATATTTGCAGGACCAACAACATGATGGATGAAGTACCACTGAGTGGCAAGGATTCATGCCAGACGAAAGGATCAACGAACTGGACAAAATGTGTCCTGTGCCAAGATAATTTTCCCTGAAAGGGTCCTTGGTGTTGCAACCAAAAGTCGAGTCGTTCTGCCGTTTGATAGAGACAATACAGAGAGCGAGCCACTTTACAGGATGGTGATTATGTACAGATTCATAAACGACTTGAGGGGATGTCAGCAGAACTGTTGCAAAAGGAGACGGCTGTCTGGCACCGAACATGCTATTCCAACGCAACTAACAAGGACCAAATTAGTTGTGCCAGGTTCGTTATGATCAGGCACTATCATCAGGGTCGCATATCGCCAAAGGACCAGGTTGAAAGAGAAAAATGCCCGAAGTATGTCTGGAGTCGTCAAGCTCCTCCACACCATTCACTCGGTCATCCACAGACCCCTATGACAAGGCTTTGTGCTTCTTTTGCCAGAGGACTGATGGTCAACCTATTTACCTTGTACGGAGTGACAGTGCGGGCAAATCGCTGAGAGAAGCTGTTGATGTTGCTCAGAACCCTGTTTTTATGACTCGATTGAACACTGCTATAGCGCCAAGTGATGCACATGCAATTGACGTTATGTACCACAGTTCTTGCTGGACGAAACATGTCTTCCATGTCTTGCGAGATCACGACACCAAAGGAGAGAAGGATAAAGCATCAATGACACAAGTTGTGAGTTTAATTGAACTGATCAACTTGGTAGATGTCCTAACCAAGCAGCAAACTCAACTCCGTATGGAGGACATCGAGACAACTTATGTTAACCTCTAGGTGGTAAAGATGCCTTAGAACATCATGTACCCACGTTCGTAGAAAATGGCTGAAGAATAGAATCTTACAGGCGTTACCCAATGTAAAGGCCCTGTCACACCTTGACGTTTTAGCCAGCGTATGGCAAGGTATCAAAATGTATGTAAAACGCTGGCGTACGCTGAACTATTGAAGTTTTTTCCAGTTTTGGACGTATTCATAACGAGTTGGACGTATGCATAACGTATTAGTAATGTACACAGAACGTTCGATAACATATAGATAACTTATATCAACGAATGCTGAGCGTGTTGTCGGCGTTCACAACCTACGCCCAACGATAGTCTAACTTATGCATAGCACGGCAGCGTATCGCCGACGATCACGTGGCGTAGCCTATTAAAAGGCTGCGGCTCGACGATTCAAATCATAACCGCACTAGAAATCGAAGTGTCAAGCCGCTGTCACACCTTGACGTTTTAGCCAGCGTATGCCGACGTATGAAAAATTTGCCGAATACGTTATGGGTAAGTTTTGTATACGTTATAAGCAGCTGAAGCACGCTGGCATACGTCGTAGTACGCCGAGTACGTCGACAAATTTTCAGCATGTTGAAAATTTTTCGACGTATGCCAGCGTATGACACACGTTCCGCATACGCTGGCCATAAGTTGTAGGCACGTTACGCAATCGTTGACACACATCGACACAACGTTACTTGTAAGTTACTCATAAGTCGAAACACGTCGAGGTAATGTTTCACACGTGTTCCAACATCAGTGTTCCAGACTCCCTGGTTTTTTTTATTTTTATTTTTTCTTCGGCATGACGGTGATGTTGACACTTCGATTTCTAGTGCGGTTATGATTTAAATCGTTGACGCGGCAGCCTATTAATTATATTAATTATAACAGCACTAGAAATCGAAGTGTCAACATCACCGTCATGCCGAAGGAAAAAAAAACAAAAAAAAAACAGTGAGTCGGGAACACTGACGCTAAACATTACCTCGACGTGTTTCGACTTATGAGTAACTTACAAGTAACGTGTGTCGACGTGTGTCAACGATCGCGTAACGTGCCGACAACTTATGGCCAGCGTATGCGGAATGTGTGAGTCATACGCTGGCATACGTCAAAAAATTTCAAGCATGTTAAAATTTGTCGACGAGCTCGGCGTACTACGACGTATGCCAGCGTACTACGACGTATGCCAGCGTGCTCTTAATGTATACCAAACTTACCCATAACGTATTCGAAGTGTGCCAGCGTTTTAGACAAATTTTCATACGTCGGCATACGCTGGCTAAATCGTCAAGGTGTGACAGGGCCTTAAGGTCAGTGCTCCAAAAGAACAGACAGAAATCTTCTATTCTCTATTCACCTGAGACATGCGAGGAAGATATGGTCAATGCTAGCATTACAAATGACGACACAATGGACCATATGGATGCTATATACAAAGCAGCTATGCTTGTTCGCAAAAGTCTAGAGAACTTCTCCACAAAAAGGACAACAGATGAATATATACAAGTTTCTAGCAGTGAACAGGACGTCCCCGGAGAGCTTAAGGCAATGGTACGTTGGATAATGCTTGGCCCAGTGAAGAGATGCAATCAGAAGCACGGACAAATGTTGTGGACAGATCAGTATTAACTGTAAGCCAAACCATCATGTACGGCCTCAAGTCTAGGAGGCAGGCAATGAACAAACCACGGAACGAATCTGCTCTATTCCGTCCGCAACGTCAAAGGGAAAATCCTAAAGTTATCGGTACGGCTCTAGCCGTCCACCATGACACAAGGAATAAAAAAGATGGTAGACCTTCTCAATGCTTCTCAATGCTCAATGTCAAGCAGCAATTTCTCAAGCAAACATTTCTTAATCCATTAAAGAATGAGCCTCTGATCTGGATTCACAAGGACACGAGTGGTCAACTCAAACCGACAACAACAGACATTCTCCCTGCACCAAAGGCAATTATCGAGATGATAAGGTGCCAGTGCAAGACAGAATGTTCATCACAGAGATGTTCCTGCAGGGCCAAGAACTTAACATGCACTGATCTTTGCATGTGCAGCACTTTGTGTGAGAATGACGAGGACTCAAACATTGAACGGCATGACCACGATAGTGATGATGACGATGGCAATGATGAGTGACATGAGAGACAGTGATGCCAATTGGCTACAAACTCATATTTGACATTAAGTCATTTCACTGATCACCATATTCACGTTACTTGTTTCAAGATTTGAAAGCAAATATATTAAATAAACGGTAATTTGACAAAATGATAGCCGTTTCCATGGCAACCATTGTCAAAATACAGATATATGTATTCTATATAAGAACTGTCCTCTAGTTAACAATTATGCATCATCAGTTGCTTGCTTGCGATTAATTTTGAACTTTCAGAGCTGAATTTTAAAAAACGGCTTTTTCCCCCAAAACAACCTATTTGACCACATTATATGCATTGAAAAAAATGTGAAACATGGATTTTCTGTTTGGTATTGTTTAAGCTTTCCAAAAATGTTGGGGTTAGGCCTAAGTCACATTGCTCTACGGCGAGGATACGGCGGCCGTACGCCCTCTGAATTTACAGAAACGTGCGGCGGCCGCAGAGTTTCTGCGGTGGCCTCAGGGTGGCCCTACGCTGTTTGGCTATCTTTTACAGGCCGTAGGGGTCGCCGTGGAATTATAACGCGGAGTTATAACTTTTTTCATTTCTACGTTGCCGTAGCAATTCGACATTGCCGTAATTGTGACGTAGTTGTGTTCCACGTCGACCGTCGTAGGGCGTGCGGTGGACTTGCGTTATTGGTGCGGCTGCCCGTAGTCTCTTATCAATGAAAAATGAATTTTGCCCTAAAAACCGAATACATTAAAAAAAAATAGCACCGCAATGCGGGCGTAACCCTCAGCCCCTTGACGCAAACCAATTTCAAGATGGTGGCCATATTGAAAAATCGCAGCATGCCCATTTTCGAAAGGAACCTTCCTCTACTCAACCCCACACACCCAGCAAAAATGGATTTAATCGGACAAGGCGTTCTCCCTCAAAATTGACGGAAACCAATTTCAAGATGGCTGCCATGGCGGCCACCAGTGAAAATGCAGCATGCCCATTTTGGAAAGGAACCTTCCTCTACTCAACGCCATTATAGCTCGCCAGAATAAAATCAATGTGTGAAGCCGTTCTCAAGTTATTGTCTGGAAACCAAATTCAAGATGGCTGCTCTAGCCGCCATATTGGATATCGGATTGCGCTGAATATCGAAAGGAACCTTCCTCTAAACAACCCCCATTATATCACACAAAAATAAATCAATAAGTCAAGCCATTCTCAAGTTATTGTCCCGAAACCAAATTCAGATGGCTGCCCTAGCCACCATATGGATATCGTTGTGCTGTATATCGAAAGGAACCTTCCTCTAACCACCCCCATTATACCCCCATGAAAATAAAATCAATCTGTCAAGCCGTTCTCAAGTTATTGTCCGGAACCAAATTCAAGATGGCTGCCCTAGCCGCAATATTGGATACCGCATCGCACTGATTATCGAAAGGAACCTTCCTCTACCCAGCCACAAACACACTGCAAAAATGGATTTCATCGGACAAGGCGTTCTCCTCGAAATTGACGGAAACCAAAAGTTGACAGACGCCCGGACGCCCGCCGATGACGACAATACCCCTTAGCCATTCCAGGCTGAGGGGTAAAAACCGAACACAAACGAAGCGTTCATGTTTGTTCACGTGTCTCCCCACCTGTTCGAGCCGCATCTTCGCGCTTTGTTCATTCAGTTCGTCCGGTGGAAGTACTTGTGGAAGTACTTGTGAAAGCATCTCTCGTGTGTCGATCGCTACTTTACCTCGTGGTTTTCACCTTGATTTGAGCTGTTTTTTTTTTTTTTACTCATCTTGTGTTTTAATTAATAAAAAAAAGCAATCCGATCACGGTGATGTGACGGACTGTCGGGCAAGGATTTAATTTCACAGAAAAACCGGTTGTAATTTGGAATATCCATGATTACCTCAGCCCGATGCGTTTGATGAAAGTGATTGTGGTTCTGGGGCATCATGTTTGATGAGCTGCCCTGGGGGCAGCGCTCGCAGAGTGCGCGAGCGATCGAACCCAGGCCGGAGCTCGAGCCTGTGTGGACCTTTTGGATTGGTGATTGTACCAGTTTACATACAATACACCGCCACCCGAAGGTCATTTACTCATCTTATTTACCTAAACATGGGAATTTCAGTTGAAAGTGGGTTTTCTTGGGGTCCAGGAACAGATTAATTCACTCCATTATTTCTTATTGGGAAAATAGTTTGGAAGTCGAACTTTTTGCAATCCGAACAGCCTCCTGGAACGAATTCAATTCGGATTCTGGGGCACCACACGTACTGTATATTCTGAACTGTTATATTATTATTTCAGTAAAAAAGAACTGGTATATGATACCCACTTGTTACCGTCCGTCTGGCCGCACGTTCGCCTTTGGGCCCCCCTGCGGTCGCCTTGCGGTCGCCTTGCGTCTGCCTTGAAAATTCTATGGCCGCTGCAGGACGCCCTAAGGTCACCGTCGGCATGAATCAAATCAAAGACCGTACGGCACCCCTACGTTTTCGGTCTCCACAATTTATAAATACGCGTGCGGCTCCCCGAAAAAAAAAACATATGTGAACTGCTACATTGTGTGACCGTGGAAATACTGCGGCCGCCGTATAATTGCTAGTGGCCGTAGATTTTGGAGACCCCACGGCCCGCCGTGGAAATGTGACTTAGGCCTCTAGCTACTCTCCAAAAACTTCCAACGAAGGTCAAATTATGGACACAAGGAACCTGACTACCCCCCCCCCCTTCCCCTGCCCACTTCTCACTCCCTCTTGTCTTGCTCCCCCTCCCTTCCCCAATCTCTCTCTTTCCCCTCCTTCTTAATTCGTTCTCTCCCCCCCTCCTCTCTCCCATCCCTCCTCTCCACCTCTCTTCGCTCCCAACCCCTCATCTCTCTCTCACCCCTCCCTCCTCTCTTCCCTTCCTATCACCCCTCCCTCCTCTCTCCTCTCACCCTTCCCTCCTCTCTACCGCCTCTCCCCTCGTCACCAATCCCTTTTCTCTCCCCCTCCTCCCTCTCTCACCTCCCTCTCTCACTCCTCTCTACCCCTCTCTCTCTCACCCTCCTTCCTCTTCTTTCCCTTCCCTCCCTCTCCCACCTCCTCTCTCACCCTCCTTCCTCTTCTCCCCTTCCTCCCTCTCCTCCCTCCCTCTCTCCCCTCTCTCTTCAATATTCCCGTCAGCGAAGCGTTTTATTTGTTCGTTTGGAATCAAACACAGAGTGCTCCAAAGGACAATATTTCTTGCAAAGACCACATAATGTAGAGGGTTTTCAGACCTATCCCATCATGCCGTGCACGGCCGCCATGTTGGTTGTATTCACTTCCATGGCAACGATATCACCAGTAATTCCACAATGCAGCAACGTTTATGTCGTCATTCTCACGGACTGCAACGGAAGGTTACGCTAATTATTTGGCCTTGTTTACCTTTTCTCGCTTCTTTAGCTTGCCAACCAACATGGCACCCGAGCAGTGGTCATCCATCCATCCCCACACAGTGGGTACTGAAACCTTCATCGGTTTCACTGGGAAGCACAAGTAAATGTAAGCGGGACACTCAGCTTCGCTTCTCACTGGTCACCTGACGAGACAGCTCTCTCCCTCTTCAAAACCACGACGAGAAGACCCCGAAGAAGGTTTAACTACTTCCTTCCAAAATATGCATTGCAAGAAGCGAGGCGACGAGTAGACCGTAACCATGGTAACCAAGCGTCTCCAAAAAAAGAGATGACGCCGTCAAACAAGCGGAAGTACGAACCCCAAAGCTGCACTTTAAAGCAGCGCCGCCTGTGGAATAAAATGAACTTGCAAATTATTTAAACGTAAATATGTTCGGTTATTGGTGGTTTCCTTCGATAAAAATAACAAGCGAACTGAACAAATCATGTTTTTATAATCATGACTCTATTTTCCTATAGCTAGAAGTTGAGCCTTGGTACTGTCAGGTAGCGTGGCCGAGCGGTCTAAGGCGCTGGATTTAGGCTCCAGTCTCTTCGGAGGCGTGGGTTCGAATCCCACGCGCCAAGAGTATTTTTTGGCATTAATTAAATATGAATACCAGCACACGGGACGTCCAGTTTCAGGTTGTAGTTACGATAGTTGTTGATATTATATTAATAATCTTTTTTATTATCCTCCGAGCCGAATTATCAACCGATTTCCGTTGATTCCTGGCAACTTTCTCTCACATAAAATTCCCACTTGTTGATTCATTCAATTCAATCACAATCAATAAATGTAGTTGCCTCAATCGATTCGGTAATTGGTCTCCCCGTGGTTCGAAGTCGGGATGCTCGCTCTCGCATTTTTACCCGCCCGGTGGTGGCCGCAGTGGCAGGAGGAAAGTGGTGCACCTGCGGTGGTGTGTGAACCCCGACCCGTAACTCGCGCCGTGCCACATCCGAACGGACGCGCTGGCGCATGACAACGACGTTGCCCGAGCGACGCCGAGGGGGTTGGCGGCGGCGCGCTGTGAGCCGCGGCACGTGCGAGTTTCCCGCGCTTCGGCCACGGGGCCGTTTGTGGATTGAGGAAATGTCAAGGGTGCACGACCATTATTTCCGCTGCACTTCGCGCTGCGACCTCATATTTGATCGTGTTCCCACAGTTTTCGGTTTTTATCCATGTCTCTGTAATGAGCCAGACAAAGGTTCGAGACCAACTGACTTGTTTATTCTCACAAACCGAGACCCACCGTGTTGCGCACGTGAAACAAGCCCAACAACACACTATTCCTACATCTTCCCCTCAATGTTCAAAAACACACATAAGTGGCCAAAATTTATAACTAGTACCACCCCATTAAATCAAGCAACAAAACCACACAAAACACCAAAGTACAGTAGTAAATAATTAGGCAGCTCAAACTCAGACAGGAGATTCAAACTGTATACCACTAATCATTGAGATGCGTGGGTAGTGTCTTGAATAGAGAAGAACGGCCAATAGGTGGTGCCACTACTTGTGTGGAGACTGCCTCAGGCTGCGAGGCTGAGGATGCTTGCTCAGCTGGATCTTGTGAATGAGGCATTGTTGTGGACCGATTCGCCAATGGTCCTCAACTGGAAGAGGGGTGATAGGTGGAGGAAACTCCAAGGTCTTCCGTAGGTGCTTGCGGTTGCGGCGGTAAACCTGGCCATCTTGCGTCATCACATGATACGAACGGGGCCACAGTGTGTAGCAGTGACAACTGCTGGCTCCAGACCTTTCTTGCCTGATGCGGATGCTTTCACCGGGAGTAAGTGGTGGGAGCTCTTTGGAGTTCCGGTAAAATTTCTTCGCAACCTGTTGAACGCCGTACCAATGGCTGACGTGCATCTGCCGGAATGTGCGGTTGCAAATTCGCTCTGTCATAGGTAGCCTGTCTCTGAGCCTTCGATTCATCAAATAGCTGTGCTGGGGAGTAGGGTAGTCCTGCTATGGGAACTGTTTCGGTATGTCAACAGGGTCAAGTCCAAGTCCTCTCCGGATTCTAGAGCTTTCCTGAGGCCTTGTTTGACAGTCCGTATTGTACGTTCAGCCTGCCCATTTGATTGAGCATACGTAGGGCTCGATGTTATGAGTGAAATCCCCATCCCTGGGCGAATCTATTTAATTCTGCACTTGCGATGGCATGTTGTCAGCCATCAGTTCCCGAGGAATGCCGTGTCTCGCGAACGTTGGCTTGAGTGCATCAACGACGTGCTTGGCAGCAAGACCAGGGACCCGAATAACCTCTGGGTATTTTGAGAAATAGTCTACCACTACAAGGAAATGTTTCCCTGCAAATTGAAAAGAGGTCAGTCCCGACTTTCCGCCATGGTCCTTGTGGAACTTCCTGTGGCATGAGCGGTTCTTTGCAATTGGCTGGTCGAAACTTTGCACACACTGCAACATTTGGCTACAAGTTGCTCGATGTCACTGCTCATATTTTTAGATCAATTTTTATACGTTGCCATTGCTGGCTTAAACGTCAAGGTGTGACAGGGCCCTTATCATCCGAGGTTGCAGAGCATAGGGTCTCCAGTCTGTGTTGGCTTACTGGCAACTCGGATATTAACTGGTGCACCCTCATCTGCATGTCTTCAAATAAAACACTGGCAGTTGGTACAATGCCGGTAGGAGCTC
>CM068958.1:65781833-65795602 GCA_035128595.1 Eptatretus atami | reverse complement strand
CACCCCCTCTGCCGTACCATCGGCCTCCTTCAGACCGCAAGCAGCAGCTTCTTCCTCACTGCTGATCTGGATAAATCACAACTGGTCCAACACGTGAACATGTCTTTCAATCCGGACAAATCTCACACTCTCACTAGTGTCTCTCCGAAAGGACCGTTTAGAACCCCCCCCCCCACCACACTTTCAACAATCTCTTGGAAGAAGTCCTTTCTTTCAAGCTTCTGGTCTCAACTATCTGATGACACGTTCCTGGGGAAAGCCATATTTCAAACCTCGCCTCCAAAGCCAGTCGCCGACTGGGAATCCTCCGTCGTGCAAAGTCCTTCCTCGGCCCACCTGAGCTCCTGACCACTTACAAAGCTTTCGTCCGCAACCTGATGGAGTACTGCTCTCTCTCTGGGCTGGTGCTCTGCCTCCCACCTTTCTCAGCTTCACGCTGTGGAAACCAAGGCATTTCGGATCATCGGCATCTCCCACGATGAGGCTGAGTCTTTGGGCTCTCACTTTCTCACCGCAGGTTGTCCGGTGGTCTGTCTTATACCAATCTCCTCTCCATCCTCGCCCCCCCCCCCTGCTCTCTCTGCGATTTGTCCCCACCACATTTCCGCAGGGCGCTCAAGGTCCCGCCAACAACCCCCTTCTGGTAAAACTACCAAAATCACGAATCACTGCTCGCCTTCACTCTTTCATTCCTCTCTTTTTCCCGCCTTGGAATAAACTCCCTCACGCGATTCAATCCCATTCTCCCTCCAGGCCTTCAAAACAGCTGTTCACCACCACCTCTTCATCCCCCATCCAAATCCTCGATCTTTTCTACCTCATAATCCACCCAAGTCTACCTCCTCAAATTCCCTGCTTTCCTTCTTAAAGTCCCTGTAAGTCCATCTTGTATTCCCCGTGTTCCCGGCCCCATCCCTTCTCCCTTCCACAGATCTCTACATGTCTCTGTTCCCCCCACTGTTTTGTCCTTCCCACTCCCACCCCTGCTTGTACTCATGCCCCCCTTGCTGTGCGTTGTGTGTTAGCTCTCACCGCAGCCTCGATAAGGTATACAAAAAAATAAAACCCTCATTTTTCTCATTCCCTCACATTTCTTCGCTTCCTCCCAGGTGATGTGTGGCCTGGTGAGGAATATGCTGGTCATTTTGGTTGCACGTGACTCCTGTTTGTTGTTGGTATCCCCGCCAACCAACGAAGTTGGCGGGGATATAAAATGGGTTCACGTCCGTCCCGTCCGTCCGTCCGTCACATTTCGTTTCCGGAGCTTAACTACAAATCCCCTCAAGATATATGTACGAAATTTGGTACACATATCAAGCAAGTGGTGAACTGGTGCCTTTTGATTATTTCTAATTGATAGGTCACATAGTTTGGCAGCCATGGTAGATTAAGAAAATATTTAAATAATGTTTCTCTGGAATCACATAACCTAACGAAGCGAAAATTTGCAAACTATCATCTCCATCATGTCTGCATACATAGTAAAAAATTATGACTCACAAGTCACATGGTTTGGCGGCCATCTTGGATAGAAAACACACCTCAATCCGATTAACACGAACTTCACACACGTATTCCCACTGGAGGATTGGATGCAGAATTGTAAATTTATGATGTCATAGATCACATGGTTCGTCAGCCATTCTTGGATTGAAAATTAATAAATTTTAAAAAATCTTCTTCTCCAGAACGCTGGACAGATTGAGGCAAAATTTCACATACACTTTCCCCAAGACATCCTTTCAGAAGTTTTGTTAATTTCTAATTGATAGGTCACATGGTTTGGGCGGCCATATTGAATTACCCTAAAACCTTCAAAACATCTTCTCCAGAACGGTGGTCTAGATCAAAGGGAAACTTCACATACATATTGCACACCTTAGGGAATATAATTTGTAATCCTCATTTACCTATGGCGGGGGATATTCGAAGAACTTTGTCTTCAAACGGATGCTAGTTTGTTTGTTGGTAATGTGGGTGTATAATGAATCACACGCATATCTGAATCCACCATTTAAATGGATATAACCCCAAAAGCATGAAAACTACACAAACAACAAAATCGTCAGCGATCCACATTAGCATGAAATCAATATCAATCATCACATCGTCTTTGGAAATGCTTCTGGGCCGTCTAGTGATAGCGAGAAGATCATCGGAGTGTGGTGCCTGTGTTTCTGGCAGAAGAACACTACTGGCAGCGAAACGGTCTCTCTTGTTGAATTCCCTCCGGCAAGTGTAGCAATCGGGCAAAGGAGCCTGCATCCATGCTCGGAGATGCCCTACGGTTTGGCCGGTACCATTCCCCTCTGGAGTGGTGATGACGTAGGAACGTGGTGTTTTGGTGTCTTAGACGTAATGACCGCTGGTCCCAGGTCTTGTTAATGCTGTACACGAACACTGTTCCCGGTAAGTAAATGGCATTAGCTCTTTTCGCACGCCCGTACATAGAATGTTAGCGTTTACTGTTGCCTGCACACACAAATGCCGAGCATCAACTGAACTTGTACTTCCAGAGCCCGGTCACTACACGGCAGTTGATCTCTGAGCCTCCTGCTCATCAGCAAGCTGTGCTGGAGGTAATGGAAGACCTGCCAGTGTGTGTTCCATTGGGATAGTCCATCAAATGGTATCGTGGGCCACCCCGCGGCTTTTCTGAAGCCCCTGCTCGATCGTCCTGTACTGCATGCTCAGATTGTCCCATTTATATTGAGGATATGTAGGGTTGGGTCGTAAACCTTTGAAACGCCCTATCCCTGGGCCAAATTTTCCTGAGCTCAGGACTGGCAAATGGCATTGTTGTCGCAAAAAATATTCCTTGGGTATGCATGGTCTAACAAAGACGGACTTTTAGAAGCCACAACCGATGCGCTTTGCAGTGAGCCCACAAATGCTTATGACCTCAGGATACTTGGAGAAATAATCCACAAATCAGGAAGAAAACGTTTTCCAACGAAGTGTAAAATGTCCACTCCCTTTCGTGCCACGCCGCCACAGGAAGAAAGATCATGGGGCAAAAGTGGCTCTTTAATGTTAAGCTGGTCTGCACTTGCACAACGTTGAGCACTTGGCAACCAGAACTTTGTATATTGAGTTGATACTTGGCATGCACCTGGCTTTAGCATTTCTCTTGGCCCAAAATAGCCTTGCGTATATTTGCCGGCAGAATGTCAGACCGCGTGAGTGGTAAGGAATTACCCAAACGCTCACCAAACAAAAACCATGCCATTTTGCCACGTGCAAGCTCATCCACTGAATACCAGAGAAAGGTCTGATGGACACGGGAAGTTGGTCTGGTGCATTGCCAGCCGCTTTTTTTCCCAGAATGTGCGGACATAATTGTAAGGGCCGTTAATTTTTGTAAGTCGTCGCATCCGCAGTAGCAACCACGCAACAGGTCAGCTTTGGCTCTGCTGATTTTGAAGATGGTCATTAAGTGATGCACTTCCTCAACTGCCATGTCCTCGAAAATGGTCATACATGGGAGACTGAGTCACTTCGTGCCCTTGACAAAGTGTCTGGGAATGTTACAGCAGCTCCCAGAACATATTTTTACAAACACGTCGCAACGCATAAGCGAAGTCGCATCAACTGAAGCCTTGTGAAGCTGTGTCACAGTGGTTTCTTGACAATTGTCACGAGAGGTTGGGTTGGTCTGCACCTCAGTCTGTAATCCATAGACATAGTGAGTAGAAACTTCTTCAAGGCGAAAATCACCCGCTGACATCTCTTTCTCAATTTGGGCATACTTCTCTCCGCAGCGAACGGAGCGACCAGAAGCATATGTGATCGGCCAGCCAATCCTGCCACAGGACAGGCTCCCAAGCCGGTGATGATTGCGTCACGCTTGCACAACAGAATGGTCTTGACGGGTGAAAGAATTTGAGCAACGGTGGCAGCATGATATGGCTTGTTTTAGCTCACTGAGATGCCGCTGCCTGCTCTGGCTGCCATTGCCATGTGAATCTTTCTGAGCAAATGCCGGAAGCGGGGTCTGATTACTGACATGTCAGGAATGAAACGCATATAGTAGTTGATCACACCCAGCACACGCTGTAACTCAGCCTTGCTTGTGGGCGCTGCATATCCGCGATTGCTTGGAACCTTTTCCCAGTCTGCCTTTAAGCCATCAGCAGAGAACAACGTGTCCCATTAAACCTGACTTCTGATACCTTTCCATTGGATCTTCTGGCGGTTAAAATTTCACTCCACTAGCCTGGCCCGGTCCAAGGAGATTCCTCCACACTCTCATTCTGCTGAGGCTTCATCAGTGCCCGCGATGATCATATCATCATGATAAGTGTACACGCTTCTATATCTCAAAAAGTACACTCATGTCCTATTCTGTAGCACCTCACTTGCGGAACAAAGGCAAAGGGCATTTCTGTAAAACAAGTAACACCCGAATGGTATTAAAGTACACTTAAAAAGCAATGTCGCGAATCAAGCGCCACCTGCCAGAAGGAATGCTTTCGGTCAAAGATTGAAAAACTTTTTACCTCCCAGTTGACTGATTACATCGGTCAGTGGTTGGCATCTGGTGAGGCCTTCCACGTTTTACAACGCAGTATTTGGTACAGGGGTCGAGGCACAACCTCAAAGGGACTGGTTGGTTTTGTTTTCTTGACGCGATAACCAAATTATGTACCCATCCCGTAGGAGCGTTCAACCCGAGATATTACACGCCCTAGCCAGCAATTGTCAGAGAGTTTCTCTTTAGGCGCACAATGTAAACTGTTGGGGTACTCTCGCGTGGAGCCTCTGTAACTGGAGAAACTCATCTTTTAATCGGATGTGTGTACGGGTGCAACCAAACCTAACCCCAAAATATTCTTAAATTCACTTTCTGATGAGTCTGAAGAGCGAGTTCTGCCAAGCATTATCCATTGTGTGCTGGACAATCGTTCCCTGCGATTACGTCATTGCCAGTTTATCTGAATTCGTGGGGGCGATACCCGACGGGTTTGCTTTTTTCAACTGGGACACCTCAAAAATTTTTAACTAACAGAGTCCTGCCCGACAGGCCGAATCTTGTTGAGCATGCAACACGCTCTGATGCTACCTTTATTTAGGCGTGTATAGGCATCTGACAGCTGTATATGCACAAAACACCCCAAGTAAGTGCATAAGCAAAAACATAACCTCCTGCTTATATCAAAACACCTCACAGCACTGGAAACGTGGGGAAGGAATACTGAACTGTGAATGGTGGAGCTTGTTAATATCCCTCCCGTCAAACTGGAAGATAGCGCTACACGATACACATTTTAAACATAGAGGAATTACTTCCCTCTCCCTCCCTAGCCTGGTGTTGGCTTCACGGCTAGGTTGTGGAATTGGATCCTTGGGTCTTGAGTTCAAATTCCTGCTGGCTGTTGAATTAATACCAGGTGGGGTTGACTAGCCTGTCAATCCTTCTGAAGGTCAAGCAAAAATGATGCCAGCTTGCTGGTATCCTGTGTGCGGAGTGGCGACCCCGTCCAGGATTGTGCCCAATAGCCAAGGAGCGTAAACCAACACCTTGCACAGGAGTATGGTCCCAATGGATTGGATTGGATCTCCCTCTCTCCCTCAACCCACGACCACTGGCGAAGAAAAACACCGATACATTAATTGGGTCATGATTGATTCTTATGTAGCAGAGTGTGGATGTATCATTCCAGAACTAAGGAGTAGCAGCGATTAACAAACACCGGTCCCGTGAATTTAATAGTCCAGGATTAAAAAACGCCGTTCAGTTTCTTTGTTTTATTACTTAGTAATCAAAATAATGCGCATCAAAATATATTTTTTTTCCTGATTCTGTGGATCTTTAAGTGGTGCTTAATTTACAGCTCTGAAAAAAGTTTTACTCCAAAAAGAGAACGTTTTCAAATTGACTCTCGCCACGGTTCAACCCCTCATTAGTCTGGACTGCCAGAACTGAAATTTTAACCCTCGGTGTGTTTTGGAGTACATACACAATTTTATTGCAGATTCTGGTAACATAGACTATACTAAACTCAAATCCGAGCTTGATAGCCACTTTGTCACGCTTGAGCAATTTTTTTTAGGAGCAAAATTTGGAAAATGGCCGCCATCAAAACCGTTTTTTTGGCCGTAACTCGGCCAAAAAATCGAATAGAACCGATATCAGTGCGCAAACCCTATGTTTTGGGTCAAGAATCACTATATGTTTTAATAAACCATACAACTCATAATAATAGCTATATTGCAATTTCTATAGATATAATATTTTGACTGAAAAAAAATATCGACCGAACTATTCCAGCCGATAACTATGCCCAAAATCTATATTGAAAAACCTGATTTAAGTGCGTAAACGAGTAATATTGTATTGTATTGCTAACAGTATATTGTATTGTAGTTGTATATCTTTATTTCCAACAGTACAGGTTGAGTAATACATGATTAGGTACTACAAACATAAATTAATTATATTAACACATAACCAAATAAACGTAATAAGCAAGGTTTACACAAATTTACACAAATTCCAAATCCCAAAAGGGGTCGTACTGACTATCAACTAGTGGAATTACACGATTGGTGCTGATGAACTTCTTTCATTCTGCCTTTCACTCAATCTTTCTTCTCACTCAATCCACACATTTACAAGACAGCTAGCATAATCAAATAACTAGTGTTCCACTCAAGTTCCACAGCTTCGCTTGCCGGATAGCAGACTTATGTTCGGTCGTTCTGAACATTCTCCATGACCCATGGCAGCCACAGAACAATAACAGGAGAGCCTGGCGGCAGACCAACTACATCTGATTCGTTGCACAGGGTCGCACTGAAGCTGCGCCCACACCTGTCATCTTGAGAGAAAAACATTATCAGGAGCTCTGATGACATTTCCGGAGCAGAGACACAGGAAGCAAACATGCTCGACACTCTTTCATTGTGACCATCCATGACTCGTTGGATCGATCAATGGTCGGGTCTGGATCTAATGCACCCGCCATATGCTGCCTGCAACGTGCCCCCTGAGAACGTGTTGGATGAAAGCCACAGTGGTGGTGTAGAGTTGTTTTAACTCTGGTGCTGCATGTCAGCTTCTTGTTAGCCATACCTTTGAAGACCAGACATCAAAATCGAATAGCTGACATTCTTCTGTTTCCTGATCCATAGCAAGCAGCAAAGAAGGCAGTTGCTTCAGATATGACATCTGGTAATTCTGCAATCAAGATCACCAAATTAATTTAATTGACGACCATCTTTGAGGTTTGTTTCACAATTGTGCCTTTTCCGATACCCCACAGGTAGCAACTGTGTCACATCCAGGACACCACATGTGCTGCCAGAACTTGGGTGGGACAATATGTGCATGCTTCTGCACTGTCACCTTGATGTTCAACAGGATGATCTTTCACGACTTGTACCAGCGCATCAGCAAGGTTTGCCATACACGTTCCTTCAGTTGGTATAAATGCAACCAGCGAATATGAATACATCGTGTGTGTCTGAAATAACCGGATACTCAACTTCCTGATGAGGCTAGAAGGACCATTTGTTGGTACCATTAATAACATCGGCTTCTTCGTGAGTGGTTCTGTAGGTCAGGCCTCTCTACTACTTGGTATTCTGCAATTTCCATAGTATTGCGTTAGGTCCAGTTAATATGAGCTTTGTGTTGGGTAGAAATGGCTCAGGATGGTCTTTGAAAATAGCTGGCAAATGAATATTATTAACTGGACTTTGTTCGCTTCACGCAAAACGATCTTTTGTGCAAGAGTGGCGTCGTCAGATTCAGCTTTGGTGTCGTCGACTGGCATCTTTGCCTGCACGAGCGGTTTCGTGCTGACTTTATTGATGCTGTTGTCATAAATTACCGGTCAAAGACCAAATACGTATCACATATCTTCAGCTTATCTCTCAAAATAAGAAAAAGATTCTGACATAGTCCTCTAAACTGTTCCTTTCGATGCCATTGAATTCACCCACAGCATAGCACAACCATCTACAATGATTGCTCCATCAGCTGAAAACATTGTCAGACAACCTCTACCTGCAATTTGCTTCAAGACTGCTTTCGATTTTTGAGATTCGCATGTCACCGTTATCTTCAAACATAGAACACGTACTGGGGCGAGCTCAAACTTCAGGATATCTTTCAGGTTGATTCCCTTCACTGCCTGGAAGCCAACACTTCTTGAATATATGAGCCCCGTGTCATATAACAGGTGTTTGTCCGACCTTTATCTGCTTTCGGACACTTGCCATCGTGACTACTTGTTGCTGAGCGGGCTTGTTTGAAGCTGTCTGGCCATTGTCTTCCTCATACTCCTTCATCTGCTTGACTCCATGCCAAACAGAAATGTCAGCGTTGACAATTGTTTGGACTCATTTCTTCCAGTTACAATGTTCACAAGCTCCATCCGGTGATTCTCTCCACCCTGTGTACTTAACATCATCAATCTACAAACGGTTGCTATGGTATCAAAAACATCATGATATGAAGATACAAAAAACGTCTGGGCTGTCCAAGAAGAAAATTGCATTAGTCTACTGATACAATACTTACTGTTAATTAACACACCAGTTTGGCATGTTTCTTTAAAAATATCCAAGCAAATAACTTACTTGATCTGTTGACACAGTTCATTGATCTTCATGGCAGCCATTTTTGTTCACAACTGTACTGGGAAAAATGGTCTGTTGAAAAATTATTTTTTTAACACTTTTCTCGCCATACATGGAAACTGAATGGAACCGTGCTACAGCTATAATAAACACCAATAAAAGTCAATAAAAGCACATCAGCAACCTTTCAGTGTCTTCATCGTATGCTACCCTTGATATTGTATCTGCTCAAAGCTTTATAGGTTCAGTAAACTTCAACAATTAGGTCAAAATTATTACAATTTTAGTCAAAATATGTATCTGATATACAATATTGCAAATGGACTATTTATATGGATTGATATGGTTTATTTAAACATATCAGTTTATTTCCTGACCCCCAAACTAGGTTGCCACTGAAATCGGCAGTTCATATCTCGATTTTTGGCCGAGTTACGGCAAAAAACGGGTTTTGTGATGGCGGCCATTTTGAATTTTGCTCTAAAAAATGCTCAAGTGTTGACAAAGTGGCATCACTCGGATTTGAGTTTAGTATAGTCATGTTACCAGAATCTGCCAATAAAAATTGTGTATGTACTCCAAAAAGAGAACGTTTTTCAAATTGAACTCTGCCATGGTTCAACCCTTCGGCACGCTCGTGTATATACGCTCCTGAACTCCCTGACACTGACACTCTTTTCTCCTCAGTCCACAGGGAACTTTGCCCAGCGAGAGGAGCTGTGATGTCAACCATTGCCACACCAAACCGACTGAAGTGTGATGTAAACTACACACAAGCCACAAAAAGCCGTCCAGTTTCGCAATGTGCCAGAGGCCGAAAATAGAGTGTAGTGGTGATCTCCCCGGCAAGATCACGAGTTTTAAACCGCCGAGAGTGAAAAATGCGCAGTAGGCCTCAGGCCACGATCTCGACGGGAAATAAACTGACCGCAAGGCCTAGTGCCGAAGACAGCCCCATCCCATGACAAACTTCAGAAACCACATGCAAGACAAGAATGACAGAAAACATTAAATCAAAATACTACTTATCTCGACCATTCTGACTTGGATGAAGGTATATTGATGGAGATATATAAACTGTCATTATTGCCTCGTCTCTCTTCGGACTTCCCCGATTGCTATGATCACACAAGCCAGTCTTTCTGTATCAACTGCTTTGCAAACCACGAACCAAGCCACTCGGCAAGTGGAGTAAGCGATTAGAGAGGTACTTTGTTATGTCAGCAAAAAATGGCCGCTGCCAGCCGAGTCAGATTCAAAACGATACGACAACAATGAAATGGTCAGAGACAAACATATACATTGGGCTACTTGTCTCGTGTGCTGTCTCTGTCGGATTGCATACGTCAAGACGTGATCGTGCCAATAAAACGTGCCTCACTTCCAGCATGACGGAGTGTGTGAGTACATTACCACAGTGTCAGAAGTTTATGATATGGATTCATGCCATCAACCACCATCCGACCCTCAAACGTGGCAATGCCGAACTTCACAAACATCCGGCAATGGACTGGGATCGTCTCAATCTCAATCATGATTTCGTCGTTTCAGAAATCACATCAGTTTTGTCTTGTCTGGGCCACTGACATATTACAAAGCCGTGTCCAGCAGGATGGCTCAGAATGTTGATCAGTAAAGAAGGTCATCAAATCTACCAAACTCTAACTTGGAAGGAGACAAAGAAGACATGGAGAAAGTGCTAACAAATTTCTGAACTATGTGCAGCCAAGAAAAAAAACAAAAACAAGAGTCTCCAACACCGCCTGAAGCAAGGTGCCAGCGTTTTATCATTTTAAAAGATCGAGGATAATTCTCATGGATTGCTGATTACCGAGACCCAAACGACATCCTTGTCGATTGCATTGTTGATGGCACTCATGAGAGAGGGCCCAGGAAAGATTCCTTGATATGGGAGAGGAGTCTCATTGGCCAAACCATATAATCAGCCAATAGCTGAACTCTCACAGAAGAAATGAGAATAATAATAATAACGGGGATGAGGAGACTCTCATCTCAGCTCTTCAGATCTGAAACGAGCAAAGGCAGCACCAGACTGAACTTCTAGAGGCAAACTGTCAAGTATACACAAGCACAAGGGTCCCTGGGCTGATGTGGTCAGCTCAGCGCACAGTCACAAGCCAAGTATCCAGCAATTAACTCCAACTGCTCCTGTAAAAGCCTGGTCACTGGCTCGCAGTGCGTCAGAAGAAACTTCGCAACTTAAAGTTCCTTGCTATAAGAGACTGTCCCATACCATGCAGATCTTCCTCAAGAACGAGTCCAGGAATCTGATGTTTTTGATCTATGCTCTTCATCCAAGCACAAATATTGCTACTTGTGATAAGTGGGCACAGACTGTCTTCGTGCTGGGTCAGCCGACTCAGTTCTGGATCAACACGGGTGTTAATCACAGCACACCAACACCAGCGAAAATCAGTCAGTCCAGCACCGGCAGGCGATCTACAAATGTTGCAGGAAGTTCCCAAAACATACTTGAATCACATTATTCATCCTGTTGGTATGTAACACTCCTCTCTCACAAGAGCAAGGACTACTCAGGCCAGTTTTGAGGGTCAGTGACCTTTATCAAGAGAATGTAATATCAAGGTGCTACATCTGAAGCCTAGCCTCATCATCAAGCTCGACAAGATTTGTGTCTCTGGTTCAGCCTCCAGACTATGGGCTTCAGCAAGCAGTGGTCTCTGAGTTTATAGAAGTTGGCAAGACAACTGGAACTCTTCCCGGAACATATCGGATCAAGCTTGTGGAGGTCACAGGGAGAGTTCACCCTCCTCACAAACATTGGAGGAGAAGACGTTGACAAGCTAAGAGATGCTCGCCGAAGGTCACATCACAAAGGTAGAACGCTGGCCGAGTGGTGAGTTCCATTGTAGTAGGTCTTTGCAAGAGCAAAGTCCACATCTGTATCGACCCCAAAGAGTTAAAAAATTTCATAAAGCACGACACCACCCGATGAAACTGTTCAGGAAGTCTCAGCTCAAATCCCTGGAGCGAAGGTTTTCTTCAGTGCTTGATGCCCGCCAGCAGATTTATGAAATCTGTCTTGTCGAGTCATCCTCATTCTTAACCACATTCAATACTGTACACCTGTGGGAGATACCGTTGGTTGCATCTTCCCTCATTTCTTGAAGTGCTCTCCTGAAATATTCGAACAAATTATGGACCATATTCTGGAAGGGAAGATGGGCAACAGCAGTGATGAATGGCATCCAAGTCGCCGGTCGTGACATCAGACACCATGACTATGTCTTGAAGCGAGTTATGCAACAGCCGCGAGCTATAGCCTGCAGCTAAACTTTAGAATTTCCAGATCCACGAAATCTTCAGTCCCTTACGTGGGCCACTTGCTCACAGCAGAAGTGCGGAGAGATTCACTCAAGACTGAAGGAATGAAGAAAATGGCACGTCCAACAAACCAAATGTCAAGCATTTCCTGGGTTTGTGCAGTCTTGAGGAGGTTTATCCCCAACCTAAGCGACATGAGCAAAATCTCTCCATGTCCTCTGCAAAACTGATGGTCAGTTCATGTGGCAGTTAGCTCAGGAGAGGTTTTGAAAAAAATGAAGCATGCGTGTATTTCTGCCCCAGTTCTCCAGTAATATGATGCAAGTCAACCAATCAAAATACAAGCTGATGTCCATGCACACAGAGGCAATTCACTACTATATATTTTGGAAATTAGCAGCAGATACAATGACCATAAGCCTCCAAGGAAATATTCAATAAGCCTCTCCTATATCTTCTCCCATGCGTTTATAGCGCACGTTGCTCAAGCTTCAGCGGTATGATATTTGTCGTTGTTCCAAGAGTGCTTCAGACACATTGTCCCATGAAACCTCTACCGGAAACCGGCTCGGAAGTGAGCAAGGATCTTGTAGTCAGTCAACATGTTCCAGTTCCTCGCATCATGAGTTGAGAAATACCTCAAATTCCGGAAGCTACTTTGAGAGAATTGAGCCTTCTCTGTCATGTCAATTATGAGATGGTCTGACCTTCAAAAGGAGTCCCAGGACTGGTCCGTCCATACTTGATTCTAAAACACAATTGGCAATCTCCAGACGGTGTTTGTCTACAAAATCTGAAATTGGCACCTTGTCACCAACAAGCCTCAGATGCAGGTCAATGCTGAAAATGGTTCATGAATCTCACCTGGGAGTGACCCAGTGCAAACAGCGTGCTCGTGAAGTCATGTACTGGCCCTCAATAAAAAACTCTGACATTATATAAACGGTCGAGAGTTGTTCCAAGTGCACTGAGTATCAAAGACCTCAACAACGGGAGCCCCTCTTTCCAACTTATACACCTGATCTTCCATTTTATCGAAGTATGGGCGTGACATTTTCGATTTTGAAGCAAGCAGTACTTGCTCACAGTCGACTATTACTCCAAGTTTATGGAGTAGACTGCCTTAAGGACATTACGGTTTGCTCTGTGATCGAAGATCTCAAGCAGAGTTTTGTCGACATGGTATTCCAGAGAAACTGCAAAGTAATTCTGGAAGTCAATACATTTCAGAGATATCTTCTAGTTTTTGCAAATAATATGGCATCACACACAAGATTGTGTCCCCCAAATTCCAGAGCACCAATGGAGAGGCAGAAAGATGATCCAGACAGTTAAAAACCTTTGAAGAAGTCAACAGATAAGCACTAGACTATAGCACCACTCTACTTTGAAGGAATAACATCGACCCCAACTCAGGCTCCTAATGGGAGACGCCCCAGAAATACACTTGCCCTGCAACTGTACCCTTCTCAAGCCTGCTCAGTATGACCATCACATTGTGAAATCACGCTTAGATCACAGAATGAGAAACAAAAGCACCATCACGACAAGCCATATATGTCAGAGTGTGCCACCACTTCAGCCAGGATGCCACCACTGTTACTTTTAATCTCAATTAAAGGTCACATGAAAGATTATAGTGTGCCATCCCTCGGATGGACGTGAAATGGGTGTCCCGTCTGCCAGCATTAATTGGTGGACGTTAAAATCCAACGATCTCTCTCCAACAACCCCCTTCTGGTAAAACTACCAAAATCACGAATCACTGCTCGCCTTCACTCTTTCATTCCTCTCTTTTTCCCGCCTTTGGAATAAACTCCCTCACGCGATTCAATCCCATTCTTCCCTCCAGGCCTTCAAAACAGCTGTTCACCACC
>CM068958.1:65766496-65781675 GCA_035128595.1 Eptatretus atami | reverse complement strand
CGGCCCCATCCCTCTCCCTTCCACAAGATCTCCTAATGTCTCTGTTCCCCCACTGTTTTGTCCTTCCCATCCCACCCCCTTTGTCTCCATGCCCCCCTTGCTGTGCGTGTGTGTTAGCTCTCACACGAGGCCTTCGATAAGGTATACAAAAAAATAAAACCCTCATTTTTCTCATTCCCTCACATTTTCTGTCGCTTCCTCCCAGGTGGATTGTGTGCCTGGTGAGGAATAGTTGCTGGTCATTTTGGTTGGCACTGGACTCCTGTGTTGTTGGTATCCCCGCCAACCAACGAATGTTGGCAGAGGGATATAGAAATGGGTTCCGTCCGTCCGTCCGATCCGTCCGGTCACATTTCGTTTCCGGAGCTTAACTTACAAATCCCCTCAAGATATATGCTACGAAATTTGGTACACATATCAAGGCAAGTGGTGAACTGTGCCTTTTGATATTTATCTACATTGATAGGTCACATAGTTTGCGCAGCCATGTTAGATTCAAGAAAAATATTAAATAATGTTTCTCTGGAACACATAACCTAACGAAGCGAAAATTTGCCAACTATCATCTTTCCATCATGTCTGCATACATAGTTAAAAATCTATGAACGTCACAAGGTCACATGTTTGGCGGCCATTCTGGATAAAAAACACCACCTCATCCGATTAACACGAAACTTCACACACGTATTCCACTGGGAGATTGGAGGCAGAATGTAAATTTATGAGTGCATAGATCACTATGCGTTTCGTCAGCCATCTTCGGATGAAAATTAATAAATTTTTTTAAAAATCTTCTTCTCCAGAACGGCTGGACAGATTGAAGGCAAAATTTCACATTACACTTTCCCCAAGACACCTTCAGAAGTTGTTAATTTCTAATGATAGGTCACATGTTGGCGGGCCATATTGAATTTACCCTAAAACCTTCAAAACACTTCTCCAGAACGGCTGGTCTAGATCAAGGGAAACTTCACATACATATTGCACACGCTAGCGGAATTAAGTTTTTAATCCTCATTTACTATGCGCGGGGGATTATCGAAGACTTTGTCTTCAACGATTGCTAGTTGTTGTTGGTATGTCGGGTGTATTAATGATCACAACGCCAATCTGAATCACCATTTAAATGGCATATAACCCCAAAAGCAATGAAAACTACAACAAACACAAAATCGTCAGCATCCACATTAGCGATGCGAAATCAATTATCAATCATCGCATCGTCTTTGAAATGCTCTGGGGCGTTAGTGAGCGAGAGAGCATTCGGGAGTGTGTGCTGTGTTTCTGGCAGGTAACACTCTGCACGAAACGGTCTCCTCTTGTTGAAATTCCTCCGGCAGTGTAGCATCGCAAAGGAGGCCTCATCCATGCTGCGGAGATGCCTTACGGGTTTGGCCGGTACACATTCCCCTCTGGAGTGGTGATGGACGTAGGAACGTGGTGTTGGTGTTAGCCGTAATGACGGCTGGGTTCCCAGGTCTTGTTATGCTGTACAGCGAACACTGTTCCCCCGGGTAATAATGGCATTAGCTCTTTTTGCACCCCGGTCATAGAAATGTGTCAGCACGTTTACTGTTGCTGCACCAACAAATGCGAGCATCAAACTGGAACTTGTACCTTCCAGCAGCCGGTCCACTACACGGGCAGTTATCTCGTAGCCTTCCTTGCTCATCAGCAGCTGTGCTGGAGGAAGTAGGAAGACCTGCCAGTGGTGTGTTCCATTTGGGATAGTCACACAAGTGGTTCGTGGCCACCCTCGGCGGCTTTTCTGAAGCCTGCTTCGATCGTCTCTACTGCCATGCTCAGATTGTCATTAATTTGAGGATATGTTAGGTTGGAGCCGTCGTACCTTGAACCCCCCATTCCCTGGCAAATTTCCCTGAGCCTCAGACTGGCCAAATGGCCATGTTGTCCAAAAATAATTCCTTGGGTATGCCATGTCTACCAAAGATCGGGACTTTTAGAGCCACAACGACGCGCTTTGCAGTGAGCCCACAAATGCTTATGACCTCAGGATACTGGAGAAAATAATCCACAATCAGGAAGAAACGTTGTCCAACGAAGTGTTAAAATGTCCACTCCCACGTTTCTGCCCACGGCGCCCCAGGAGAAGATCCATGTGGCCAAAAGTGGCCTCTTAATGTAGCTGGTCTAAACTTGGCACACGTTGAGCACTTGGCAACCAGACTTTGTATATCTGAGTGCATATTGGCATGCCCTGGCTTTACATTTCTCTTGCCCAAAATAGCCTTCGTGTATTTTGCCGCAGAATGTCAGGGACCGTGTGCGAGTGGTAGGAATTACCAAACGCTCACCAACAAAAACCATGCCATTTGCCACGTGGCAGCTCATCCCTGAGAACCAGAAAGGTCTGATGGACCACGGGGAAGCGTTGGCTGGTGCATTGGCCAGCCGTTCAGAATGTACCGGCCAGATTGTAATCGTCCGCATCCGCAGTATTAGCACCACGCAAACAGGTTCCCACTGCTTTCTGGCTGATATTGAAGATGGTCATTAGTGAAATGCACTCTTCAAACGTGCATGTTCCTCGAAAAATGCGTGTCATACATTGGGACTGGAGTCACTCGGTGCCCTTGACAAAGGTCTGGAATGCTACAGCAGCCTTCCCAGGAAACATATTACAAACACGTCGCAACGCGATAAGTTCGAGTCGCATCAACTGAAGCCTGGTGAAGCTCTGTACAGTGGTTTCTTGACAATTGTCACGAAAGGTTGGTCGGTTCTGCCACCTCAGTCTTGTACCATAGAGCATAGTGGTGAAACTTCTTCAAGGCAATATCACCCCGACATCTCTTTCTCAATTTGGGCATACTTCTCTTCCGCAGCGTGACAGCGAACGAAGAAGCATAGTGATCGGCCAGCCATCATGCAGCAGACAGGCTCCCAAAGCCGGTTGATGATGCGTCAAGCTTCACAAACAGATGGTCTGTGACGGGTGAAAGAATTTGAGCAAACGTGCAGTGATTATGGCTGTTTTAAGCTCAACTGAATGCCGCTGCCCTGCTCTGGCTGCCATTGCAATGTGAAACTTTCTTGAGCAAATGCCGAAGCGGGGTTCTGATTACTGACATGTTCAGAATGAAACGCCGATAAGTAGTTGATCACACCCAGGCACACGCTGTAAACTCAGCCTTGCTTGTGGGCGCTGGCATATCGCGATTGCTTGACCTTTTCCCAGTCTGCCTTGAAGCCATCAGCAGAGACAACGCTTGTCCCATTAAAACCTGACTTCTGCTACCTTTTCCATTGGGAAAAGGGAATTTTTCTTTCTGCAGTGTTTAAAATTTCACTCCACTAGCTCTGGCCCGGTCAAGCGAGATTCCTCACACTCTCATCGTGCTTGAGCTTCATCAGTGCCCGCGATGATTCAATCATCAGGATAAAGTGTACACCTTCTATATCTCCAAAAGTACACTCATTCCACTATGTCTGCTAGCACCTCACTTTGCGGAACAAAGGCCAAAGGGCATTCTGATTAAACAAGTAACACCCGAATGGGGTATTGAAGTACACTTTAAAGCAATGTCCGAATCAAGCGCCACCTGCCAGAAGCGAATCTTCTGCGTCAAAGATTGAGAAAAACTTTTTACCTCCCAGTTACTGATTACACGTCAGTGCGTTGGCATCTCGTGAGGGCTCACGTTTTACGGCAAGTATTTAGCTTACATGGGTCGAGGAACAACCTCAAAGACTTGTGTGGTTTTTTTTTTTGGACGATTAAACCAATTATGTACCCAATCCGTAGGAGCGTTTTCAACCGGAGTATTACCACCCCTAGCCACCAGGTCAGAGAGTTTCTCTTTTGCAGGCGCACATGGTAAACTGTGTGGGTTACTCTCCGCGAGCCTCGGCTAACTGGAGAAACTCCATCTATTTTAATCGGAGTGGTACGAGTGTGAAACAAACCTAACCCAAAATTTGTCCTCCAAATGCACTTTCGATGTAGTTGAAAGCGAGTTCTTGCAGCCATTATCCATTGTTGCTGACAAATCGTTCCCTCGATTACGTCATAGCCAGTTTATCTTGGAATTCGTAGCGGCGATTACCCGACGGTTTGCTTTTTTCAGCTGGGACACCTCAAATAATTTTAACTAACAGGAGTTCCTGCCGACAGCGATCTTGTGAAAGGCATGGCAACACGTTTCTTGATGCATACCTTTATTTAGGCGGTGTATCGGCAACTGACAGCTGTATTATGCACAAAAAACCCCAAGTTAAGTGGCATGAAGCAAAAAACAACCTCCTGCGTTATAATTCAAAACACCTCCACAGCACTGGGAAAAACGTGGGGACAGGAATACTGAACTGTGAATTGGTGGGAGGACTTGTAATACCTCCCCCACCTGGAATACGCTACACGATACACATTTACAAGAGAATTACTTCAATCTCCCTCCCTATGCCTGCGTGTTGCTTCACGGCGAAGGTTGGTGGAATTGGGATCCTTGGCTTGAGTTCAAATCCTGCTTTGGCTGTTGAATTAATACCAGGTTTGGGGGGTTGACCTTTCAGCCTGTCATCCTTCTGAGGTCAGCAAAATGAGTGCCAGCTTGCTGGTATCCTGTGTCGGAGTGGCGACCCGTTCCAGCATTTGCCAATACCAAGGAGGTAACACCAACACTCTGCACAGAGTATGGTCCCAATGGATTTGGACTTGGATCTCCCCTCTCTCCCTCCATCCACGACCACTGGCGAAAAAAACACCGATACATTAAGTTGGCGTCATGTTGATCTTATGCTAGCAAAGTGTGGATGTAATCAGTCCAGAACGGTTAGGAGTACACGATTAAACAAACACCGGGTCCTGTGAATTATAGTCAGGCATTAAAAAACCACGTTCAGTTCCTTTGTTATTACTTAGAAATCAAAATAATGCATCAAAAAAATTTTTATTCCTGATTCTGTGGATCTTTAAAAGTGGTGCTTATTTTACAGCTCTGGAAAAAAAAGTTACTCCAAAAAGAGAACGTTTTTCAAATTGAACTCTCGCCATGGTTCAACCCCTCGGCGACGCTCGTGTATATTACGCTCCCTGAACTCCCTGACACTGGACACTCTTTTCTCCTCCCAGTCCACAGGGAACTTTGCCCAGCGGAGAGAGTATAGCTGTGATGTTCAACCATTGCCACGCCAAACCGACGAAGTGCTGATGTAAACTACACACCAACACCACAAAAGAGCCGTTCCAGTTTCGCAATGTGCCAGAGCGCCGAAAAGTAGAGTGTAGTGGTGATCTCCCCGCAAGATCACGAGATTTAAGCCCCGCGAGATGAAAAATGCGAGTTAGGCCTCAGGGCCACGATCTCGACGGGAAATAAACTGACCGCAAGGCCTAGTGCCGAAGAACAGCCCCATCCCAATGACAAACTTCAGAAACCACATGCAGACAAAGAATTGACAGAAACGATTAAATCAAAATACTACTTATCTCGGACCATTCTGACTTGGAGTGAAGGTATAATGATGGAGATATATAAACCTGTCATTATGCCTCGCTCTCTCTTCGGACTTCCCCGATTGCTATTGATCACACAAGCCAGTCTTTCGTTATCAACTTTGCTTTGCAAACCACGAACCAGCCACTCGGCAAGTGGCATAAGCGATTAAGAGAGGTACTTTGTTATGTCAGCAAAAAAATGGCCGCTGCAGCCAGAGTCAGATTCAAAAACATACGACAACAATGAAATGGTCAGAGACAAACATATACATTGGGCTACGTTGTCGTCGTTGTCGCGCTGTCGTCTTGTCGGATTGCATACGTCAAGACGTGATCGTGCCCAATTAACGGCTTCACTTCAGCATGACGGAGTGTGTGAGTACATTACCACAGTGTCAGAAGTTTATGATATGGATTCATCCATCAAACCACCATCCGACCCTTCAAACGTGGCAATGCCGAACTTCAAAACTCCGGCAATGGACTCGATCGTCTCAATCTCAATTCATGAGTTTCGTCGTTTCAGAAAATCACATCAGTTTTTGTCTTGTCTGGGGCCACTGACATATACCAAAAGCCGTTGTCCAGCAGGATGGCTCAGGAATGTTGATTCCAAGTAAAGAAGGTCATCAAATCTACCAAACTCTAACCTTCGAAGGAGACAAAGAAGACATGAGAAAGTGCGTAACAAATTTCTGAACTATGTGCACGCAAGGAAAAAAAACAAAAACAAAGTCTCCAGACAACCGCCTGAAGCAAAGGTGCCAGCGTTTTGATCATTTTATAAAAGATACCGAGGATAATTCTCATGGATTGCTGATATTACCGAGACCCCAAACGGACATCCTTGTCGATTGCATTGTTGATGGCACTCATGAGAAGAGGGCCCAGGAAAGATTCCTTGATATGGGAGAGGAGACCATTGCGGCCAAAAACCATATAAATCAGCCAATAGCCTGACTCTCACAGAAGAAAAATGAGAATAATAATAATAATCGCGGATGACGGAGACTCTCATCTTCAGCTCTCAGATCTTGGAAACGAGCAAAGGCAGCAGCACAGACTGAACGTTCTAGAGGCAAACCTGTCAAGTATACACAAGCACAAGCGGTCCCTGGCGGCTGATGTGGTCAGTCAGCGCACAGTCAAGCCAATATCCAGCAATTAACTCCAACTGTCCTGTAAGAAGCCTGGTCACTGCGCTCGCAGTGCGTCAGAAAGAAAACTTCGCAACTTAAGTCCTTGCTATAGAGACTGTTCCATACCCATCAGATCTTCCTCAAGAACGAGTCCAGGAATCTGATGTTTTTTGATCTATCGTCTTCATCCAAGCAAGCAATATTGCTACTTGTGGATAAGTGGGCACAGACTGTTTCGTGCTGGTCAGACCGACTCAGTTCTGGATCAACACGGGTGTTAATCACAGCACACCAAACACCAGCGAGATCAGTCAGTCCAGCACCGAGCAGGCGATCTACAAATGTTGCAGGAAGTTCCCAAAAAACATACTTGAATCACATTTATTCACCTGTTGGTTATGTAACCACTCCTCTCTCACAAGAGCAAGACTACTCAGGCCAGTTTTGAGGTCCAGTGACCTTTATCAAGAGAATGTAATATCAAGTGCTACATCTGAAGCCCCTAGGCCTCATCATCAAGCTCGACAAGTTTGTGTCTGGTTCAGCCTCCAGGACTATGGGCTTCAGCAAGCAGTGTTTCTGAGTTCTATAGAAGTTGGCAAGACTAACTGGCAACTCTTCCCGGAAACATATCGGATCAAGCTTTGGAGGGTCACAGGGAGTAGTTCACCCTCCTCCACAAACATTGGAGGAGAAGATCGTTGACAAGCTAAGACGATGCGCTCGCCGTAAGTCACATCACAAAGGTAGAATCCTGGCGATGGTGAGTTCCATTTAGTAGGTCTTGCAGAGCAAAGTCCACATCTGTATCGACCCAAAGAGTTAAAAAAATTTCATAAAGCACGACACCACCCTGATGAGAACTGTTCAGGAAAGTCTCAGCTCAAAATCCTGGTTAGCGAAGGTTTTTTCAGGCTTGATGCCCGCCAGCAGATTTATAAATCTGTCTTGTCGACGTCATCCTCATTCTTTAACCACATTCAATACTGTACACCTGTGGGAAGATACCGTTGTTGCATCTTCCCTTATGCTGAAGTGCTCTCCTGAAATATGTCGAACAAATTATGGACCATATTCTGCGAAGCGGATAGAATGCGCGCAACAGCAGTTGATGAATAGCATCCAAGTCGCCGGTTTCGTGACATAGGACACCATGACTATGTCTTGAAGCGAGTTCATGCAACAGACCGCGAGCTATAGCCTGCAGCTAAACTTTAGAATTTCCAGATCCAAGGAAAAAATTCTTTTTTCAAGGTCCCCTTACGTGGGCCACTTGCTCAACAGCAGAAGTGCGGCAGAGGATTCACTCAAGACTGAAGGAATGAAGAAAATGCCACGCTCCAACAAAAAAAGGTTCAAGCATTTCCTTGTGGGTCTTTGTGCCAGTCTGAGTGGAGTTTATCCCCAAACCTAAGCGACATGAGCAAAATCTCTCCATTGTCCTCTGCCAAAACTGATGGTGCAGTTCATGTGGCAGTTAGCTCAGGAGAGTCGTTTGAAAAAATGAAGGCATGCGTGTATTTCATGCCCCGTTCTCAGTAATATGATGCAAGTCAACCAATCAAAATACAAGCTGATGTCCATGCACAGAGGCAATTCATACTAACTATATTTTTGGAAATTAGCAGCAGTATACAATGACCATAAGCCCCAAGGAATAATCAATAAAGCCTCTCCTATATCATTCTCCCATGCGTTTATTAGCGCACGTCTCAAGCTTCAGCGGTAGATATTTGTCGTTGCTTCCAAGAGTGCTTCAGACACATTGTCCATGAACCTCTACCGCGAAACCGGCTGGAAGTGAGCAAGGATTCTTAGTCAGTTCAACAGTTCCAGCTTCCTCGCATCAATGAGTAGAGAAAATACCTCAAATTCCTGGGAAGCTACTTTGAGGAAATTGAGCCTCTCTGTCATGTAATTATGTAGGATGTCTGACCTCCTCAAAAGCAGGAGTCTCCAGGACTAGCGTCCGTTCCATTACTGTTGATTCTAAAACAAACAATTGGCAATCTCAAGCACGTGTTGTCTACAACAATCTGAAATCTGGCCACCTTGTACAAACCAACAAGCCTCAGATTGGCAGTCAATGCTGAAAATGGTTCATGAATCTCACCTGGGCAGGTGACACCAGTGCAAACAGCTGTGCTCGTGAAGTCATGTACTTGGCCCTCAATAAAAAACTCTGGACATTGAATAAACGGTCGAGAGTTTTTCCAGTGCACTGAGTATACAAAGACCTCAACAACGGAGCCCCCTTCTTTCCAAACTTATGTACACCTGATCTTCCATTTATCGAAGTATGGATGTGAACATTTCGATTTTGAAGAAAGCAGTACTTGCTCACAGTCGGACTATTACTCACAAGTTTATGGAGGTAGACTCGCCTTAAGCGACATACGGTTTGCTCTGTGATCGAAAGATCTCAAGCAGAAGTTTGTCGACATGTATTCCAGAGAAAACTGCAAAGTATTCTGGAAGTCAATACATTTCAGAGAATTGTCTCAGGTTTTTGCAAATAATATGGGCATCACACACAAGATTGTGTCCCCCAAATTCCCAAGCACCAAGGTGAGAGGCAGAAAAGGAAGTGATCCAGACAGTTAAAAACCTTTGAAGAAGTTTCAACAGATAAGCACTTAGACTATAGCACCCACTCTACTTTGAAGGAATAAACTCGACCCCAACTCAGCTCCTAAGGGAAGACGCCCCCAGAAATACACTTGCCCGCAACTGTTACCCTTCTCAAGCCTCTCAGTATGACCATTCACATTGTGAAATCACGCTTAGATGCACAGAATGAGGAAACAAAAGCAACCAATCACGACAAGCCATATATGTCAGTGTGCCACCACTTCAGCCAGGATGCCACCACTGTTACTTTTAATCTCAATTAAAGGTCACATGAGAAGCATTATAGGTTGTGCCATCCCCTCGGAATGGACGTAAAATGGCGTGTCCCGTCTGCCAGCATTAATTTGGTGGACGTTTAAAGATACCAACGGTGTCCTTCGCGAAAACGTGGTGAACAATGGCTGGCGACCATGAACAAATACAACTCCCTGTCTAACCTGCAGGGGCGCACTGCTATCAGCTGACAACACTCCCAGCAATGATGAAAACGCAGCAATCCACATGCTGCATACGAAATTGATTGTTCAACCTCTCCGCCATTATTAGTTTGTAATGAACATTTTTAAATTAAATTCCACGACACCATCAGGCCAAATAATCCTCTGCTGCAGACATTCACATATATGAACATGTAACCTCGACTGGATCGTGACTATGGGGGATTGAGACTGAGAGGTGGGTCACTCCCCCACCTTACTCCGTATGTCGCAAATTGCTCCTCTCACCTTCATCTGATTTGACCCTTCTCTCCATTTCATTACGGTGCTTTGGTAGCTCGCTGGAGCCCAAATATGCTCACACTCACACTTCTCATCAAAAACAAAATTATGAACCTAAGGAAAATCGAGAGCAAGAGCGACAAGATGGCTCACGCATTCAAGAATGCATGTGCATGCCTTTGAGACTTATATGAACAATACTACCATTCAACAGTTAATGATTTCTGAGAACTTTAACCCACATGCCATATTCAATCCATAATTCAATGGACAATTTATTGTCCACGTTAAAAAACAAAGAATGGAAAATTTACATGTCCAAAAATAAATACAAAAGCTTCCAAGAATCTATTAAATTTTAACAAAATGAAAATTGGAACTTAATACTTTTTAAATCACTAAACGTCGAAAACTAGAAGGGCACTCGATGGAGCGCCTACCTCCGCCACGTAACACCTGCATCCACGACAACATATCGGTCCAATACATGTTTGAAAATATCATAGCTATCAGTACTATATCGTTTTTAGGTCCGATCTTTCAATGGTGGAAAGAATCACTAATGAAAATTAAATAATTCTCGTATCCATATCTGGATCTTCACCAAATTCGAAAAGCAATTCCTCCCTGCCACAAACCAAACCTGTCGACCAAGTTTCAGGCCGAATCCGTCCACAACTATTTAACGATTCGTACTACTATATTAGGTTTCGCCAAATGTCTCAATGGTGAAGAATCATCTTTTAAAAATTATCAGATCCGGACCGGATCTTCACCAAAATTTGAATCATCTTCCTTGTCACACACCAACATGTCCACCAAGTTCCCATCCAAATACGAACGCAACGTTTTGAGATATTGTGCTTTTATATTCGCTTTGGCCCCATCTCTCAATGGTGAGAATCACTTGAAAAATTATCAGATCCGGTATCCGGATTCGGATCCTCACCAAAATTATAGCGCTTGCTGTCCTTGTCACATCACCGAACCGTCCACCAAAATTTCATCCAGATCCATCCACAACTTTTTGAGATATCCTGTATCTTTGAGTATCCTGAGAGATACTTCAAACAGACAAACAAACATACAGAACAGATAGAGACAGACAGACAGAAGGGGTGAAAAAACACCTCTTCACCTCGGTGGTGGAGGGTATAAGTAAAAGTGGCTACAGGGCACCCCCCCCCCCCCCCCCCCCCCCCCAAAAACCATATCTCAACCAGCAACATATTAAAAAACCAAAACCACCAAACAATATACGTACATGGAATACAATGTTTACAAAACATCGATTAACCAATTAACCATGAGCGATGTATCCGTTTGCTGGAGCGCCCAAAATTCAAAACAAATTTTTTTTGAGAAATTTTATGAAGACTCCCACCCAGCTTTAGACACATGCAGGGACCTGAAATCTGCTCACAGAAAAAATGGTGGTGGGCTGGTCCACAAAAAACTGTGGGAGTAGTACGGTGTAAAATCAATGTACCTTTTATTGCATGATGATGAAGCTGAAAACATGCATGTGCGAGATGCGTGTGGCTGGAGACCCCACCAGAGGTGGGTAGAATGTTTCTATACGCAGTCATTGGCTAAACTGCAAAATGCCGAATCTCGTGAATGTGTCTGACACGCAAAAAATTGCGAATCTCACGGGTGGAAAACCGCAAATCTGATTTATTGCAAAATTGTCGAAAGCCACGGATGTGAAAGATTTGGCGTCGTACGGGGGAACACAAAATCTCGAATTGTAATGAATATTGTGTGGGCCGGGGGTCGGTGGCGAGGAGCGACCGCAGGTGGAGCAGTAGGGTCGTTCTCCACCGAAACACCCGGAATGCAAGGTCGTAAACCTTGGATACTCCAAAGCGTCACGGGTCCCTCACGGACCGTGTCGCCAATATTTGACGGCGTGAGGGTAGGGCTCCACTGGTCTTAATTTCCAATTTAACCTAAGTACTCACGCCGTCTACGGCCTTACCGTGGAAACCACCACCCTCGGCCGACTCTGTCCGAACCGAGTCGCAATTACCGACTCGGGTCTGCGCGTAACGAGCGGGAGGTTACCAGAGCCGGCGCGCGGACCAAATGAACAATTTACGGCACAAACGGCCTCACTATTTCTCAATACGCACCGTGCTGGCGTCCAATGTAAGAACGTGAACAGACAAACGAAGCTGGTCATTGAACAACTGGGGCGTTTATTTATTAAATGGGGCAGGGAGCACAGAGAGGCACGATTATCACGACTATAATGAAATAGCAATTTACAATGTACAAAGCACTTAAACAGTTTTACTTACAGGACGGCGCCACACACACACACACACACACACACCAACACACCACACACCACACAACACACACAAAAAAAGAAATGGACCCCGTCAGGTCTATTATTTCTGCCTTTCACTCGAGAGCGGAAGGTTGAGGCTGAAGCGGCCAAAGAGCCTAACTCTTGCACCTTGTCTGCCTATGCGTCTGGTCGAGCTTGTCTGGTGGCAGGACTTGAACCCACCGCCCACAACGCAGAACCAAGATTTACAGGGACAAGGGAAGGAAGCAACAGACCGCCAGCCAGACGACAGGCGGACTAGGCGAGAGATGACGAGGCGGACCGGCGATCAAATGCACTTGAAAAAGCTTCCCCTGATCAGGCGACACCAGACGACGGCAGCAACCCCAGGACCGCCCAGACAGAACGCGCCGAAGCACTCAGCCTCTCTTGAGGTGCGGTAGGGATTTCTTTTCTCGCACTCGCGATTCGCTGGCCGGTCCCTCATATGGACAGGCCCCACGGTTAGGCGGCGGCAACTCCCACCTTTCTGGGGCGATGTCCGAGATGAGGGGATTGATAGCTCCGCCTACCTCCTCACCTAAAGCCACGTTGCGGTAATGGCACGGACTGGAGCTGACTGGCGACGCGTGCCGCTGTGTTGTTTAGTTTGATGCTATAAATTCTAACTTAAAAATAACTCGTAGCGCACACACGGAAATTAGGACAGAAGGAGGGATCTAACTATAAAACACATACTTATCGAAATAATTAAGCTTTACGACTGCTGTATGTTTGTGTGCCAAATGGAACCAAATCCGAACAATTATTACCGAAAACTGCAAAAACCGAAACTCGTTGAATGCGACAGGGTGAGAGAGAGAGCAGAGAGAGAGAGAGAAGAGAGAAGAGAGAGATAAGAGACGAGAGAGAGGAGAGAGAGGAGAAGAGAGAGAGAGAGGAGAGAGAAGGAGAGAGAGAGGAAGAGAGAGAGGAAGAGGGAGAGGAAGAGAGAGAGGGAAGATAGAGAGGAAGAGAAGAGAGACGAGAGAGAGAGAGAGAGATGAGAGCAGGACGAGAGAGAGAGAGAGGAAGAGAGGAGAGGAAGAGAGAGAGGAAGAGAGAGAGAGAGAGAGAGAGAGAGAGAGAGAGAGAGAGAGAGAGAGAGAGAGAGACGAAAGATTGAACAGAGATAGAGATAGAGAGGAGATAGAGAGAGAAGATGGGGAGATGGTGAGATGGTGAGATGGGAGAGGGGGACGATGGAGAGAGAGCAATAGATATTAAGAGATATAAAGAGATAGCCGATAGAGAGAGGCGAGATCTTTTGTATCTTTTTTTATAAAAATAGAAGAGAAAAGCCCCAAGCAAATGGAGTCACATTTTCACTTCAGAGAAAGAAATACTAGTCGGAAAACCAAGAAACAATTTCTGAAGAAAAGAAAAGGCGTTAATCAGGTGGATTATACAGGGTTGCCCAAAAAAATATACAACTTTTCATCTGCCAAAGAGGATGGTCATAACAATTTTTAAAAAAGATATATGCTGGATGAGAAAGCTGAAAAGCGTTGAAGTTAATGCTACCAATTGTCAAAATGCTACCAAAATTTAAATTTTCGTATAGAATCGTCGTTTTCTTAGACCACATGTTCGACGTAGGCCTCCACGTTGTCCGATCACTGCCTGCAAACGCGTTGTCATGTTCTCCATCAACGTTGCGGAAACGTTCTGAGGAATGTTCTGGATTTCTCGGGGATGTTCCTTCAGCTGATCAAGAGTTGAGGCTAGGACTTTCCATAGATCCTGTCCTTGAGATCCCCCACAAGAAGAAGTTGGAGGATATAAGGTCAAGGGGGAATACGAGTGGCCACTCAACGTCTTTCGTAGAGAGATAAAGCGGCACTAAAATGTTGGTTGAGAAACGCCTGTTTTCCCTGGATGTATGGGGCGGGTGCCCATCCTGCTGGAACCACTGGCCTTCTCATCTGGATCAGGTTGTTTCTCCTACGGGCCTTGCAGTACGTAGCTCAGGCAGAAAGAATTCCTGAATCATTTCGCTATATTCTCTCTGGTTACGTGCAATGCCGTCCCTGGTCATCTTCAAAGAAGATGACCAATTATCCCATACCAACCACCGCCACCCACATGCGGTGACTTTGAGAACAGATCGAGCACCAGTTCAGTTGCATGCATTTTCCAGAGATTTTCAGTTCCCCATAACCGAAAGTTTTGCTTGTTTACCTCCCTGCCGACAGTGAGCATGGCATTCGTCCGTCATGTAAGTTTTTTGAGGAAGTCTGCATCTTCCTCCAACTTTCCTGAGAACCAATTGCAAAGTCTAGTCGTTTTGCATTCTGTTGATCAGTAAGCACCATTTTCGTTTGAATTTGTGTATGGAAAGGCATGAATGTGCTTGCAAGGATCCTCTGAAACGGTGCTCTTATGAATGTTGGCTGGGCCAGAAAGGTCGTCGAATCGATTTTTTTTGGACTTGAACTCTGAATGCCTGTCTCACACCATTTCCACATTTTCTCACTAAGGACCTGTTCCTTCTTCCGACCACTGTGACCCTTGTGAGCGTCACAGATGGTTCCACATTGTGTAATACTTTGCGGATGGTTGCACTTTATTGTCCGGAAAGTTGGTGCATGGCGCAAGTGGAACCGAAATGTCTCGAGTAAAGACGTTGCCATCTCTCTCTGTCTCATGCCCCCCTTGCTGTGCGTTGTGTGTTAGCTCTCACACGAGCCTCGATAAGGTATACAAAAAAATAAAACCCTCATTTTTCTCATTCCCTCACATTTCTTCGCTTCCTCCCAGGTGATGTGTGGCCTGGTGAGGAATAGTGCTGGTCATTTTGGTGGCACGTGACTCCTGTTGTTGTTGGTATCCCCCGCCAACCAACGAAGTTGGCGGGGGATATAGAAATGGGTTCCGTCCGTCCGTCCGTCCGTCCG
>CM068958.1:65720924-65764025 GCA_035128595.1 Eptatretus atami | reverse complement strand
ATCTTTCTTGAGCAAATGCCGAAGCGGGGTTCTGATTACTGACATGTCAGGAATGAAACGCGATAAGTAGTTGATCACACCCAGCACACGCTGTAACTCAGCCTTGCTTGTGGGCGCTGGCATATCCGCGATTGCTTGGACCTTTTCCCAGTCTGCCTTTAAGCCATCAGCAGAGACAACGTGTCCCATAAACCTGACTTCTGATACCTTCCATTGGATCTTCTGGCGGTTAAATTTCACTCCACTAGCTCTGGCCCGGTCAAGGAGATTCCTCACACTCTCATCGTGCTGAGCTTCATCAGTGCCCGCGATGATCATATCATCAGTGATAAAGTGTACACCTTCTATATCTCCAAAAGTACACTCATTCCTATTCTGTAGCACCTCACTTGCGGAACAAAGGCCAAAGGGCATTCTGTTAAAACAGTAACACCCGAATGGGGTATTGAAAGTACACTTTAAAGCAATGTCCGAATCAAGCGCCACCTGCCAGAAGGAATCTTTCTGGTCAAAGATTGAGAAAAACTTTTTACCTCCCAGTTGACTGATTACATCGTCAGTGGTTGGCATCTGGTGAGGCTCACGTTTTACGGCAGTATTTAGCTTACAGGGGTCGAGGCACAACCTCAAAAGACTTGTGTGGTTTTTTTTTTTTGACGATAACCAATTATGTACCCAATCCGTAGGAGCGTCAACCGAGATATTACACCCCTAGCCACCAGGTCAGAGAGTTTCTCTTTGAGGCGCACATGTAAACTGTGGGGTACTCTCCGCGGAGCCTCGTAACTGGAGAAACTCCATCTTTAATCGGATGTGGTACGGGTGAACAAACCTACCCAAAATTTTCCTCAAATTCACTTTCGATGAGTTGAAAGCGAGTTCTGCAGCCATTATCCATTGTGTGCTGACAATCGTTCCCTCGATTACGTCATGCCAGTTTATCTGGAATTCGTAGGGGCGATACCCGACGGGTTTGCTTTTTCAGCTGGGACACCTCAAATAATTTTAACTAACAGAGTTCCTGCCCGACAGCCGATCTTGTTGAAAGCATGCAACACGTTCTGATGCATACCTTTATTTAGGCGGTGTATCGGCAACTGACAGCTGTATATGCACAAAAAACCCCAAGTTAAGTGCATGAAGCAAAAACATACCTCCTGCTTATAATTCAAAACACCTCACAGCACTGGAAAACGTGGGGACAGGAATACTGAACTGTGAATGGTGGAGACTTGTAATACCCTCCCCCACCTGGAGATAGCGCTACACGATACACATTTACATAGAGAATTTACTTCAATCTCCCTCCCTATGCCTGGTGTTGGCTTCACGGCGAGGTTGGTGGAATTGGGATCCTTGGGTCTTGAGTTCAAATCCTGCTTGGCTGTTGAATTAATACCAGGTGGGGTTGACTCAGCCTGTCATCCTTCTGAGGTCAGCAAAATGAGTGCCAGCTTGCTGGTATCCTGTGTCGGAGTGGCGACCCGTCCAGGATTGTGCCCAATAGCCAAGGAGGTAACACCAACACTCTGCACAGAGTATGGTCCCAATGGATTTGGATTGGATCTCCCTCTCTCCCTCCATCCACGACCACTGGCGAAGATAAAACACCCCGATACATTAATTGGGGTCATGTTGATCTTATGTAGCAAGTGTGGATGTAATCAGTCCAGAACGGTAGGAGTAGCACGATTAACAAACACCGGTCCGTGAATTATAGTCAGGATTAAAAACCACGTTCAGTTCTTTGTTTATTACTTAGAAATCAAAATAATGGCATCAAAAAAATTTTTTTTCCTGATTCTGTGGATCTTTAAAGTGGTGCTTATTTACAGCTCTGGAAAAAAGTTTACTCCAAAAAGAGAACGTTTTTCAAATTGAACTCTCGCCATGGTTCAACCCTCGGCACGCTCGTGTATATACGCTCCTGAACTCCCTGACACTGACACTCTTTCTCCTCAGTCCACAGGGAACTTTGGCAGCGAGAGAGAGCTGTGATGTCAACCATTGCCACGCCAAACCGACTGAAGTGTGATGTAAACTACACACCAAGCACAAAAGAGCCGTCCAGTTTCGCAATGTGCCAGAGGCCGAAAATAGAGTGTAGTGGTGATCTCCCCGGCAAGATCACGAGATTTTAAAGCCCCGGAGAGTGAAAAATGCGAGTAGGCCTCAGGCCACGATCTCGACGGGAAATAAACTGACCGCAAGGCCTAGTGCCGAAGACAGCCCCATCCCATGACAAACTTCAGAAACCACATGCAAGACAAGAATGACAGAAAACGATTAAATCAAAATACTACTTATCTCGACCATTCTGACTTGGATGAAAGGTATAATTGATGGAGATATATAAACCTGTCATTATTGCCTCGTCTCTCTTCGGGACTTCCCCGATTGCTATGATCACACAAGCCAGTCTTTCTGTATCAACTGCTTTGCAAACCACGAACCAAGCCACTCGGCAAGTGGAGTAAGCGATTAAGAGAGGTACTTTGTTATGTCAGCAAAAATGGCCGCTGCAGCCAGAGTCAGATTCAAAACGATACGACAACCAATGAAATGGTCAGAGACAAACATATACATTGGGCTACGTTGTCGTCGTTGTCGGCGCTGTCGTCTTGTGGATTGCATACGTCAAGACGTGATCGTGCCAATAAACGTGCTCACTTCCAGCATGACGGAGTGTGTGAGTACATTACACAGTGTCAGAAGTTTATGATATGGATTCATGCCATCAACCACCATCCGACCCTCAAACGTGGCAATGCCGAACTTCAAACATCCGGCAATGGACTGGGATCGTCTCAATCTCAATCATGAGTTTCGTCGTTTCAGAAATCACATCAGTTTTGTCTTGTCTGGGCCACTGACATATTACAAAGCCGTGTCCAGCAGGATGGCTCAGAATGTTGATCAGTAAAGAAGGTCATCAAATCTACCAAACTCTAACTTGGAAGGAGACAAAGAAGACATGGAGAAAGTGCTTAACAAATTTCTGAACTATGTGCAGCCAAGAAAAAAAACAAAAAACAAGAGTCTCCAGACACCGCCTGAAGCAAAGGTGCCAGCGTTTTGATCATTTTATAAAAGATCCGAGGATAATTCTCATGGATTGTGATTACCGAGACCCAAACGACATCCTTGTCGATTGCATTGTTGATGGCACTCATGAGAAGAGGGCCCAGGAAAGATTCCTTGATATGGGAGAGGAGATCTCATTGGCCAAAACCATATAAATCAGCCAATAGCTGAACTCTCACAGAAGAAAATGAGAATAATAATAATAATCGGGGATGAGGAGACTCTCATCTCAGCTCTCAGATCTGGAAACGAGCAAGGGCAGCACCAGACTGAACGTTCTAGAGGCAAACCTGTCAAGTATACACAAGCACAAGGGTCCCTGCGGCTGATGTGGTCAGTCAGCGCACAGTCAAGCCAAGTATCCAGCAATTAACTCCAACTGCTCCTGTAAGAAGCCTGGTCACTGGCTCGCAGTGCGTCAGAAGAAACTTCGCAACTTAAAGTTCCTTGCTATAGAGACTGTTCCATACCATGCAGATCTTCCTCAAGAACGAGTCCAGGAATCTGATGTTTTTTGGATCTATGCTCTTCATCCAAGCAGCAATATTGCTACTTGTGATAAGTGGGCACAGACTGTCTTCGTGCTGGGTCAGCCGACTCAGTTCTGGATCAACACGGGTGTTAATCACAGCACACCAACACCAGCGAAGATCAGTCAGTCCAGCACCGAGCAGGCGATCTACAAATGTTGCAGGAAGTTCCCAAAACATACTTGAATCACATTATTCATCCTGTTGGTATGGTAACACTCCTCTCTCACAAGAGCAAGACTACTCAGGCCAGTTTTGAGGTCAGTGACCTTTATCAAGAGAATGTAATATCAAGTGCTACATCTGAAGCCCTAGGCCTCATCATCAAGCTCGACAAGTTTGTGTCTGGTTCAGCCTCCAGACTATGGGCTTCAGCAAGCAGTGGTCTCTGAGTTTATAGAAGTTGGCAAGACAACTGGAACTCTTCCCGGAACATATCGGATCAAGCTTGTGGAGGGGTCACAGGGAGTAGTTCACCCTCCTCACAAACATTGGAGGAGAAGATCGTTGACAAGCTAAGAGATGGTCGCCGAAGGTCACATCACAAAGGTAGAATGCCTGGCCGAGTGGGTGAGTTCCATTGTAGTAGGTCTTTGCAAGAGCAAAGTCCACATCTGTATCGACCCCAAAGAGTTAAAAAATTTCATAAAGCACGAACACCACCCGATGAGAACTGTTCAGGAAGTCTCAGCTCAAATCCCTGGAGCGAAGGTTTTTTCAGTGCTTGATGCCCGCAGCAGATTTATGGAAATCTGTCTTGTCGAGTCATCCTCATTCTTAACCACATTCAATACTGTACACCTGTGGGGAGATACCGTTGGTTGCATCTTCCCTATTGCTTGAAGTGCTCTCCTGAAATATTCGAACAAATTATGGACCATATTCTGGAAGGGATAGAATGGGCAACAGCAGTGATGAATAGCATCCAAGTCGCCGGTCGTGACATCAGACACCATGACTATGTCTTGAAGCGAGTTATGCAACAGGCCGCGAGGTATAGCCTGCAGCTAAACTTTAGGAATTTCCAGATCCAGAAATCTTCAGTCCCTTACGTGGGCCACTTGCTCACAGCAGAAGTGCGGCGAGATTCACTCAAGACTGAAGGAATGAAGAAAATGCCACGTCCAACAAACAAAGTGTCAAGCATTTCCTTGGGTTTGTGCAGTCTTGAGGGAGGTTTATCCCCAACCTAAGCGACATGAGCAAATCTCTCCATGTCCTCTGCAAAACTGATGTGCAGTTCATGTGGCAGTTAGCTCAGGAGAGGTCGTTTGAAAAAATGAAGCATGCGTGTATTTCTGCCCCAGTTCTCCAGTAATATGATGCAAGTCAACCAATCAAAATACAAGCTGATGTCCATGCAACAGAGGCAATTCACTACTATATATTTTGGAAATTAGCAGCAGTATACAATGACCATAAGCCTCCCAAGGAAATATTCAATAAGCCTCTCCTATATCTTCTCCCATGCGTTTATAGCGCACGTTGCTCAAGCTTCAGCGGTATGATATTTGTCGTTGTTCCAAGAGTGCTTCCAGACACATTGTCCCATGAACCTCTACCGGAAACCGGCTCGGAAGTGAGCAAGGATCTTGAGTCAGTCAACATGTTCCAGTTCCTCGCAATCATGAGTGAGAAATACCTCAAATTCCTGGAAGCTACTTTGAGAGAATTGAGCCTTCTCTGTCATGTAATTATGAGGGGATGGTCTGACTCTCAAAAGGAGGTCCCAGGACTGGTCCGTCCATACTTTGATTCTAAAACACAATTGGCAATCTCAGACGGTGTTGTCTACAAAATCTGAAATTGGCACCTTGTCAAACCAACAAGCCTCAGATGCAGGTCAATGCTGAAAATGGTTCATGAATCTCACCTGGGAGTGACCCAGTGCAAACAGCGTGCTCGTGAAGTCATGTACTGGCCCTCAATAAACTCTGACATTGAATAAACGGTCGAGAGTTGTTCCAAGTGCACTGAGTATCAAAGACCTCAACAACGGGAGCCCCTCTTTCCAACTTATACACCTGATCTTCCATTTATCGAAGTATGGAGTGACATTTTCGATTTTGAAGCAAAGCAGTACTTGCTCACAGTCGACTATTACTCCAAGTTTATGGAGGTAGACTGCCTTAAGGACATTACGGTTTGCTCTGTGATCGAAGATCTCAAGCAGAAGTTTTGTCGACATGGTATTCCAGAGAAACTGCAAAGTAATTCTGGAAGTCAATACATTTCAGAGGAATTGTCTCAGTTTTGCAAATAATATGGCATCACACACAAGATTGTGTCCCCCAAATTCCAGAGCACCAATGGAGAGGCAGAAAGAGTGATCCAGACAGTTAAAAACCTTTTGAAGAAGTCAACAGATAAGCACTTAGACTATAGCACCACTCTACTTTGAAGGAATAAACTCGACCCCAACTCAGCTCCTAATGGGGAGACGCCCCAGAAATACACTGCCCTGCAACTGTACCCTTCTCAAGCCTGCTCAGTATGACCATCACATTGTGAAATCACGCTTAGATGCACAGAATGAGAAACAAAAGCACCATCACGACAAGCCATATATGTCAGGTGTGCCACCACTTCAGCCAGGATGCCACCACTGTTACTTTTAATCTCAATTAAAGGTCACATGAAAGATTATAGGTGTGCCATCCCTCGGATGGACGTGAAACTGGGTGTCCCGTCTGCCAGCATTAATTGGTGGACGTTAAAGATCCAACGGTGTCCTTCGCGAAGAGGTGGTGAACAATGGCTGGCACCATGAACAAATTACAACTCCCTGGTCTAACCTGCAGGGGGCACTGCATCAGCTGCACAGACACTCCCAGCAATGATGAAAACGAGCATCCACATGCTGCATACGAAATGATGTTCAACCTTCTCCGCCATTATTAGTTGTAATGAACATTTTAAATTTAAATTACCCACGACACCATCAGCCAAATAATCCTCTGCTGCAGACATTCAGCATAATGAACATGTAACCTCGACTGGATCGTGGAGCTTATGGGGGGATGAGACTGAGAGGTGGGGTCATCTTGCCCCCACCTTACTCCGTATTCGCAAATTGCTCCTTTCACCTCGATCTGCATTTGACCTTCTCTCCATTTCATACGGTGCTTTGGTAGCTCGCTGGAGCCCAAATATGCTCACACTCTCACACTTCTCATCAAAAACAAAATTATGAACCTAAGGAAATCGAGAGCAAGAGCGACAAGATGGCTCACGATTCAAGAATGATTGTGCATGCCTTTGAGATTATATGAACAATACTCCATTCAACAGTTAATGATTTCTGAACTTACCCACATGCCATATTCAATCCATATTCAATGACAATTTATTGTCCACGTTAAAAACAAAGAATGGAAAATTTACATGTCCAAAAATAAATTACAAAAGCTCCAAAGAATTATTAAATTTAACAAAATGAAATTGGACTTAATACTTTTAAAATGCATAAAACGTCGAAAACTAGAAGGGCACTCGATGGAGCGCATACCTCCGCCACGTAACACCTGATCCACGACAACATATCGGGTCCAATACATGTTTGAAATATCATGCTATTCAGTACTATATCGTTTTTGAGTCCGATCTTTCAATGGTGAAGAATCACTATGAAAATTAAATAATTCTCGTATCCATATCTGGATCTTCACCAAATTCGAAGCAATTCCTCCCTGCCACAAACCAAACCTGTCGACCAAGTTTCATCCGAATCCGTCCACAACTATTTAAGATATCGTACTATATATTAGTTTCGCCAAATGTCTCAATGGTGAAGAATCACTTTTAAAAATTATCAGATCCGGATCCGGATCTTCACCAAAATTGAATCAATTCTTCCTTGTCACACACCCAACATGTCCACCAAGTTCCATCCAAATACGAACGCAACGTTTTGAGATATTGTGCTTTATATCGCTTTTGGCCCCATCTCTCAATGGTGAAGAATCACTTAGAAAATTATCAGATCCGGATCCGGATTCGGATCCTCACCAAAATTTAGCGTTGCTGTCCTTGTCACACACCGAACCCGTCCACAAAATTTCATCCAGATCCATCCACAACTTTTTGAGATATCCTGTATCTTTGAGATATCCTGAGAGATACTCAAACAGACAAACAAACAGACAGACAGATAGACAGACAGACAGAAAGGGGTGAAAACAACCTCCTTCACCTTCGGTGGTGGAGGTAGTAAGTAAAAGTGGTACAGGACAAACCATATCTCAACCAGCAACATATAAAAACCAAATACCACCAAACATATACGTACATGGAATACAAGTTTACAAACATCGATTAACCAATTAACCATGAGCGATGTATCCGTGCTGGGAGGCCAAAATGTCAAAACAAATTTTTTTTGAGAAATTTTATGAAGACTCCCACCCACTTTAGGACACATGCAGGGACCCGAAAATCTGCACAGAAAATGTGGTGGGGCTGGCCACAAAACTGTGGGAGTAGTACTGTGTAAAATCAATGTATCTTTATTGATGATGATGAAGCTGAAAACCATGATGATGGTGATGGTGTTGGCTGGGGAGACCCCACCAGAAGGTGGGTAGAATGTTTCTATACGCAGTCATTGGCGAAACTGCAAATGCCGAATTCGTGAATGTGTTGACACGCAAAAAATTGCGAATCTCACGGGTGGAAACCGCAAATCTGAATTGTATTGAGAAATTGTCGAAAGCCACGGATGTGAAAGATTGGCGTCGTACGGGTGGAAACGCAAAATCTCGATTGTATTGATAATTGTGTGGGCCGGGGGTCGGTGCGAGGAGCGACCGCTAGGTGGAGCAGTAGGGTCGTCTCCACCGAACACCCGGAATTGCAAGGTCGTAACCCTTGGATAACTCCAAAGGTCACGGGTCCCTCATCGGACCGTGTCGCCAATATTTTGACGGCGTGAGGTAGGGTCCACTGGTCTAATTCCAATTTACCTAAGTACTCACGCCGTCTAGCTACCGGGAAACCACACCCTCGGCCGACTCTGTCCGAACCGAGTCGCATGTACCGACTCGGGTCTGGCGTAACGAGCGGGAGTTACCAGAAGGCCGCCGCGGACCAAATGAACAATTTACGGCACAAACGGCCTCACTATTTCTCAATACGCACCGTGCTGGGTCAATGGAAGAACGTGACAGACAACGAGCTGGTACATTGAACAACTGGGGCGTTTATTTATAATGGGGCAGGGGAGCACAGAGAGCAGTGTACAAAGCACTTAAACAGTTTCTACTTACAGGACGCGCCAAACACACACACACACACACACACAACACACACACACCCACACACACACACAAAGAATGGACACCTCCGTCAGGTCTTTATTTTGGCTTTCAGCTCGGAGGGAAGGTGAGCTGAAGGCAAGAGCCTACTTGCACCTGTCTGCCTCATGCGGTTGGTCGAGCTTGTCTGGTGGCAGGACTTGAACCACCGCACAACGCAGAACAAGTACCAGGGACAAGGGAAGGAGCAACAGACGCCAGCCAGCACGAAGGCGGACAAGGCGAGAGATGACGAGGCGACCGGCGATCAAGCCTGAAAAAGCTTCCCCTGATCAGGCGACACCAGACGAGGCAGACCCAGACCGCAGACAGAACGCGCCGAGCATCAGCTCTTCTTGAGGTGGGAGGGATTTCTTTTCTCGCCATCGCGATTCGCTGGCCGTCCCTCATTTGGACAGGCCACGGTAGGGCGGGGCAACTCCCACCTTTCTGGGCGGAGTCGAGATGAGGGGATTGTAGCTCCGCTACCTCCTCACCTAAAGCCACGTGCGTAATGGCGACGGTGGAGTGAGGCGACGGTGCCGCTGTTGTTGTTGTAGTTGATGTATAAATTCTAACTATAAATAACTCGTAGCGCACACACGAAATTAGACAGAAAGGAGGGATTCTAACTATAACACACTTATCGAAATAATTAAGCTTACCGACTGCTGTATGTTTGTGTGGAAATGGAACCAAATCCGTAACAATATTACCGAAACTGGCAAATACCGAACTCGTGAATGGACAGGGTGAGAGAGAGAGAGAGAGAGAGAAGAGGAGAAGAGAGAAGAGAGAGAGAGAGAGAGAGAGAGGGAGAGGAGAGAAGAGAGAGAGAGGAAGAGAGAGAGGAAGAGGGAGAGGAAGAGAGAGAGGAGAGAGAGAGGAAGAGAGAGAGAGAGAGAGAGAGAGAGGAGAGAGAGAGAGAGAGAGAGAGAGGAAGAGGGAGAGGAAGAGAGAGGAAGAGAGAGAGAGAGAAGAGAGAGAGAGAGAGAGAGAGAGAGAGAGAGAGAGACGAAGAGATACAGAGATAGGATAGAGAGAGATAGAGAGAGATAGATGGGGAGATGGTGAGATGGTGAGATGGTGAGATGGGGAGATGGAGAGGAGGATACGATATAAAAGAGATATAAGAGATAGCGAAGAGAGAGGGAGACTTTTGTATTTTTTATTATAAAAATAAAGAGAAAGCCCCAAATGGGAGTCACATTTTCACTTCAGAGAAGAAAGACTAGTCGAAACCAAGAAACAATTTTCTGAAGAAGAAAGGCTTAATCAGGTGATTATACAGGGTGTCAAAAAAATATACAACTTTTCATCTGCAAAGAGGATGGTCATAACATATTTTAAAAAAGATATATGGCTGGAGAGAAAGCTGAAAGGTTGAAGTTTATTGTAAATGTAAAATTGGCTACCAAAATTTAAATTTTGGTATAGAATGTCGTTTTCTTTTAGACCACATGTTCGACGTAGGCTCCACGTTGTCGATACTGCTGCAAACGCGTTGTCTGGTTCTCCATCACGTTGGAAACGTTTCCTGAGGGATGTTCTGGATTTCCTCGGTGGATGTTTTCCTTCAGCTGATCAACGAGTCTGAGCCAGGGTTTCATAGATCTCTGTCTCTGTGATACCCCACCAAAAGAGTCTGGAGGAGTAAGGTCAGGGAATACGGTGGCCACTCAACGTCTTCGTAGAGGAGATAAAGCGGCACTCAAAATGTTGGTTGAGAAAACGCCTTGTTTCCTGGATGTATGGGGCGGTGCCCATCCTGCTGAACCACTGGGTTCCATCTGATCAGGTTGTTTCTCCTACGGGCCTGAGTACGTAGCTCAGGCAGAAAGAATTCCTGAATCATTTTCGCGTAGTCCTCTTGGTTTACCGTGCAAGTGCGTCCCTGGTCATCTTCAAAGAAGTATGGACAATTATCCATACCACCAACCGCCACCACACTGGTGGATTTGAGAACAGATCGAGGCACCAGTTCAGTTGTGCATTTCCAGGTTTTCATTCCCAGTACGAAAGTTTTGCTTGTTTACCTCCTGGACAAGTGAGCATGGCATTCGTCCGTCATGTGAAGTTTTTTGAGGAGCTCTGCATCTTCCTCAACTTTCCTGAGAACCAATTTGCAAGAGTCTAGTCGTTTGCATTTCTGTTGAATCAGTAAGCACCATTTTCGTTTGAATTTTGTGTATGGAAGGCATGAATGTCTTGGCGAAGGATCTCTGAAGGGTGCTCTTATGAATGTTTGGCTGGGCAGAAAGTCGTCGAATGATTTTTTTGGACTCTGACTCTGAATGCCTGTCTCACCATTTCCCACATTTTCTTCACTAAGACCTGTCTCTTCGACCATGTGACCTTGTGAAGGTCACAGATGGTTCCACTGTTTAACTTTGCGATGGTGCCATTTATTGTCCGAAAGTTTGGTGCATGGCGCAAGTGGATACCGAATGTTCTCGAGTAAAGACGTTGCACCTGTATGAACTTTTCGTCTGGTGCAAAGTTCACAACTTTTCGTCCGTTGTTGTAACGGTCAGTCTTGCATTTTTCTGGCGCTTGCTTGGTTCAAAATAAACTTCAGGGTCTCTGCAACAAGAAATGAAGCATTAGTGACAAATTACTGCTTTTTTAGGATCAAACGAAGCATTTTAAAAGTTGTATATTTTTTTTGGGACACCCTATATACAAAAATTTCACAAAGGATAAACATTCCTCTAACTCCTTTTATACACCATTTTGATTCGAACTGCGGTAATCTTCCAGTTACTTGAAAAGAAAGCAAAATCCAATTTAACACGACTTATTAAAGATTTTGAAACAAAACAAAGCATCTTCAATCATTTTACTCCAACACATCAGTTTTCTTTTCCTTGACTAATAACTGCCATTCCTTTGCCTGAGCAAGCAGGAAATTGGCGAACAAGCATTGGAATTTTTGTGTGGGATATCATAATCCGTAGATGAACACACAAGTGTTAAAAATCAAACCAACTCACAAAACAATTCCAAAGTAAGATAAATAAGGTGCCAACCGTTGCATTCACAATGATGTGAAAAAGGTTTTCAGACATCTTAAAACAAGTGAATCCTTCAATAGAGCGCGTGTGGTGGAACAAATGAGTCAACCTAATGTTAAAATATGCAATTTATGGCTTTTTCAGTTGAAAACAATAAAAAGCGTACTTAATATTTAAATGTAAAATCTGTTATTATTGTGATAACACCTTTATATATATAAGAAGGAATGAATCGTTCGATACAGGCGTGGCGGAGGCAAAAAGATGATGCATAAGAAGAACTTAGCTTTCAGCGTTGGATCGGCGCGAAAGCATGGTGGGCGGAATGACGTTTGCGCGAAATGCCATGGTGGCGAAATGACTCTTTCAGCGCGAAATGCGATGGTGGCGGAAAATGACGTCTTTCGGTGTTCGTACATGAGAGGGGCGCGTTTTCTTGTTTTTTCCGTCAACAATAAATTAAATGGTTTTCACTGTATACACATTAGTTCAACAAATTCTCCATTGGAATACTCGGGTATTTCCGTCAATTCCTCGTATTTCCGTCTAGGGTTACGCACTGCCATCTACCGGACGGCCGTCATTGGCTGTCTTGAGGCACGTGGGGGGGGGGGGGGGGGGGAACAGGGGACACCGGAGACGTGGTAGACAACCGGGGACATTTCAAACTCGGTGCAATTGTTACGTGCAGCGCGCTGTAAAAAAGGACATTCATCTACAAGCAGCAGAATTTTGAAAAACGTGTAAACAAGTGATTAGAAGGAGGATCCAGTGTACTAGTCTCCATTGGAGGTCGCCATGTCGGGTGTGACAGGGGTGAAAAAACCTTTCAGTAGAGAAATAAGGGGGGAACAAGGTAAGAGGTCTCTCCATCGAACCCTCTGCTGTGTTATTTGCCCTTGTGAAAGAAATTTTCACAACCCAAATAAAGGTATTTTGTTTGGGAAGGGCCATTGAAGCTACGTTAAAAGGGGGACAAGGAAGAGGGCTGGCAAGAGAAAAAGCACATACGAGTTCAGAAAGGTAGAGAGAGAAGGTTTCGATGTGTATTTTGTTCATTGTTTTGCTGGTTCTTGCTCCCAAGCAGGTGCAAGCTGTGTGTATGTCCAAAGCACACTAATAATATGCGTGCCACGATTCGAGAGGATCGCACACCGACCAGGCTTGCCAATGCATCAGCTCCGATCAGCTGCCGTTAGGCTGAGAAGATCTGTGACAGATTTAACGCCCTTTTCGTTAAAGCATTGAATAAAACACCTATCAGCAGGCCATATCATGGAAAAAGGAGTTGCATAACAAACGTTCTTCCAGAAACATCTGTTTCATGTAAGAATGTGTAGCTCTCTTGTTATTGTCAGAGCTTGCCACGCATTTAGCATGCTCTGATAGAACCAAAAGAGGGGAGATGAGTCGATTTTGGAAAGGTCCATCAGGAAAAGAGAGTGGTCATAGCCGAGCCTCCCAGCCTGTTTGCAAAAGGTGACAGAGCGACGTTGACCATGGTGGAGAGGGTCGTGTGTATAGCATGTGAAGAGCAACCAAGAGTCGAAAGGCCATTAGCCAGCTTTTATGCCGACCAGGCTTGGCCTCCATCGGTCAGTGGTAAACTGAGGACCCCAGGTCGCAGCCAGTGTTTTCCGTCCAGAAAAGGACACGAATAAGCTTTTAGAACTGTTGAAGCAAACCGCTAGAGGATGCAGCACGAAGAACCTGTGCCATGAGGTAAGGCCACCAGTGTGTTGATGACCAAGACCCTTCCTGATATGACAGTTGGTGATCAGACCTTTCATATTTTGCAGTTTACCCTCAACAAACTCGAGCAGACCAGCCCAATTCTTTGCTACTGTGGTATTAATTACCAAAGAACACTCCAAGGTATTTCACACCATCATTGACCCATGACAGTGGAGGCAGGAAGTCTTGGCGCCAAGTAGCACAACGGACCGTAGCCAAAGGGCGCTCGTTTTGTTCCAATTTACTTTGGCTGAAGAAGCATAAACAATAACGAACGATGTTAATGTCATGATATCTTGTACGAATACACACACGTCATCGGCGTATGCCAGTACCTTGATGGGCCGTTCAACCTGGGACAAACTAAACCCTGTTTAGTCTCAGCACAAAGAAACCAGTAGGGGTTTGATGGAGAGAGCATAAAGCAACTCAGAAAGAGGGCAACCTTGTCTAATTCCCTGTTAACAGACAAAGGTGCAACAAGTTCATTGTTTATCTTAGCACAATATAAAATTATTGTATAGTATTTAATATAAGAGATGAATGTTGAACCAAGTCAAACCGCTCAAGTACTTCGAAAAAGTACCGATGGTCAACATGGCAAAGGCTTTCTCCTGATCAAGGAGAAGAAGAAGTCTAAATCTTTAGGGTTTTCCTTGTACAGTTCAATGATGTCTCTCACAGGAGATGTTGTCATAGATGGAACGTTTGGGACACAGTAACATTGGTCTTCTTTCAACAACGAGGATAAATAAGGAGTAAGTCGCGATGCCAGGGCTTTTGAAAATATCTTATAGTCCGTACATAACGGAAATAGGACGCCAATTTTCAATACACAACACGTCTCCCTTTTTGGGGATGAGGGTAAGAAGAGCTCGTCGGCAACTCTGAGGTAGCTCTCCAAGCTGGCAGCTTGCGTTCAAGGTGTTAATGAGTTCTGGACCCAATAAGTGCCAAAAACTTCTTGTAAATTTTGGTTGTAAGTCCATCCAAACCAGGTGCTTTCCCAATGGCAAGCCGTGGCAGGGCAGTGCCAAGTTCATCCAAAGTAATGGGTCTTTCAGTTGGGAACGCCCATCTTCACACACTGGCAGGCCTACGGAAATTGAGGCGACACTGACAGGATTTATTTGTTCCATTGAATATATTTTTGAAAAGTATTCCTTCACGAAAAGTTTGATTTCGATTGTGTAAAGGTAATGGATGAATCTGCTAATCGCAGCTGAGAAAGCTCTTTACTAAACGTTTCTCTAAGGAAAGGAAGTACTTGGTTGGTACGTCTGCCTCATTCAGGTGTCGCACCCTCATCCGAACTAGGCACCACGTGCATTCCTCTCGTTATTTCTTTAATAAGGACTGTTTCTCAGTTAAGGTTTTTGTATGTTACTATTATTTTGTCCGATGACCCGTTGGAGTGTAAAATCTCTAACTGTAATATTTTCTTTACTTCATGGTCACCCTTGTTGAGAAAAACTGATATGGTTGACAGAACCCTTTAATTTGGGTTTTTACTAAATCCCACATATCAACGGGTTAACGGAACAGCTTAACTTCTGTTCTAGGAAGCCGTCCAGAAGGATTCAAAGGCCTGAATGAAGTTGAGGTTTTTTAGTAAACTGTTATTGAATTTCAATGAGAGCTCCCTGGACATGGTTTGAGAGTTGAATAAAGACTCGAGCTAGGAATGTCGGAGAAACCAGAAGGCACGATATCGGATTATAAAACTCCATGTATAAATGAGAATTACATAGATGCGATCGAGCCTCGCAAGTGAGATGTGTTTGTTAAACAACGAACCATGTAAAGACGATCAGAAGGGTGCTTTTGTGCCAAATATCATGAAGATTATATTTCGCAATGATTTTGCAAAAAGTTTTGCGAGTTGCATGGTTGGGGTTCCGCCCGTTTCGGTCAAATGAGCATTAACAGTACAGTTAAAATCGCCACCAATAATTAGACAAGTCTGCAAATCCAGTGTTTGAAGGAATTTCTCAGTTCGGCAAAAAAAGGAGATCCCGCTGTCATTTTTGCTTGGAGCGTACACATTGAGAATTGTGAACTTGACCTGATCGATAAGAAGGTCACGGAGGCAAGGTGTCCATCAATAATACTCATAAATTTAAGGCAGGACGGATGGAAATGTTTCCCTAAGACAACATGAGGCCTGCCTTCGATGTGGAGTTGTTACTGAAGAAACATTCCTTGTCCATAAATAGTCCACTGAGCCTGAACAGATCGGACAGCATGGGTCTCTTGTAACAAAGCTATGTCGAGACCGTTGACCTCTACCAACTGTTTAATTTGGATCTTGCGGAGCGGACTCCCACCACCATTAACATTATTGTTTCCAATCTTGAAACTGGTCATGAGGAAAATAATGACTTCTAAGAATAAGATCAGAAGCGGGATAATTGATTAGAATCCTTTTCGCCTGGGGATCAATTTTTTAAGCGGTGCAGTGTGTCTGGTGGAAACCGAATAGTCAGGCTTACGTACGATGCCTGAGCACACTCAAGGAAGGACGGTAGATCTGGAAAGTATTCCGTCAGGTTTATATTGGCTTTCCTGTATGTATTTTGTAAGAAGAGTCTTATTTGTTCAGTGGGGGGTAGGACCTTGACTGGTGAGCTTCTCCACCGTTTCCACTGACTGTTCCTGTTTGCTTCCCAGGTCAGATTCGTCAGAGTCGGTTTTAGTTTCCGAGTCACACAAGTTTGACTAGTCCTGCATATCGATCTGTCGTCAGTATTGATACACGGATCTGTACTGGTTACCACGTCTATGTGCTCTTCCATTGTGGGAACATTACTGGTGAAAGTAACGGAAATAATCGGGGATTGATGAAAACGGAAAACACCATCAGCGGATGCAGAGATCTCGCTTCCCTCGACCGTCACGGTGTTATCGACCTCCAACACGTGGAGGTATACAGTACTTTGGGGGTCTCTCGTAAAACATCCATTTTACATTCCCTGCGTTTCCACGTGATGGAAATGGACTGGAAACGTAATGATGGAAATCGCAGCGACGAAATTGGAAATGATGGAAACGTGATCACACGTGATGGACTGGGAGCAGTAACAGGGTTAACATTTGTTTCACTATTTCTCACTGACAAGTATTCAGGGTTAACATTCCCGAAGTGACAGCAGTTCATCACTAGTGGTCTGTGTATCACCGTCAATGGACTTTCCAATAGAGAGTTTTTAAGAGTGAAACAGTTTCATTTACTGCAATAACAGGTAAAGTGGTCTCTGTCTCACCGGCAAGTATGGTAAACTTGTTGGCCGTAGGTACGGGTCGGGTCCTAACGGGTCATTCCGGGTCCATACCGGGTCTATTCCGGGTCCATACCGGGTCATTCGGCTCGGGTCCATACGGTCATACGGTCCATTCCGGGTCCATCCGGGTCCATACGGGTCCATTCCGGGTAAGCATTGTAGAGTGACGTCAGTCACAACTGCGGGAACATTACCGACAGATTCCTCGTTTGTAAATGCTCTTTCTTCTGGAAAAACGACCATCAGGTAAAGTCTTTCTCTTTTTGATGGAACGACGGTGAAACCATCCCAAACATTCGTTTTGTGTTTAGACTATCAGGCTGAGAGGGCTGAGAGGACTGAGAGACTGAGAGGACAGTATACAGGGCACGGGATTCGCTCCCTCCACAGTCGAGGAAGAAGAAGAAGACTATATCTTGTTGACGAGGTTTGTTTCATCGTTTGACGAGGTCGCCTTTGGGCAAGATCGTTTCAAGTGTCCGAATTACCACATTCGAAACATTTCAGGGTGTCGTGGTTACGTAGACTTGGTAATAATGATTATCAATTATGAGTTTTAAAAACGATGTTCAAGGTTCTTTCAGCGTTAGAGGGAGAAGCACCACACAGAGCTTGTCTCCGAAAAGACATCACATGCTTCGTCCGATCGTCCTGGCTACGTAAAGGTAACATTGTGATTTGAGAAACCACAGGACCATAACGAGATAGTTCGGAGATCAACGTCTGATTTCTCAGGAAAGGAGGAGGTTCGAGATAATGACCTTCACGGCTGGTGTTCCAGAGGGGAGACGAGCACGAAATGTTCGTCGTCTGTTGATAGTCCGGTCGATACGATTTCGTGAACCAGTTCTGTCTCAGACACAAGATTACCACACGATTGTTCATTCGTGAGGGGCACGAACTTTGTCAGTACCGACTATGTTTCCGGTAGCGATAACGAGATCCTCGACGCTGACGTCGTCGGGTGGGACACAGACGACGCCATGTTTTCTTGTTAATGCTTCAAATGCCGAATAACGGGAATACGAGTCATGTTTAGGAAGGGGAGGAGGGTAATTACTCTCGTGCAGTAATTAAATACGAGCCGAGACAGGTTTCCAAAGGAAATAAACACAGCTACAGTGAGGAAAAAACCGATCAGTTGAAGACCGCGGGATGGGCCGCCAACTAAAAGCTATCCACAAGAAGCTGTGGGCTCTTTTCTCTCTATCTCGGGAAAGGTATGTGAGGAGAAAACGGGATGGGGATGGGATGGGAGGGGATGGGATGGGGAGGGATGGGGAGGGAGAGAGATGAACCGAAGGGCAAACCACGAAATAACAAGGACCGATGAGCGGGGTGGGTGATGACGACACGAGGGAAGGCCAAAGTGTGAGGTCTAACGAAGAGGGGAGGGTGAGCACAAATAACGATGTGTAGAAGGAAACAGAGGAAAAAGAGGTGAAAAAACAATGCGAAAAGGGATAGAAAGGTGAAAAACAGGGCATATCAAAGCTCAGAGAGAGAGAGAGAGAGAGAGAGAGAGAGAGAGAGAGAGAGAGAGAGAGAGGAGAGGAAGAGAGAGAGAGAGAGAGAGAGAGAGAGAGAGAGAGATATCGAACAGGTGGAAATTCAAAAACCTCCCACCCACCTGAGGACACCCGCTGGGACCCCAAAACGTTCCACAGAAAGTTTGGCGGGGCTCGCCCCAAAACTGAGGGAGTAGTTCGTGGACAGACAGACAGACAGATATGCCTGATTTATTACATAGATACATGAAAACAGAACAGCACTCAGTAGAGCGCATACCTCCACCAGGCTGAACAGTTTATGTTTTGTTTCCTACTGATAGGCCGGATCTGAATCCCGACCTGAACCAAAATCTAATCGGCTTCTTCTCATCACCTACCCAACTCATCCACCTCGTTTTGTCAGAATCCATCCACAACTTTTTGAAATGTCATGCCATATATCGTTTTTTGGCCCCATCTCTCACTGGTGAAGAATCACTTTAGAAATTAAAAAATTATCGTACCCGGATCTGGATTCGGATCTTCAGCAAAATCGAATCAATTGGGCCTTGTCAAACACCCAACTTGTCCACCAAGTTTCATCCGAATCCGTCCAAAACTTTTTGAAATATCGTGCTCACCCACAGAGGCAAAAAGAGTGTACATTACACATGAATATTAAACATGAAAAGGGAACTTAATAAAACCAAACAGAGAAACACAGATCCTCTACCATGTAATAACCCCACACCCCCAATCACCCCTCACCCCCAAGCTATGCAAATCCCTTGATTATCATAATTCATTAAAACCTCTGGCAGAATGTGGAACAAAACAATTTCAATAAGTTATTCCACATCAGGGGTTTCTCAATCTTTTCCCTGACCTCATCCATTGATGGTGATTGTTCAGTGGATGGACCTTGTCCTGTATTATGTCATTAACCTCAATTACAACACAACTGAGATATTTTTAATGTCAAATAAAATTTTTCTGCAGGTATTTTACCTGCTTGGTCAGCTTTCCTTTGCAGTTTATACACGTCTTCTTACTTGAGAATTTTAAACCACCAAATACATCCATAGAGAATGTCACTTTCAATGATGGAGGCATAAAGTAGCATCATAAAGCTCTTATCAACAATAAATGATCGAAGCTTCCTCACGAAGTACTGAGCATGCATCAAGTATGGCATGTTAAATCGCAGGTGAATCATAGACTCTGCTGAGATGACAATTAGGTCTCTTCCAATTTCAGTACAAATGACATAAAGAGCTTTCCCTTTATGAAATGTGACACTTGCTCAATCGTTGAAACAGCATATTGTGAAGGATTAAAAATTCAAAGGTTTAGAAATGGCGATATTAGTTTTAAACTGGCCAACTCAACCTGGGGTGCATAATTTTCTCTCTCTGTCTCTGTCTCTCTCACACAGATTCATCTCATCTCGTCTTCCATTATCATACCCTTCTTCACACCCATGGTACACTGAATCCTGTGGCGAAGCAGTTGCTCTGAAATAACTTGCCTTCTCTTCCTGGAAGGCAAATCTGACCGAAGGCAATGTTGGTGCATTCCAAAAAGTCTGCAACAAATGTGTCCACTCTCAGGAGAGTGAGAAAACAACATCTGTCCAACCTCAAGAATGAACTTTCAAACTTGTCTCCCTCCTCTAAAACCTGGTGGTACCTTGTTAAGTCTGTCTCTGGAGTAAGCTCCCCTTCCATCCCTTCCCTCTCTTTAAATGGCACCACAGCCAACTCCGCTCGTGAGAAGGCTGAATGACTCAATTCTGTGTTTGCTTCCAAATCTTGTCCCCAACCTTTCCCTTTCTCTCTCTACCCACTCTTCACAGTCATACGAAACTGCTCCATGATTCTGTATCTTTTGTACCTGAGAAGGTGGAGACATTTCTGGCAACCATAGACTGATTCTTTAACTGGACTGGACGGCATCAGCTCATGTGTCCAAATAACCTGCTCAGCTGCTCTTTGCCATCCTCTCTCTACTCTTTTCACCCTGTCATTTGCACTAGGTCATCTTCAACCAGCTTGGAAATCCACCAACATTACTACACTACATAAAAAAGGTGCAAAAACGGATCCCCTTAACTCCAGACCTATCAGCTTACCTCCAATCATCAGCAAGGTCATGGAATCTATCATCACAGTTGATATAAAATCCTTCTTTTTCTCTGACAACCTCATCTCAGATCACCAATTCAGATTCACACCAGGTCACTCCACCTTGGACATGCTGCTTTTACTCTCACAATAATGGACGGAGGCCCTCAATGTCAGACATGAGATCAGGGTCGTCTCTCGAGACACATCTTAAGCTTTTGTTACATTCTAGCATCCTGCCTTGCTCTCCAAATGTGTGCCGATGGCATGCAAGGTTAACTCCACACATGGCTTACCGACTTCGTCTACTCTCGTAGCCAACGTGTGGTACTCAACGGAATCCTTTCATCTCCTCTCCCTGTCAAGGCTGGAGTGCCCCAAGGCAGTGTTCCTGATTTTCATCAATGATCTCTCAGACTCTCTGGAAAATCCCCTTTATCTATTTGCTGAGAACTTCACCCTCTGCCATGACATCCCTTATCCATCAGACAGGCAGGCTGCAGCCTCTTCCTTCTCTTCAGACCTTGACAAAGATCACAAGCTGGTCAAACACTTGGAATATGTCTTTCAATCCTGACAAATCTCACACTCTCACTATCTCCGAAAGGACCCCCTCCCTCCAAAAGGCAAACCTCCCTCCCCCCCCATCTACTTTCTTAACAATCCTGTTGAGGAGGTTCAATCATTTAAACTCCTGGGTCTCACTATCAGCCAGGACCTTTCTTGGGCAAACCACATTTCATAGTTGGCCTCCAAAGCCAGCTGCCGACTGTGCATTCTCCGTTGTACAAAATCATTCTTTGGCACACCTGAACTCCGATCCACTGATAAGGCCTTCATCCGCAAAAAGCTGAATAATTACATGTCCATTTCATTGTGACCTAATCACGTATTGCTGCATTGTGGCAAATGTTTTCACACAGGGATCCAACATGGTCGTAACAATCTAAATATGTTCACCTATGGCAGCAATCACTGCATTGGACCGTCATCGCATTGACCGTATGAGCACTCAAATCTGAGCCTGGGGAATTGTATTCCACACCTGAATAAGCTCCAATTCCAGTTCATTGAGGGCATGTGGGTGTCTTGGCAAGGTTTGAATGGGAGGATCAATGATGTCCCAGAGATGTTCAAGTGTATTAAAATCTGGCAAGGTGGTAGGTGGAAATTTAGGTGGAAAAGATCATGGTTTTGGATTGGGGATGATCTGAGATGGCGGTGCACAGCTAGGTATCTTGAAGACCTGGAGGGAAGAATGAGATTGACGAGGATGTGGAAGTTGATTCCACAGGTGGGGAAAAAGAACAAATTATTTTCACCAGAATGGAGTTGATGGTGGACCGTATGTGCCCTACAGCAACCTTTGGGGGGGGGGGAGGAGCCAAGAGGTCCAGACACCACAGACCTGTCTGCGATGGGAAAGAAATAGACCCATAAACTCAGCTTCATCACGGGAGATTCCAATGGTCTTGAAGGCCTCGGTTTCCATGGCATCAAGCTGAACAAGATGAGAAAAGGGTGCCAGCCCAGAGGGGAGAAAAGTACTCCATCAAGCTGCTTTGGACCCTGGATAATAAACTGGAAAATATAATTGAACGTAAACGCGTCGATGGATATGGCTCTGCTCATGTTAGATTCTCAACCCACTGTATGCTTGATCTCAATTAAAGGAGAGAGAGAGAGAGAGAGAGAAAAGAGAGAGAAAAGAGAGAGGAAGAGGAGAAAGGAGAGGAGAGAAAGGAGAAGAGGGAAAGAGAGGGGGAAAGAGAGAGGAAAGAGAGAGGAAAGAGAGAGGAAAGAGAGAGAGAAAGAGAGAGAGAAAAGAGAGAGAAAGAAAGAAGAGAGAGAAAGAAGAGAGAGAAAAAGGAAGAAGAGAGAGAGAAGAAGAGAAGAGGGAGGAGAAGAGAGAGAGAGAGAAGAGAGAGAAGAGAGAGAGAAGAGAGAGAGAAGAGAAGAGAAAGAGAGAGAGAGAGAGAGGAGAGAGAGAGAGGAGAGAGGAGAGAGGAGAGAGAAGAGAGAGAAGAGAGAGAAGAGAGAGAAGAGACAGTAAGAGTAAGAAGAGTAAGAGTAAGAGTAGAGTAGAGTAGAGAGTGAGAGTGAGAGTGAGAGTGAGAGTGAGAGTGAGAGTGAGAGTGAGAGTGAGAGTGAGAGTGAGAGTGAGAGTGAGAGTGAAGTGGAGAGTGAGAGTGAGAGTGAGAGTGAGAGTGAGAGTGAGAGAGCCTTTTCACCTTTTACCTGTTGAACCCAAAATTGAACCAGTTCATATTTGTATGACATTCTATATTGCCAGTTGATAATCCTTTCATGATTCACAAGTTATTGTAGCAACAAACAAGCTCAAATGAGCTAAGATCTTCGTCCTCTTAATGATGACGTCATAAAAACGAATATGACGTCATTGTGATGTATCAGGTTTGCGATAAATATTATCTGTGCTAATGCCCGGCTTGATTCCCACAAACAAAATTCAAACAGCTTGCTAGTTTCGGAGATAATGGTATCGGTGATTTCCATTAGCGGCGATATTATGACGTCAACTTTTTTTCTAGGAAGAATTTCCAAAATCGGAGATGGTTGCTGCCTGCGCGTGGGCTTTCTGCATACACATGGAAAGTTTCACGAAGATCCGATGAAAACTCTGGGTTGTGAAACAAAAAATGTCAAAAAATATGAATGACGTCATCAAAATTGATATGACGTCATAGTGATGTATCATATGTGGTAATTCATCTCTGCTAATGCCCTGTTCGATTCCCACAAACAGAATTCAAAAAGCTTGCCTAGTTTCGGAGATAATTTTTTAGGCGATTTCCATTAGCGGAAATCATTTGACGTCATAACTTGTTTTCTAGGAGGAATTTTCAAAATCGGAGATGGTTACTGTCTGCGCAGGGTATTTTTACATAATATGCCAAGTTTCAGGAAGTTTCGATGAAAACGAGGCTGTGAAACAAAAAAGTCCACAAGAAGAAGAACAACAACAACGTGAGTAAGACTTAGAGATCCTCACGAGGATCTAAAAAACGATAATGGACGGACAACCAAAAACAACGCCTTTGTCCTTTACCTGCGGATATTAAAAAAAAAAAAACCTATCAACATTAATCATGAGAATCAAGATTGCTTTCCCTATTCACCTGCATTGTGCTTCTTTGTCCTTTGTAACCTTCTCGAGGAAACTATGTAATGATATTGCCGCATTGTAATAGAATGTGATATATATTTTTTTAGCACCATTTCCATGGCAGTTGTACAGGATGTTTGAAGGTTTCCCACAAAAGTACAAGCCTTTCGATAATGACTGACTAAATAATCATCAACACGCCACAAGCAACGTACATGATGCTTAGGAAGCAACAACAAGACAATATTTGGTAGAAAAGTTTTATGCCAAACCTTTATTCAAAAAGGTAGTCAAAGGACAGGTTAAACATCAAGAGGCAGTGCAAAAAGGTCATCAAATGACATACTGTAGTGGAATTATAATGTAAGTAATGAGCAAAGGCTCACCACCACCCTCCTCCTCCTCCTCCTTACCCCCTTATCCCCCACCCAAACCCGTGCCCCCGACCCCTTCCCCACTCCTCCCCACTTAGACTGCTGGCCCAAAGGCAGCCCTGCAATGAAGCACGGATATTCGGCTCATCGATAGATGCAGAACAGGCCGAGGATTGTTACCTTTGGATATTCAAGGGGAAAGGTGGGAAGAGTTCCATTGCAAGATCCTTTGCAAAATGGAGAACATCTCCCCATCGTCCCATTTCACAGTATAGCGTCCGTTGCAGCTTAAAAAGGCATGCAAGTTTGGGGTTCAGATCTGATCCGTCATCACAGACAACCACGCGTGACCGTTTCACTGCTGAGGACAACCAAAAATAAACAATCACCTCTTACAGCAATCAACCCAGTCAAACCTGAAAACCGTAGGGTAGTTTTAAAATGTTTAACTATAAATGGGCGCAAGGAAAAAAAAACAAAAAAAAACAAGACCACCAAACCCTTATCAAGTGATGGCATTGAATGCTGACAAAATATCACAGCTCTACCAAATTAATCAAACAGGTAGGTGATTGACCTATTGCAAGTGAACAGCCAGAGCTACATTCAACTCATCAATCTCTGCTCATCAAGCCAAGAAGAAATGACTCTTGGCACAATGGCCTGTCCACAGAAAATTCCCACGGCTCCCTTCTCAGTGCAGACAACAGCTCTTCTGTCGAACAGGATACAAAATAAAGTGAAAAAAGGTAATCCCTGCTGTACAAAAAGAAGAAGAAGATATACAGAATATGTTTCGGAAAGTTTATACAATAATTGTTCCCAAAAGGCTTAAGGTTGCTTTGAGGTGAAGTTACTTTCTGCAAGTGCTTCGACGGAACTGACAACATTTCGTTGTTACAGAAACATCTTTGCAAATACAAGCGAGCACGCAACTATTTCATTTTTCCTCGAACAATATGCAGACGATCCCTCAATCCCCCCCCCCACCCCCACACTAAACAATTACGAATACAACATGTACGCCGGTTGTGCCATACGTTTTGATTGTCTTGGCTTTTAAAATGAATGCATATGTTCCCGAAGGAAAAAAAAAAGAAGTTATCAATTATGGAAGGATATAAAAATCTCAGTTCTCCATCGAAGCCTTTTCCTGGAATGAGAAATGTTTGGAGCGCAAAGTTCCTAAACATCCTTGTCAAGGCACCGTTAGTGCATGTCCAGGCCGAGGCGTCGGCTTGGTTCAATGTCAGGGAGAGGAAAGGGGTTTCCTTAGTGGTGGTTGAAGCAGGCATATTTTTATGTTGTTAAAGTAAATTAGTACTCAATAGCAATTGCCTGCAGCAACCAACAACACATTTCAACAACAACTACTACTACTATGGCTACTACAACAACATCTTTTTAAGGGTTTTGTTACTATGACAAGACCATGTTGTCAGGCCGAAAAGGCAGATGCTCATAACATTCTCTCCAAATATTTAAATGCTGCAGTCCAACACCCTCTCATTAGTCAGGTTCCATCCATCAGTGCCCTCCTTTTAGTGCAAGCTACTGTCCAGCTCGTACTTTTCACAGAAATCGTCCGTGAACGAAATGCAAGTGAGGTGCTCGCACCACTGGCAGTGAATGGGGTAAATGTAGAACCATAGAATCAGGGCAGCAAAAAGACCTAAGAAGATTACGAGTGCTACCATTATCTGTATGCGCTTGCGGTAACGGTCCAACCGACCGAAGGTTATGTAAGGTAGGAAGACGAAAGACAGCAACAGGCCCGAGATGAAACCTCCGATGTGGGCGTAATTATCCACCCAGGGCAGCAGGCCGAAGGCGAGCAAGAAAAGCAGGATTGTGAGAAGCTTTCCGAGGGCATGCCATGGATTTGCCAGTATCTGCCAGCTCTGAAGCAGCTCAACAAAGAGGCATGCGAGCAGGCCAAACTGAGAGCCTGCAGGACCCACCTAGAAAAAACAAACAAACAAACAAAAAAGATTAAATGGCAGGTCAGTAAAGAAAAGAAGATACTACTTCTCCTTCTCCAGTGCTTGTGTATTTTTCATTCCCTTTCTGTTACCCATCCATGTGCAGCATGATGAGCAATCGCTTCTCGAGCTCAATGAGCCAAATGAAACATCAGCTTAATGCCAGGTGGTGAGAGTGGCATTCGTCGCCTCTAAAGTTTAAAGCAGTGGTGATTCTTGAGCAATGGACACTCTGCGTCCGGGCAATGCTGGTGAACCCTTGTTTCACGTTTCAACACTTATCTGACGGGTATGAAAAATGTAAATTACATCCAATAAATTTCAATTTTAAAGCTTAACGCACTTTGAAAGAAACATGTTGTACAAGTAAATGTTGGACCACAATGGCAATGTCATCTGCCAGGTATTCTCAGGGCTTACACATCCAAGTCAGATTACCCTTCATGTACTTTGATTCTGGCTGCTTTTATTAATCGGTTTACGATTTTAACTTTTAACAACACTCCATTTCCTATTATTAGCCCGTTCCCCACCAAGCGGGAGACGGGGTTTTGTCATCACTTCTGTGTGTCTTTCTGGGCTGTAACTTTTTTTTTTAACCATTTGAGCTTTTGTCATCAAATTTTCAACAAAGCTTTATTATGAGACGATGAAGAAGACACATTAATAATTTGGTCAAATGGTCAAAGGTACCGTTTAGCATAGGGAAGAAGAAGAGATCTGAATACAAAACGGGCGAGCTTTGCATAGCCAGATGTTTTCGAGTTTGTTTTGATTTTAATCCAATGAGGGCTTATTACCTCCGCCACCGAAGGTGGAAGGAGGTTATGTCTTCACCCCTGTCTGACTATTTGTGTGCAGGATATCTCAAAAAGTTGTGGACAGATTCGGGTGAAATTTGGTGGGCAGGTTCGGTGTGTGACAAGGACGAATTGATTAGATTTTGGTGAAGATCTGGATCCTTTTACTGTAATTTTTTTAAAGTGATTTTTTTACCATTGAGAGATAGGGCCAAAAATGATATATAGCATGATATCTGAACGTCGTGGACGGATTCAGACGAAACTTGGTGGGCACGTTGGGTGCGTGACAAGGACGAATAGATTCGATTTTAGTGAATATCCAAATCCAGATCTGGATATGAATTTTTTTTAATTTTTAAAGTGATTCTATACCATTGAGAGATGGGGCCAAAAACAATATAAAGCACGAGGTTTCAAAAACTTATTAGGCCCGATATGTTCTACTGGATCAGGCATGCGCTCCACCGTGTGCCCTTCTAGTTTTACACTGCAACTCTTGCATCATCCTTGTATGAACCTTCGGATGACCGATGGGGTGCAGGTATACGCTAGATCAAGTTTAAACCTTAATTTTGGTCTCAAAGGATATTCGAAGGTTAAAAAAAAACTCGTTCTTTAACATGTGTTAAAGAAATAAATGGAGCAATAACTTTTGCAAGCTGTTTACTTAAGTTTAATAGGAAGTACTTGATGACTACCAGAGGGTGAAACCATTGATGGTACCACTCAAGTGTACTGAAGCAAGTGTTCATTTCTCAAGCTGAAGCAAGTGTTCATTTCTCTAGGCTACCCAGCCAGCCCAAATGAGGAAGCAAACTACAACAGGAAGCAAACAACAGGAGAAAACAAAACCACATGTATGAGAGTAATCCGAAGAGATTCTGTTGCGAATGATGCAAAACAAAAGCAGAATGTGTCAACTCCCCCTGAAAAAGAAAAGCTCGAAAAATTCTGGAAAGGAATTCTTGCAGATCGAAAGGAACATAACAAGGAAGCGGAACGGATCCCAGACTTGGTAAAGAAGAAGCAACATCTCAAGGAAATGCTCCCAGTGATTATTGATGAAGAAAAATAAATAAATTAGAAAACTTCAAAAAATGCCAAACTTCAAAAAATCCAGGCCCAGATGGAATTCTGAACTTCTAGCTAAAACAACTTGATGCTCTCCACAATCACTATGCCAGGACATTCAACAAACTGATCCAAGAGGAAAAGGCAGTGGATGAGTCGCTCATGGAACTCAACCAGGTGCACAGAGCAATGAGTGTTGGACTCGCTGAGTATATGAAATGCTCAACAGATTATTGGATTCTATTTGTAAACAACCATGAACACAACAAACGTGACAATATATCCCGAGCTCACTTTGCAAGGTATTTCCAAAAAATGGTGCGAATAGAAGATCCCGCACAGGAAAATGAAACGGCAACAAACACTGCCCCAACAATTGCAAAAAAGAAATATATAAATAATAAAGAAATAACACACATACACCCACAACTGGGAGAATGACAAAAAAAACAAACAAACAGGAAAATACAAAAAAAGAATTAGACCGAGTTAGAATAGACAAAGAATGCTTATTGGAATGGCTAAGAAAAGGTCAGCTCAACTGGAACGGAGAACAAAGAATAATAAATGCCAAAGACGAAGGACACTACACCAATGGATTTTAAAAGAAGGTGGGACTTAGCCAGACGGACAAGTGTAGGTTCTGCAAGACAGAAACAGAAAGTACTAATCACCTGCTTTTGGGATGCAAAAAACTATTATTATCAGAACAACTTTACACACAATGGCACAACAAAGTGTGCACAGTGATTCATTGGCATATCTGCAAAAATTTCAACATCCTAGTTCCAGAAAACATGAACCAAAGGCAATCATTGAAAATAAGGATGTCATGCTCATGACACACCCTGATGATCCCATCGAGCGTTAACATAGAAAAAGCCTTGTGACTGGACATCGTGCTCAGGAACAAAAAAAAGAGCAATCAGAGATTGCAGACCCTTGCCAGGACTTGTTTGGTGTGGATAGGATTTGTAGTCCAGCTGCTACTCTACCCTCAAACCCATCCAGGCACAGCCAAGGCAGCATAATTCAAAAATAAATAAATAAATAATAATTTTAAAAATCAAAATGAACCAGACCAAAAATTAAATAATTCTGGCTGCCAGACCATGCATTTGATCAAGTTGAAATTTAAAACATTTATTCCCCATCACTACTAGATCATAATTGTGAAGTTTCACGTCAATTGATTATGCGGTTCCAGAGAAAACATTATTTAATCTTTTTCTTCAATCCAAAATAGCTGCCAAACCATGTGACCTTTCAATTATTCCTGAACAAACTTGTACACCCATGGCTTGGGGAACATTTGTGTGAAGATTCCCCTCTATCTGTACAGCCATTCTGGGGAAGAAGATTTTTTTTATAGGTTCGAGGGGAAATATGAAATGGCTGCCAAACCATGTGACCTATGATGTCATATGTGTGAACCTTTTGTTCCTCATGGATAGGCAGTCATACGTGTAAAGTTTCGCCTCGATCTGATCAGCCACTTCAGAGAAGATTTTTTAAGGTTAAAAAACCACAAAAACAAAATGGCTGCCGAATCACATGACCGATGATGTCATCAATTTTTTTTTTCTTTTCTGTGGACCATTTTATCCCCAGATGACCCTCAAAATTTTCATACTGATCAGATGTAGTATTCTACATATGCAATTATGACGTCATTAAAAAGGCACTTATGACATCAAAAAAATAATGCCTCATTCCCCATGAGGAGTACTTGTCATGTGCCAAGTTTCAATTTTTTCCTTGGTGCGGTTTCAGAGATACAGAGGTCCAAAGTTTTTCTGTTTTTCCAACATGGCTGCCACACCACGTGACCTATTATGACGTTCTGGCAAATTTGGTCCCATTTGGACATCATAATTATCAACAAAACATTCTACATGAGTAGTTGCTCCGATGGTGAAAATTTCGTCTCAATCTGATAAGCGGTTGTAGAGAAAAACACGAAAGTTCTGTGCGGACAAACAGACAAACAGACCTAAATGCTCTCCTTTGGCAAGGGTAAAAAGGAAAAGATAGTATTGCTGATTGAGATATCAGTACCCCAGCGATTTTGGCTTAAATAATGCAGAAATCAAGAAAATGACCAAATACCAGGATCTCAAAAATGAGGTCAAGAGAACTTGGAAGCTGAAAAGCATTAAAATTGCACCAGTGATAATTGGAACAGGAATAATAAAGAAGAACCTCACTAAGATTTTGAAAACCATCCCCATGAATATTACCACAAACAAACTACAATTGGAGGCCGTCTGGGGTTCGGTGACCATCCTGAAAAGAGCCCTCGGAACAAAACTCTTGAGAACAACAAAAGTTGAACAGCTTGGTCCATGAAACTGTGATCCCTTAGGCCTAAGTCACATTTGCTCTACGGCGAGGATACGGCGGCCGTAGCCCTCTGAATTGACAGAAACGTGCGGGGCCGCAGAGTTTCTGCGGTGGCCTCAGGTGGCCCTACGCCGTTTGCTATATTTTACAGGCCGTAGGGGTCGCCGTGGATTATAGCGCGGAGTTATAACTTTTTCATTTCTACGTTCGCCGTAGCAATTCGACAAGCCAAACAAAAGACCTGGTACAAAAAAAAAAAAAAACCCACTCGTTACGTCCGTCTGGCCACACGTTCGCCTTAGGGCCCCCTGCGTCGCCTGCGGCCCTTGCGTCTGCCTTTAAAATTCTATGGCCGCCGCAGGAACGCCCTAAGGTCACCGTGCGACATCAACAAAGACCGTACGGCACCCCCATGTTTTCGGTCTCCACAATTTATAAAATACCCGGGCGGCTCCCGAAAAATAAAAACTATGTGACTGCTACATTGTGTGACCGTGGAAATACTGCGGCCCCCTATAATTGCTAGTGGCCTAGATTTTGTAGACCCCACGGCCGCCGTGGCAAATGTGACTTAGGCCTTACCGAAGCAAAGGTAGATACTTTGAGTCTTGGGAGGACTTCGTTCGACCTCCTCAAACCCACAAATTGAGATACCAACCAAAAACACACACACACACTTCCCACTTTGCTTCACATCCCCATTTTCATACCACTGGTCCACTAAATATTTCACTAGAAGGGCCACTCGGGTAGAGCGCATACCTCCGCCAGGCTGATAGGCTGGATCTGGATTCGGACCTGAACCAAAATTTAATTGGCTTGTTCTTGTCACCGAACAAACTCATCCATCAAGTTTTGTCATAACTTGCAAACAATTTTTTGAAATATCATGCGACCTATAGTTTTTTGGTCCCATCTCTCGATGGTGATGAATTACTTAAAAAAAAAAATTGATCGTATCCAAATCCAGATCCAGATCTTCACCCAAATTTAATCATTTCGTCCTTGCCACACACCCAACCTCTCCTCCAAATTTCATCCGAATCTGTCCAAAACATTTGGACACATCCTGCACACAAACGAACAGACAGGGGTGAAAATATAACCTCCGTCCATCGCAGACGGCGGAGGTAACAATCAGCTACTGAAAATGAAATAATCAAATTGTTGATCCAGCAAGCCCGGTGAAGGCAGACCTCTGCACGATATGGCACAAAGATAGCACTGGCGAGATTTCCCGTAATGCCGCTCAGGAGGAAGATGATGGAGATGCGCAACCAGCCAGCGAGTTTCTCCAAGTCACGTAGCACAGTCATCTGGAATATCACCGAGCCCAGGCAGTGGATCAATCTGTGTGTGAAGCATGTCTCCATCATTGCCATGTTTTGACAATCCAGTGTATTTGAAAACTTCACAAAAACCAAAGCAAGTCAGGCTAACAATAAACATTGAAACTTTTTGTGATTCTCATAATCTGCTTTGTTCTTATGCAGCACAAGGCTGTGGGGTAGCATCATTGGCTGATGTTGCAGCTTATGCCGATGGTGCAATGCCCTATGGGCAAGAATTTGGAATTTGTTCAGGGTGCCAGAGATAGCTCGCCTACTCTTCGCAAAGGACAACGTGGGATCTTCAATGTACACCAATGAAAGCTGGCAGACGGGATACTATTTTAATGTCCATCAGAGGGACGGCATCCAAGGGATGAATCACCGTTTCTGTGAAATACTGGGAAGAGGGTTTATAGCTGGGTCGGGATTGAAACCCAGGCTATATAGGTGAGAGGTGAGTGTGCGTATGTCGAGGCCATCCTGCCGGCCCATTATCTTAAGGATGGTGTCTGGTAAATTTAAATAATGAATGATCATGCTTCACATCCATTTCTAATAACATAAGTACACATTGTCCTAATAATGACATGCTATTATATGCAAAATCAGTTCTGGCCTTGGAGGAATGGGGATACGAGCCGACGGATATTGAATGCATGGTAGCCATGGCACGAACCCGGCATGCAGGAAGAGAGACAGCCAAAGGCGGTAGAACTGGTCGGGCACGTCTGGGTTCAGAAAGGGCAGCAGCCCACACACCGCATCCATACAATGCACCTGGAAATTCAACGTTATGTCAACAATAACTTTAAACTCTCAGGGGAAAATATGATGAATTGAGGCAAACAAAAAGGTATTTCAAAACTTAATTTACCATGCAGACAACCTTTAAAAGGTATGCCTGCCAAACAATGTTGACAGTCACAGCACATTCATGGCACAGCACCCCATCCATAATCACTGAAGATAGGAAAAAAAAAACATTTCCATCTGTAGTCATGTTGAAAAGATTCCCATCTCTAGTCTTATGTCGCCAAATGCAAAACCCTGCCACTATATTTTCTCTTGGCCTCTGCTCCGATAATAAAAGAAGAGGGAAACCACGAGAGCCGGTTATATCCTGAATGGGAAAAAAAATTGCTCCACATTCTGCAGGAAGGATGGATTACTTTTGGCAGAAGAGTTAGAAGTTGGAGTTCCAGCTATTGTAAATACGTTGCACTTATTCCATCTTGCTTGTTGCATTTACAACATTTATCTAGCTGTCGTATACCAATCCAGAGCCAAATGTTTCTAATTTACGCAAAGATGGTGCAATGGGAGCAAAGGTGAACGAAGAGCTGGATGCCGCTTTCGAAGGAAAGCCGAATTATACAGACAGAAATAAACCCCGATTGGCTAAATGAGGGTTGTACTGTATTCATAAGCTCAGATGCTGTAATGTAAAAGTTGAGAGCCAACCACTTTCCACTCGAGCCAATGGAACACTTTCACTAACTTTGACTGGCATGTTAGCATGGGTTCATGACTGACACACCAATATGATCTGTCCTGGAACGTTTTGCTCATTCCCATCATAGACCTGTCCTTCTCAAGGGTGTTCCCCTGCTCGCCCTAACATCTTCACTCCCAGCCAAAAGATGCAACTTTCAGAAGACGGATGAGAAAAAGTTCAGTAAAATGACAGATGATATAGCTGTTACGATCCCCGCCTCAGATTCTGTAGGTTGTTGACAGCATCTACCTTCCTTTCTGTGACGAAATCAGTGCTGCCTCCAAATTATGCATCCCACGAGGGTACCATAAGGCTTTCATCCCTGGATGGGACCCTGAGTGCAAAAGATTTTATGATGCATTCAGAAATGCATTAGATGACGAGGAAGCTTCTCTTCTGGCATCCCAGCTCAAGTTTAGATTAGATGACACCCGTAAAACAAGATGGCAGGGGTCTGATGAGAGCACTACTTTTAAACATTCAAGTCAGAAAGCTTGGCAGATGATCAATCGACTCGCAGAGAGCTCTGCAAAACAACAACCTAGCCCTGTTACCGCTGACTCAATTGCACGCACTCTCATCAACAATGGCAAATATTTAAACCTCGACTAAGCTTTCTCTCATCTGGTCAATGCCAAACTGAAGGAGACAAGATACTCCCAATCTGTTGACCGAGGTCTCTCCTGTCATTTCTCCCCTTTTGAGTTTAAAGCAGCACTTGGCACACTGAAACATGGAAAGGCACCAGGTTCAGATAACATACACACTGAGCAGCTGACCCATGCTGGTCCTCTCGTTCTTGAATGGTTCAGATGTTTCAAGTCACGGTGCTTGGCAACAGCAAAGATCCCTCATCTATGGAAGAGAGCCAATGTTGTAGCTATCCTGAAGCCACACAAGCCAAACAATGACCCAAAGAGCTACCGATCTATCTCTCTCTTATTGGTTCCATTTGAACTATTGGAACAGCTGATACTGAAGAGTGTTCTGCACAACAAACAGGCTGATTTTCAGAAAGAACAAGAACACCGAAGACCAAGTGCTGGCAGCCAGACTACATCGAGGCTACTTTTGAAGCCAATTGGAAATGTGGTGCCCTGTTCATCGACCTCTCCTCAGCTTATGACACTGTCTGGCATCGTGGGCTTCGACTCAAGCTGCACAATGTTCTGCACAAGGGTCGCCAAAGCTGCACCAGAGTTTCCAAATGGTGCATGTGATCAGCGAAATGATTACTAATCACTGCTTTCAGGTTATGCTGAATGGACAATGCAGTAAGGACCAGAACCTTTAAAAATGGCGTCCCACAACGATCTGTCTTGCCTCGGCACTCTTAAGATAAGTATTTAACAGCCCTTGCACATCATTAAGCATATCAAGTGGATTAAACACTTAAACATAATAATGAATTGGGATTGTAGAAAACCTCAACAAAAAGGAGTCGATATACTTCGAGAGAGAGAGAGATCTCAACAGGGTGTAAGTATGGGACCACAACCCAAAAGGGAGCAGTGCAAGGGTGACAGACACAGCTGAGAAAATCTTGAGGAACAGCAAAGTTCTACTGTGAAAATGAGAAAGTTAAATTCTGGAGCAACTGATATAACAAATAATTAAAAAAAAAACATTTTATTATATTTTTATTTCAAAGGATGTAGGGATGGTTTGCCAGAAAGTATGTAAACAAGGTAGAGATGGTCACATGAAATGATCTTGTGAAACCATCCCTACATATATTTATTTGAATGGTTGTTCCCTGTGCATCCCTCTGTCCATTTGTAATGATAGTGTATGTTGATTGTTTCCATGGATTAGTTTGACCAGTGAAATCTTAAACAGTTAAGACAGACAGACAGACACAATCCTTCGAGGTCCAAGGATGACGTCCATCCAGGAAAAGTGGTACTGAAGATGATGGTGATGATGAAATGGATGATTATGTCATTTAAAAAGTCGATGGGCAGCAGTGGTAGATAACCCTGTCGTTGGTGTGCTCGTAGATGACTGTTAAGACCGACGCAGGAGCCGCAGCTGTGCCCACAGTGAATACAGTCGAATGATACCGTCATCGTCGGGTGGAGGTGATGCTCCATCCGTTGCCTGTGTTTTTCCTTGTAATGCTGGGTTCTTTCATGTTCAAACTTCTTAACTCCGTGCAAGTACATTGCCCTTTATTCAGTATTATCAGCAGTGGTTTCTTCCCAGGTGTTTACACTTATTCCACATTTCTTCATGTTGGTCCACCAGATTTTCTCTGCTTCAGTCGCTGGGAGTACAGGACACGTTTTGGCAGTCTCGAGTCTGGCATACGACACAGATGACTGGTCCATCACAGCTGGGCTTGTATTACTAAGGACTCTAAACTGTCACGATTAGCCAAGGAAAAACAGCTGTATTGATAACATGGTCTTCCCATCAAATACAGATAATGAAACGGAGAAAGCATCGAAGGACATGCTCAAGTGACTTGATATGCTTTCAGTAGGTAAGCCAGGTGTCATAACCATATACAGTGGCCTGCAAAAGTATTCACCCCCAACCAATAATGTCACATTTCAATTAATTACAACTTATGTGGAAACAAATTTTACAAATGAACTTTTATATTCATAACTGAAGAGATCAAATTATACACTTATAGTTGAAGGGGGTTACATGTCAGGAATATCTGCAAAAAACATGTTCAATTAAAAATTCACTGGTTGTAAAAGTATTCAGCCCCTTAGGTCAGTACTTGGAAGAAGCAGCTTTTACAGCAATAACTGCTACGAGTCTTTTTGGGGAGGTCTCGACCAGCTTTGCACAGTGAGATGGTGAAATCTTTGCCTATTCCACACGTGAAAATTGCTCCAGTTCTGCCAAGTTTGATGGGAATCGTCAATGCACTGCAATCTTCAAGTCTCACCATAGATGTTCATTTGAGTTGAAGTCAGGATTTGTTTTGTATACATAGTCGAGGTTTGTGGAAGAGATAGTACACTGACGGAACAGGATATAACAGATAAAAAAAAAAGGATACAAAACACTTATACATGGGGTCAACAAGATGGATATAGAAGGAAACAACAAGGAGGGATTTAGGTAGGGTTAATGAAGGGAGAAAAGATCATAGTTTTGGATTGGGTATGATCTGATATGGTGGTCAACAGCTGTCTTGAAGACCTGGAGGGAACAATGAGATTGAAGAGGATGTGGAAGTTCATTCCACAGGCAGGAAAAGGAGGAACAAATGAATGGAGGTGAGCAGCGATCCTGGATGTAGGCAGTAACACGAGAAGGGGGTTTATAGTGGACCATGTGAGCCCTACGGAAACCTGGGGGGCAAAAGCACAGAAAGAGCACAGGGTGAAAGACTAGAAAGGAGGCGGTAGAAGACAGAGAGACCACCAACCTGTCTGTCATGGCAAAGTGATAAACCCAAAGACTGAGCTTCATCACAGGAGAGTCCAAAAATCTTAAATGCCTTGGTTTCCACATTGTCAATCTGAGCAAGATGTGAGGCAAGGGAACCAACTCAGAGGGGAGAGCAGTACTCGTTCAAGCTGCAGGTGAAGGCCTTGTAGGTGGACAGTTCAGATGTGCCAAACAAAGGACTTTGTACGATGGAGGAATAGCCAGTCGGCAGCTGACTTTGGGGGACAACCTTAAAATGTGGTTTGCCCAAGAAAGATAATGGCTGATAGTGAGACCCAGGAGTTTGAATGACTGATCTTCTTCAAGAGGATTGTTAAGAAAGTAGATGGGGGAGGAGGGGGGGGAGGTGCCAGATGGTCCTTTTGGAGAGAGATCGTAAGAGTGTGTGATTTGTCAGGACTGAAAGAAATGTTCCAAATGTTTGACCAGCTTGTGATTTTTTTTCAAGGTCTGAAATAAGGGAAGAGGCTGCAGCCTGCTTGTTTGAAAGATGAGGGATGTCACACGGCGGAGGGTTGAGTTATCAGCGAATAGATAAAGAAGATTTTTCCGGAGAGCCAGAGAGATCATTGATGAAGATCAGGAATCGGACTGGGCCCAGAACACTGCCTTGGGCACTCGAGCCTTGACAGGGAGAGGCGAAGAAATGATTCCGTTGAGTGCAACACATTGGCTACGAGAATAGAGGAAGTCAGTAAGCCATGTGTGGAGTTGGCCTTGGGTGCCACAGGCAAACAGTTTGGAGACGAAGGCAGGATCCAGGCTGTATCAAAAGCACGAGATATGTCTGGAGAGATAGCCCTCATCTTATGTTTGACATTGAGGGCCTCCATCCATTGTTGGGTGAGTAAAAGCAGCATGTCCAAGGTGGAGTGAACTGGTCTGAAACCAAATTGGTGATCTGAAGTGAGGTTGTTGGAGAAAAGGAAGGATTTATGTCCACCGCGATGATGGATTCCGTTACCTTGCTGATGATTGGAAGTAAGCTGATAGGACTGTAGTTGATGGGATTAGTTTCTGCACCTTTTAATGTTGTGCAATGATGTTGGCATATTTCCAATCAGATGGAAGATGAAATAGTGAAAATGACAGGGTGAAAAGGGTAGAGAGAGGATGTGCAAGAGCAGCAAAGCAGGTTTTTAGGACATGTGAGCTGATGCAGTCGGTCCAGTCAAAGAGTCAGAATCAAGGGTTGAATGTCTCTCTTACACCTGAGTACGTGGAGGACATTCCGAGTCCAGAAGCAGTTGGGTATGACAGGGAAGGATGGGTACCGAGAGTGAGGGGTTGGGGACATAAGACTGAGCTACTCAAGGACATTTATTTTCTTCTTATTCAGCCAATCCCATGTGGCTTTAGCTTTATGCTTCGGATCATTGTCCTGCTGAAATGTGAATCTCCTACACAGTTTCAGATTCATGGCTGACTCAAGCAGGTTTTTAATCAATGATTCTCCTGTACTTTGCACCATCCATTATCCCTTCTATCCTGACAAGCTTGCCAGTCCCTGCTGAGGAAAAGCAGCCCCATAACATTGTGCTGCCACCACCATGCTTGACAGTATGGATGTTGTTGACTGGGTAATGCGCAGTGATAGGCTTGCACCAGACCTAACGCTTTGAATTTAAACCAAAAAGTTCAATTTTTGTCTCGTCTGACCACAAAACGTTTCTCCACATGGCTACAGTGTCATTAAGATGCTTTTCCGCAAACTCCATAGAGCTTTTCGATGTCTTTTTCAGTAATGGCATCTTTCTTACCACCTGTCCATAGAGGCCAGCTGTGTGAAGGGAATGGGAGATTGTTGATTGATAAACACTGACCCCCATCTCGGACATAGAGCTTTGCAGATCTTTCAAAGTCATTGTTGGATTTACAGTGACATCCCGAACCAGTTTCCTGGTTGCCCGACTGCTGAGTTTGGATGGGCAACCTGATATGGGTAGAGTGTGGGTGGTATGATAAGTCTTACACTTCTTAATGATGGATTTTACCATACTCAAAGGGATAATGAGTGACTTTGAATTCTTCTTATAATCCTCTCTTGAATGGTGCTTCTTCACCATTTTATGTCTGACTTCTTTGGAAAGTTCCTTGGTCTTCATGTTTGCCTTGTTGTTTGACCAAGTGAGTTGCACGTTAAAACTCCTCAGATAAGAGGGGAAGCTTAATTAGATCACATGTAACGTAGTTCTGGGGAGCTTATGGGATGGCACGTCATCTATCCGTCAGTCTGTCGATAACACTTGGAACTTCTTCTCAAAAACTACACACACACTTCCGATAAAACGTGACCACAACCTTCATCACCCATGATAGACTAAAGTTTTCTCACGGCATCAAGTAAATAAATAAATTGGGGTCTGAGGGGTTTACAGGGGAGGGATTGCCCCCCAAAATAGGTATTTGCTCCAACATTGGTTCACTGACACATTTTGCTGATTCTGTCCCACGTTGACTTCCTCCTCAGTATCATTATTCTACCAGGTGAGCACCCAAGGGTATTGCCCCTATTTTATAAAAGTTAAATCACTGATCACACACAGATGAAACCTATTACACATATTTTGTAACCTTTCAAACAAATAATTTGCTCCTGAAGTGATTTAGGGTTAATTAGGCAGAGGGGATGAATACTTATGCAACTGCAAATAATCTGATTTTCTCTGTTAATTTAACTTATTCACATTTTATCTGCATTTTTTAAATCTTTAATCATTTTGGAATAGTTTGTGAAGACTATGTATTTGAAAGCATCATGAAATAAGCTCAGGTGGCCTCAAAATGTGAAAACTTTGGAGGGGGGATATACTTCTGCAGGCCACTGCAAGAGAGTTAAGATAATTACCACTTTGTAAATGTGTAATGTATGTTGGTAGTCGTTTTCAAGTCTTTATTAATGAAAACACACATTTTCAAACAAACATAAGATGCATGGGGCAGATTTTATACGAGCCTGTATTTCTTCGTTAATTTGCATTTCTTGAGAGAATATTAATGAGGTATGGAAAATGCTCAACTGACTAATAACGTGTAATGGAGTGGGAGAGGCGATGGAGTTTGGAGTCGGTTGGAAAAGGTTAGTCTTCGCAACATTGATATTGAGGTCAAAACGATGGAAAGTCTCAGTAAAAAATGATAAAATTACTGCATTTCTTCAGCAGATTGGGTAAAAATGGCACAGTCGTCTGCATACTGTGGTTCAGATATTGTGGTGAGAGGGACTTTAGTTTTTCATTGAAGACGTCTCAAATGAAATAATTTACCATCAATTCAATATTGTATTTCTATACCATAAGTGATTTCCGAGGTGACTCGAGTAAGAAAACCAACCATAAAATTTAAGAACAAGGTTAGTGCTAACACGCATCCCTGCTTAACGTCAGCCTTGATGGGAGAGGTTTCGGATTGGTTTCCACAATGTTTAACTTTTCCTGACATATTCGAATGCAATTCTTTGAGGATATATATATATATATATATATTTATTGAAGGGCAGCCAAAACGTTGAAGTATCCTCCACAAGGCATTTCAATTGATGGAATTGAAAGCTTTTGTCAAGTCAATAAAAACGATGTTCAAATCTTCATGGTGTTCTCTGCTTTTCTCTTGTATTTTTCAGGCAATAAAAATTGAATCAGCCGGTCCACGATTATGTCTAAAACCACACTGGGATTCCGTTCGGAATTATTCCGCCACTGGAAAAAGTGTATTGGCAAGAATTTGAGAGTGTAACTTTCCTGCTATCAACAGGAGTGATATACCATGATAGTTTTTGAAATTTGATTTGTCTCCTTTCTTCTTACAGATGGTTATAATCATTGTATCTTTCAAATCTTGTGGAAGTCTCTTGATCCATTATGTTTAAAAATAATTTGTGTAATTGACGAGAAAGCAGACATCCTCTATAATTATAGATCTATAATTATAATTAATAGATCTAAAAAATAACTATAATTATAGAGGAAATATCTGGGTGATTTATTCTTTCATAATTGTTGAATGGCCTTCAACACTTCAATAAAGCTTGGAGGTTTATAAAGCTCTGATTTAGTAGAATGTTGCGGTATTTCGTCAAATACCTCGTCAGTGACGATGGTATCTCGATTGTGGAGCTTGCAGAAATGATCTTTTCATCTATTGAGGACACCATTTTGGTCTCTTCGAAGGAGATTTCCATCAGTTGATCAGATTAGGCAACCATGTGAGAACATAGTCCAGAGATAGCTTTGATGGTGTTGAAGAAATTAATACATAATCATGATGCTTTGACGGCGTCATGACTATCTGCATACTGTTGAATCTCTTCAGCTTTTGTTGTGTACCATTTATTCTTGACGTCACAAATTTGACGTTGGACTTCTGAATCGTATACATTTATTTTGAACTCTGAACTAATATTGTTTTGCCAGACTGTGAATGCAACTCGTTTTTAGCTGCTTCAACCAGCAGACGAGACTAGGTCTCCTTCTTCCTCGAGCAACCCAGGCTCTGTGAAGCATGCAAGAGCTGATGTGCCCGAGAGCGGCGAGGTTGAGGGCCGCTGATGCAGACCTGCCCAACGTCCTCCTTGAGAAACCCATCTCGCCACAGTCTTCCTCATTACTCAGACCTTGGCAGGCCCCTAGGCCTTTTCCTCCAGCAGTTACATTGATGGTGTCCTTCGGTTCGACTCTTTCTCCACGAGCTGGCCTCAGCACACTCCATCGTCACTTAACCGTTCCCATGGCCTTGAGGACAGACGCGTATCTCTTCTTCTGCCTTCCTGCCATACGCTCGCAATAATCCTCGACTTCTTTGTAGCAATAGCTTGAAACAGTTGATCGCCCCCTCGCGTCACAAGGACTGGGATCTTGCTTGGCTGGTCGTTCTTGTGGCATCAGCCACAGCGAGATGTCCCTTCCTCTCGCGTTTAATTAGCACGCTCGCATGGATCGGACTGCGGCGCGGTCTGTCCAATCGCAGGAGCCCGATAGCTTTCTCTTCTTGCCACGGCTTTCTCAGGTGCTCTCCACACGCAGGGCAGACCTCTGGAAGACCAGTCCTTGAAACAGGCTCCTGTCATCCAAGCCTTCCTGGTGTTGGTGTAAATGCAGGGAAGGAGGATCTGTGACATGGTGTAGACACCTGGGGTTTAGTGACTTCCCTATGACCAACGGGATCATCTTCAGAGACCCTGACCTGTTGGCACAGAGAAGGAGCCTGACTTTGTCCTTTGGCTTCTTCTTGTGCTCAGTCTTCTTGATGGGTTGTCATCCAGGTCCATAGTTCTGTCTGGAGGGTCTTGTAGTACAGACCAGTTTCATCTGCATTGAAAACCTGGTCTTCTGAAGTTGTTGTCTTCGATTTAGTTCATTGAAGACAGAGAGGTAGTTCTGGCAGATTCAAGGTCTGCAGACTTGGCCTCTCCCAGTTGTTGGTTCATGTGGACCACGTCGATCCTGCCAGCGTTGCAGCCACCCCCTGGTTAAGCTGTAGTCAGCATCTTCACCTCTCTCTTCCTTGTGAAGATCCTTGTTGATCTTCTTGGCCTGATGAAGGAGGATGGTGCCTGAGATGGGTATGTCAAGCTCTCTAGACTTGTAGAACCAATTGAATAGTTCCTGGTCCAACTCCTGATCCCCCAAGCTTGACCCTCTTCTTCTTCATCCTTCATTGGAGTTGACAGTGACGATGAAGCTCTTGATGTTCTTTCATCCTTCAACCATCCTCTTAGAGTTGAAACCGGCGATGCTGTATCCTTGTGATGGTCGCTTGAGTTTCACCATTCCGTATCCGTTTAATTATGTGTAGCTTCTCCTCTATGGAATAACACTTCCGCTTCGGCATGGCGGCGCTGAACTGAACAGAGCAAACAAAACTAACAAATTTGAAGATTTCTCGGGCTGGTAGGTGATGAAGATGTTGAAGAACTGGTACAGGAGATGTAACGGGAGCTTAGATTTAAGTTGTTGACAACTCTTCGAAAGGATGTGGGCGGTAGAGCACACGAACATTAGTTAATCTTGTACAGTACAGTACTGTACTTACGTTGTGTACTGTGTTTGTATGGTGTAAGAAGGGAACATGAAACGTGAGTTACAGGAGATACGGATGCTATGATGATTTGAATGAATTGATTTTGTTCATCTCAGCTTCGCCCATTTATACGGGAAAGGTGCGAGAAGATGACAGCTCGTGAGTATTTCACACCACATGTCAACTCAACACAGGGCGATGACAGCTTGAATTTTTTCGCCACTAACGCTATTTTGGACTAACTTTGTCTCTATTTTCTCACTTTTTTGCCTTTAAACATGAATAGGAGTATTTTTTGGGGTCCAAGGTGTCTAGAGCGTTATATCAGTACAAGCGATATAACGCTTAGCGTTATTATCGATTTTCCACTGTAGTTGTATATATATTAATGCATGTTAACATTGAAATAAACAAACATGTAAATATAATACAGTGTAAATTAAACAAAAGCAACAAGACTTTTACCTTTTAAATTTATGACAAAACAGTGAGGGGGTGAGGGTAAGAATGTTCCGCTCGCACTGTACTCTGCCGTAATAGAAAACACAAGACTAAGCGCGGATGATGATGATGATGGTGGTGGAGGGGCAAGGGTG
>CM068958.1:65667138-65683814 GCA_035128595.1 Eptatretus atami | reverse complement strand
GCACACTACGTGGTTCATCGGTTCGCGTCCTGCCAACGTTATAACTTATTTTAAAACGTCCGTTTTTCACCAGATTCTTCGATTCCCTGCAGGCACCTCAACGTACCTTCAAAAATCATACACAATCTGGCAGACCCCTGGATAAAAGTCCCTTGAGGACAGGGTGCGATGTCAAGAGTGGAATGCATTAAATCATATAGCTCATAAGCGGATAATTTTTGGCACATCTTAATTGTACCTCAATATATTTCTCCAAACAGGAGAAAAGAGAAGTTTAATGCTTTGGATTTCACGTCCTTGGTGTATCTGGAGAATGAAGAGGAACATAGCCTGCTTGCTGAAATAAATAGATATGTTGGCTCAGTTAGGTTAAGAACACATATTCTTTAAATTATCAGATTTCACTCAAGATTTTGACACTTATTGTCCGGGACGATATCCGATCCTCAAGCCGAAATAATATTTTGATGATATCTTAATTGTCCGTGAGAGTAGATCGTGGAAAATTGATCATATCATGCATGAAAATCGCGCGAAGCTATAATTTGAAATCTATAGCACTTCAAAAAGTGATGACACACTTGTGTGATGTACACAAAGTGACTCGTAGCTATGATGAATAGGCATCAGATAATATGAGGAGGAAAAAGTGAAAAAACAAGACTTTATTTCAGAATCGTGCGGCTGCCAAGTCAAGCATGGTTGAACAGGCCTAAAAACATGTGGCGCAGACCCCCCGAGGTACCAAGATACGCCTGAAGACACCACAGAGAGCAGCCTGACAGGATACACCTGATAAAATGATATAAATAAATAGCCATTAATTATCTTCAAAAGGGGTGTTTGAGATTCACCCAAACTCTCAATTTTCAGTCATGCACTTCCCCTTGGAGTTTCTAGTGGCATGCAAATTCAGGCTGCTAGGTTTCATGGTTTTGAGTTATGGAGGAGACGCCACTGACACACACCACCACTTATAGTGTACTCACAAATACAACATGCGCTTCGCTGACGGTGGTGGAAGGGAGGGGTGGTGAAAGAGAAGGGAGAAGAGGGGAAGGCAGAGAGGATGGAGGATAGAGCGGGAAAGGAGAGAATGAGGACGTGGTGAAGAAGGGTAAGCTAGGATGGGAGAAGAGAATGGTGGGGGGGGGGAGAGCAACACCCTCACGAAACGCTGCATTACACTGCGGGGAGGGGGGAGGGGTGCGAGAGAGGAGAGGAGAGAGAGAGAGAGAGAGAGAGAGAGAAAAGAGAGAGAGAGAGAGGTGTGGGAAGAGAGTTGCTGCCTTTATTGAGGGGGGGATTGAGAAGGGAGAGACAGAGAGTGGGTGGGGGGGGAGAGAGGAAAAAAAATGTGAGGTGGAGGGTGACGTTAGCAAGAGAGTGATATGTTATGCAAAGATGACCGAACACAAATTTAAAAAAATCATGTCAGATAGCTGTACACACCAACGACCAGAACAGCGTTTGTTATGTTAACCACAGCACATCGCCAAAAACTTTGATATCCCAGTTCCTAAAAATTGTGGAAACATTTAACCAAAGCATGACTGAAAACTTGAATGCTGCTCATGTACGACTAATATCATCGATGTGTGAACATCAAAAAACAAAGAATTGCAAACCAGTTCATACTGAAGTACAAAGAAAGAGAGAGAAAGAAGGCATCCTAAGTAGGGTGTAATACCATTGATTTGGACTAATCAATGCAGGAAAATCAAGAAAAGCCCAAATACCAAGACCTCAAAAATGAATAAAGATCCTGAAAAGCTGAAGAAATGCCAAGTTACAGTGAAGTATGGAGGCTATGGAATTTATGGCAAAAAAAACCTCACAGAATATTAAAAAACCATCCCTGGGAATATTATTACAAAACGACTACAGTTGGAAGCGTTCTGGGGCTCCAATGACGATTCTAAGAGAGCCCTCGCACACAACTTGAGAACGAAAATTCACAGCATTTGGTCTAAAGTCGTGACCCCTTGCCAAAATAAAGTGGATACTTTGAGCCACCCTGAGGACTCATTCCACATTCTGAAACCTGCATACTGTAGTACATCAACACATACGCACAAAGGCGCGCACCACAACACCACACACACACACACACCACCACACACACACACACACACACACACACACACACTGGTAGGTCTTGTTTCACCTCCGAACCCAACCCACATGTGAGATAGCAGGCAACAGTAAACTTGCACATAACACACACACGTGCACGCACTCGTCACCACTCGTGCAACCCCACCCAACTATGAATACTGTTACGAATTCGCGCCCGCCGCGTGCGAACGCCACTCCCAACAATAGTAGCAAGCTCGCCCACCGGATGGACAATTCAGTCGTGACCTTCCGGCAACACCCGAACCCGTCACGTGGGTCTTCCACCCACCACGCCTAGCCAATTTTCTTACCTGCGCGGATAGGTCAATCGCTGAATCTCGATAACCTAATACGCGCGGATAGCTAACAGAGAGACTACCTCGGCGCAGCGTGACCACGAACGCTGGAAGTGCTCCATTCCGTTCTGCAGGATAACCGAGCGGGTAGTATCGCCCCACCTCGCCGGATCCGATTCTATTTAACGGGTATTTAAAACCCAACTATTATTTTTCTGCGATGCAAGATGCATTTTCCAATAGAGGAAGACGCAACGAACGGCGGGTACATTGAACCAAGCACCAATTTATTTATAATTACACACAACACGTTATGCCAGTAAGGCAAGAATAATCATACACGTAATGAAAGAGACAAAAAGCAATCACTCGTAACAACAAAAGAAAAGCACGGAAACACTACGACGAATAAGCAGTAAAATTTCCAGCACTAAGCAGTTCTACTCTCAGACTCGGCGCCACAACATTCATCCAAAAGCCCAAAGAAAAAGAAAAGGACCACCCCATGACAGTGGTCCAGACTGGGCCCGTGGGCCTTATGCGTGACCTTGGCTGGACCAATGGCCCCACGAGACCGACGCTGATTACCTGCACCCTCGTGTGCGACGTAGGCGAGCTCTCTCCGGCACTCTTCCTCTTCGTGCGCGCCTCACCCGGACCACCGCACACAACCCTCACGACTTGCGCCCAGAGGAAGCACCCGGAGCGAACCACCACGAAGCAGCAGCATCACGCAGACCAGAAAAGGCTCGACACAAAAAGGGCTCTACGACGTTCAAAAAGCACCAATGTCACGAAGAGGACGAAAGCTGCCCCCGAAAAACAACAACCCCACACGATCACCCCCTCCTTCTTCGAGCTCGCATTCCTGTCCCCCTTATATCTCCCTGGGTCCACCCTTGCTCCCACCCCCCCCCCGTTTTCTGCTCCGCCCCCCCTTCCAGTTCCTGCGAGAAGCTTCCAGAAAGGCGTTCCTCCGTTCCCAGTGCCTCATTCCACGAACACCAATGTGAACGATTCTGGCTCGCAAGCTCACTTTCGAGGTTCCCCATACGACACGATGTGCTCTGCCCGCGGGCTTCACACACACGCTCGCGTGGAAGAACCATCCGCGTCCAAATCGTACCAGCTACCTTCTGTCCGCCGCGGATCGGCTAATCCACCGCGTGCGTTTACGACCGGCTTCACTCCCGCAGGCGCGACGCGGGCCTCGTGCGTACCACAGCACGAAAAACCCCGCCGCGCTGCCGTGCAAACCGGCACGGTCCCCAATGCAGCTACGGCCGCTACTCGGCCTTTGTTCAACCCTCAGGCACCGTCGTCGTCGCACTCATCGGCACAAACTCCCCCGTGCCACGGCGCTCACACACCCTCGAGATGCACTCACACCGGACATGCGGTACACTGTTCCCGCATGCCAGCCGCCATTCCTCGGATACAGCGACCTCACACCACGGTCCTCTCACACACGGCGTTCACTCACGCCATGCCATTTCACTCGCACACGTGGTTCCACAGCTACACGGCCTTTCACTCACCACAGTGTTTCATCCGACCACACGGCGTCTTGGGAGGCCCGCACCTCGCTCACTTGCAACACGCACACCCATAAACTATTCACACACGCGGTCCCTTTTCACACAACCGCCTTTCACCCACGCTATGCGCCTTTCCACACACATTTCCCACACCGGGATATACACACACCACCGGACGGACCCACGCTGGGATTGCGCACAAGGGGTCCCGGGCTCACCACCCCCCAAAGCTCCGCGTGCTCACCGGTCCACGAGCACTGCCCTCAACTCCGCCTGACACGACCGAACCCACCTGGTCCGATCACTTCAAGGAGCATTAGCATCTACCTCCATTCCCGAAGGAGTATCAGGAATGCTAACGCACCGGGCACGAAACATTCTGCTAGCCTCCCGCCTCATGTCCTCCACTACTCGTGTGTGTGTCTCGTCTTAACCCCTCTTATCGTGCAGTCTCTCCCTCTATTTTTCTATCTCCCACGTCTTCTTTATACATTTATTTCTGTTTTCTCTTCGTGTCTTATTAGGGTTCTTCCTGGATCTTCGTCTCTGTTTCCTCCTTCGTTTTATTTAATTCAATTCTCATTCGGATCTATCTCCCGTGTCTCTGGGCATACTTCTCTCTTCTCCGTTTTATTTGTGTTCCTTATGGTTCGTCCTAAATGTTCCTTCATCCGACGATGATGTCGATCAAGTCCTGCCCACTAACATTCTCTATTTGGTGGATTCACACGTCCCACCTTTATTGCCTGTTCCACTTCCTGCTCCTTTAAAGTCGTTCTTTTTCTCGGAGCTTATTTGATTGTATCGTTCTCTTTCCGGATTTTTTCGATCTCCGTGACGCCAATTTATGCTTCCTCCTCGAATTGGTTAATTCAAATTTCATAAGTTTTTGTTTTCTCTTTCCCTGTCTCTCTTTTCCTATTCTGCAATCTCGTTATTTCCTTCAATTGCTGATTTCCTTACTCCTTCTCATTCCTTGTTCTTGTGTTTTTTATTCCACTGTCTTTCTTGTCCTCATTCTTTAATCTGGCCTTGGCTTCCAAGACTGGTCGATCTGTTGCACGGGTTCCTTTACGTTCATTCTCCTCTTTTCTCACTCAACATCTTCAGGCTCGTTGTAATCCCGTTTCTTGTTTTGGTGTTTCAGTAACTCAGAAAGCTTTTTCCTAATCCCGTCCTTCAATCTCCACACCCTCTTTTCACATTCTTCCTTCCTCACTTTATTCCATTCTCTTGCCGCTCATCTCTTTAGTTGGTGAATTGCCAATTCAGGTCTTTTTTTTTTTTATCCACTTTCTTTTCACTATTTCCTCGTACTCCTACCTAGTTGTTCTTCAAATCTGGCCTTTGCTCTAACTGTTTGATCTGCACAGTGTGGGTCCTTAACGTTTCATCTCCGTTCCGTCTTTCCTCTCTTAACATTCTCAGTCGTTGTAGTTCCCTCTCTCTGCTTTGATTTCCGTAACTCAGAGTGTTTTCCATAATTCTCTCTCGCCTCCTCACCTCTTTGCGATGCTTCCTCCCTCATTTCATCTATTCCGCTTACCGTATGTCGTCCTCTGCTCCGCACCACTTCCATGCTTCCATCCTCTTTCGTCATTCTTACCGTATTTCTGGTTAATTTCTAGCCATTCCTCTCTTCTTTCTATCGTCTCTTCAGACTTTCTCTTTCCTCATTGCCTGATCTTACCTCTTCCGCAGATATTTCAATTCCAAACCTGCTCCCGTTTTTCCTTTTCCAGCTTCGTTTTCCCTTCTTCTTCCAAGTTCTTCTATCCAGAGAATTACTAATTTGCTCTTCCTCTATTCTTCGTTAGTTTGCTCTTCTTCTTGTTCCAATTTTTTTCCTCTCTTACGTCTCTTCTCGATTTCTATTATCTTTTTGCCTGATCTTACCTCTCTCCTTCAATTTTTTTTAATTCCAAGTCGTGTTCACCTTTTCCTTTTCCAGCTCTTCCCATTCTTTCCTCCAGAATCTCTCCTCTTTATCGTTCTTCTAGGCTTTCTCTTTTCCGATTGCCCTTCGTCTAACCTCTCCCTTCAGTTTTATTTTTAATTTCAAATCGGTTTCCGTTTTCCTCTTCTAGCTTGTTGCCTTTTTCCTCCCTCCTTTCTTCCTGTACATCGGGCCCCATCGTGTGACTCCGTTTTGCACGTAATCCTCATGAACCCTGTCTAATGTGGCCACCGGGCCTCGTCCAATTCAAAGGAAAAACGAATGCAATTCCCCTATAAGTTGTCACCATTCCTCCACCACTGCAAGGACTTCGACCACTTGCTTTTGGAAGGCCCGTCATGCATCTCGCATCCTGCCACGCCTGCCATGACCCCGTGTTATGAAACGGTGCGGAGCCCACGCTCGTGTCATGCCGTCGCTGTGCTATAATAGCGCTCGCTCCGTTTGTGCTAGAAGCCGCAGCGCTGGCTATTTTCCGGCAAAGTTCATGCTCCCATATAGGGGAGCGGCCCCACTGATTAAATAGTGGGGGTCATAAAAAAGAACCTTCCCGCCATGGATCCTACATCATACACATTTCCAATCACCCTGCGCCCATTTCGCCTGAAAACGCCATCTTGCGCTTCTCGGAAAAATTTTAAAACGCTCGTATTTGTGAATCGAGGTCGCTCACACACCCCGAACCGATTCCGTTAATTTATTGGAGCGGGGATGGATTTGTAATCCCACTCCTGACACCAGTGGTGTACGAATTCGCGCCGCCGGCTGCGAACGCGCTTCACTAATAGTAAGCCGCTCGCCCACCGGACGGACAATTCAAGTCGTGAACCTTCCGGAACAACGGCCGGAACCCTGTCAGTGTGGTCTTCCACACCACCACGGCCGAGGCCAATGTCTACCCGCGCAAATAGGGTCAACTCGCCGAATGTCATAACTAAGTACCCGCGGCAGCCGACGGCGACCGTACCTCGACGCAGGTCGCTTGGGACACGAACCGCTTAAGCGGCCGTTCTGCAGTGATAACCGAGCGGGTATTATCGCCGGACCTCGCCGGATCCGTTCTATTGAACGGTATTGAAAACCCACTATTATTCCGCGATGCAAGATTGGCATTTCCAATAGGGGAAACGAACGAATGGTACATTTGAACCAAGCATTATTTATAATTACACACAAACACGTACTGCAGGCAAGGCAATGAAATAATCAACCCACGTATGCAAAGAGACAAAAGCAATCACGCTTATAACAGACAAAGCAAAAGCAAGGGAAGCACTACGACCAATAAGCAGTAATAATTTACAGCACTTAACAGTTCGACTTCTCAGACTGCGCACAACATTCATTTCCAAAGCCCAAAAGAAAAGGGCGATCCCCAAAAGACGAGGATGGCAGACCGGTCCGTAGACCTTTATGTCGTGGAGCCGGCTGACGAAGGCCCCACGAGACTGACGCTGGTACCTGCACCCTCGTGGTGCGACGGTCGCGAGCTCTCTCGGCACTTCCTCTCGTGCGCGCCTCGACCCTGGACCACCGCACACAACCTTCACACTTGGCGCCCAGAGGAAGCACCTGGAGCTCGAAACCACCACGAGCAGCAGGCAATCACCAAGACCAAAAGCTTTGATGACGCCGAAACCCACCAACGATCCCGAAGAAGCTGAAACCACCAAACGCAATCCAGAAGCCTCCCGAAGAGACGACAACGACGACGACCAAAGACACATCGACTAAAGCTCGACGACAAAAGCTCGACGACAAAGGCTCACGACAAAAGGCTCGACGACAAAAATGGCTCGACGACGCAAGAGGCTCGACTACAAAGGCTCGACGACAAAGGCTCGACAACAAAAAAGGGCTCGACGACATTCGAAAAGCACCAATGTCACGAAGAGACGAAGCTCCCCTTAGAGACAAAACACCTACACGTCACCCCTCCTTCCTCGAGCTCGAACTACTAAGGCTCCACGACGAAAAGTTGACAACAAAAAGGCTCCGACGATAAAAAGGCTCGACGACCAAAGACACGAAGCTTCCCCCGAAAGGACAACAAGCCACCACGATCATCCCCTCCTTCACTCGAGCTCGCGTCCTGTCGCCCTTAATATCCCCTGGGTCTCCAACCCTTTGTCCCCCTTTTCTGCTCCCCCCCCCTTCCAGTCCTTCGGAGAAGCTCCAGAAAAAAGAGGCGTTCCTCCATTCCCACCCTCAATTCACGAACCGACCATGGGCGAACGCATCTGCCTCGCCCTTCCCCCCACCACCAATGCAGAGAAACAGCGGAATATGTACGGAAAAATCCGCGCGCCATCGAAGTCCTTTGTTTCCTTGCTCGCGTTTATTGATATGAATGCGGAGGGATGGTTGTAATGTTCCGTGGAGAAGAAGGGAATTGTACCTGGCGTAGCGGCGAAGTGGTAGGGGTGCATAAGGCGATCTGGTTTTGTGGCGTGTGGCTGGTTGCGTTGTGGTTAAGGGGAGCAATGTTCGTGTTGTAATGTGTGGAGATGTTGGTTGGTTCAAAACAACGATAGAAAAAGAAAACCCACCATCAAAAGGGATCAACAGCCCTGTGACACGAATAATCCCATTAAACAATGAGTGGAAATCTAACTGAAACACGGACTTTCGGCATAAGTAAACTAAGAACCATATATGGTGTTCGCCATATTTCCACAGCCGTACAATACTTTGACCGGGAGGGTTCCATTTCAACTTTTGAAACCTCATATGTAAGATACAATCAACGACACACACACACCCACCACACACACACAGCACACACACAACACACACACACACACACACACCAAATGCCATTGTAGGCAATTCAGTTTATTTACATTCCAGACATGTGCAAATTACACATGCATCAGAGAAAATAAAAACGACAAATACAAAGATTTACCTTGAAACAGCATTCTTTAAAAGAGGGATATAAGTGGTAATTAGCGAATTCAATTAAATAACGTGGCCAAGCCAGAAAACACAAAAGTCGATCATAACTTTATGCCTTCCACAGCAAGGAACAAACATAGCGAACACCTGTCAGATGCCTATTGTTTTTTTTAAAATATGTAATCGAGTGTCGAAGTGATGGAGGTGGATCCAATGCGAGATCGCACAAAGCGATCCTTGCACGATTTTCAGTGATAAAGACAACCTCTCGAGTCACCCACCGCATGCACGCACCCGGGGCCCGAACAAGGCAGGAACGACATCAATTCGATGTGAGATTGACGACATGTACGTTTTCCCCGCAAACGAACAACAAGCAGCTTGCGCGCTCGCTAAGTGGCATAAGCATCAAGCAAGCATTCAACAAAACGTCGATATGAAACGGCTCCGCTTGGCACGCAATTGCAATCATCGAACCGTCATATAAACATACACCCCCAGAGAACGCCCCAAAATGTCACATACGAGGTTGTTCAAAAAATTATCCAACCTTAATTTTGCGTAAACAAATGAAGCTAGGGAGCGTGTTTGTGCACGTATGTAGCGATCCTAACGTAGCGTATATTTTCCCGCCTGCAGAAAGCTGTCAGTCGCGACAACGCCGATGACTGAGGAGTGTAAGTGACGCCGTCGGATTTCGTATTTGAACAAAAATGACGGATCACTGTGGTCTCTCGCCATGATCACTTGTTGGAAGAAGTTGGATCGCTGTTCACAGTCTCAGCATGTCCTGGCCGATCTCCAAACTTGAGTTGTTCTGCTGATCGTATACAGCTTGGCACAACTTCGCTGAGATTCTCCTTAAACCCAATCGCTCAGTCACATGAATGAACGGATCCAATGCTAACGCCCGCCCCGTCGCAAGTTCTCTGATCTGATCGACCGATCCTGCTCAGCAGGTCCTCACTTGGCAATGACGATTTCATTTCGAGATGTTGAGCCTACCAGAACGGGCTTCACTTTCCACTGATGTGTGACCATCTTGACGGCTTGTACCACGCTTTTATCTGTGTGGTGCCCATTGCTCGTTCCGAAGCCTGTTGAATCTTGCGATCGTTTCCACTTGGGAATCGCCAAGCTTTAACACCAAAATTTGATGCTATAGCGTTGTTTCAAGTTTTCGGTCATTTTGTCAAAAACGAAAATCACGGCCGCACTACGACTCCTCACTCATCAGGCGTCTGTCGGGCGACTGACAGCTTGCAGGTGGGAAAATATTCACGATACGAATTAGGATCGCCTACCATACGTGCCACCAAACCACGCCTCCGAGCTTCATTTGTGTTACGCATGTAAAAAATAAGTTGGATACTTTTTAACACACCTTCTATAGTCCGGATTGACAAATGAACACTTTTCTCGGAGCGGAACGCTTGTAAGTTTGATTTGGAGCTTAAATTTTTATTTCTTTATTAAAGATACTCGCATTCATGGTTGATCGCATGCGGAAATGAATACAACAACGAAACCTGACGTATTTGGCGTTTATAAGCATTGCAATGACCCAGTGATCATCGCTCTGAATGAACAGCTTCCTCCAAATTCGGCCTGTTCCAATCAGGTAAGTTGGAGCAGGTTTAAAACACATGGCGCTTCAGACCCCAGCAAGTTACCAGGCAGATCCTTAAGACTCCAAAGAGCGAAGGTTCCGAGGATGGCTGATAAAGGATACAATTAAAAATAAGCCATTAATATCTTCAAAAGGGTGTTTTAAATTCACCCAAAACACCCAATTTTTCACTCTGCACTCTTGGAGTTTTTTTCGTAGCATCTGCCAAGCTTCAGCCGCTAGGTTTTATAGTGTTGGAGTGGAGGAGACAAACACACTGCACACACACACACACACACACACACACACCACACCCTTTTTAGGTTAATATATATTAGCTTTCTTTTTGATGAATGTTTAATTTTAATTTTGTGCCCAAAACATCTATTTCATATCTCAATTAGGAATCTCTGTCTCTCTGTCTCTTCTTCTCTCTGTCTCTCTGTCTCTCTGTCTCTCTCTCTCTCTCGGCAGCCTGTGGCTGCTGGTTCATCTGGTTGGGACGTCGCTATGCGGTGGAGCAGTGTCCCCACCAGTACACTGGTACTCATTTTTGCTTGACCTTGGAAGGATACAGGCTCTGAGTCACCTCCTGGTTGTAATTTTTTAATTTCAGCGCCAATGGGCTTGAACTCAAGGACCCTAGGATCCCAAAGCCGCCACCCTAACCACTAAGCCAACCCCAGGCTTTAATGAAATCAGTACACATCTATTATTTTAAAATTGGCCAAAATCAATTTCATGGAGAGGACAAGAAGACGAAAGTCATCTTACGTCGTTACCAGATCAATACCTGTGAACAAGTTCTTGCACAGTTATATACTATGATAAACATAACACATAAAAATCTCCAAAAACTCAAGACAAATCCAGCTGAATGCCAGTAGTATTCAGATTGATTTAAGTTCTGGAAACAAGCCAACAAAGATTTAGTCTCAGTCATTAGCAGTCACCTATTGAGATTGTGAGTAAAAACCCGACCTGCTTAATGAAATGACCTTCAGGAGGGCGAAATCTACCACCCCCACAAAATGAGAACTAGTCTTGCCGTGAAAGCTAGTGTCGATCTGCATCAGTGGACAGTCGAATAATAATCAATTAAAAATCAACAGGCATTGATCAAACAGGGAGAACAGTAATGCACCTCCAGTAGGTGGGGAAACCAAAGAGAAAGGACATCAGCATTAACCCTTCATTGGGTTGCTTGACAAATGCGTTAATGCCAGAAACGTCAGCTTCTCATTACTTCCCGATAGGCGGTTAGCATACCTCGTCAACAGTTTTGATTTCATCCATGCATCCCGCATAGTCTGATCTACATGTGACAACCATCCACATTATGTGTTGACTTCATTGCCCTTAGGGAACTTGGATGTGCATTAAAATGCTACGTATGAAACATCATCCCAAAAATTTCTCCAACCAATTGAAAAATCAAAATGCTTGTTCAATCCATTGTACTGCTCAAGGTACATCTTGAGTCTGGACCTTCCAAGAATCAATCGTCTTTGTTGTTAAAAATGATCATTCTCTTTAAAAGCAATACAATTATTCCAAGTATCCATAACGGACGTGCACAGTGAATTGAAGAAAAAAACAGAATAATAATCAACCAAGTGCACACAGGCACGTAAATTAAAGGACAAATCATGTTTTGTTTCAACTAATAATCAATTCAAGTTCCTATCTGCTTAACGACATCGTCTCAGGTATTCAAGGGAAAGGAGGAACTACAAACAAAACACAAAACCATTCAACACTACGATGTGATTCAATAAACAAAGGAAGTCAAAATCTGCTCGTTGGTGAACGTATTGCATGCTGTTAATGCACAGAAGGCCAATAATCATCATCACCGGCCCTTTGTGTCAATGCAGTAGATGCCAGTAACTACACAGTCCATGTGTTGCTTCTGTGCAATTCCCAACACTCTTATTCGTGCAGATCTGGGGTGAGAAAAAAAACAAGCACAATGAGAGAAACCTTGAAAAACCAAGCAGTAGGCCATTCACCCTTAACTCATCTACAAACTCTGATCCATCCTCCTGTCTACTCTGCCAGCTTTCAGTGGTCTGCCTCCATGACATGTTAGAATTTCAAGTGGTTTGAGTTGAAGGTCTTGCATGCTCTATTTCTACGCACATTTATTTTATATCTGAAATAACAAACGACTTAATTCTAATAAGATGATGCAATAATGGGAAGTCTTCAAGAGGATTGTTAAAAAACAAAACACAAATGAAGGTAAAAACCTTATTATTACTTACAGGCCACTGGTATATCATCGGCCACTCATGTTGACTTGAGGCTGGCTCTCGCACACACTAGGAAGAAGACAAGTATAAGACTCTTTCAAAATGTCTTGACCTAATTCCAGCAACAATCATATACAGATGAAGCCATCACATGTGACATACTCTGGGTCTTGTCCACAAACGCCCCAGATGTCCGCTGCCTTGTCAGCTCTGCATTCATGGTCAAGGCCACTTACCAAGGTAGCGAGTGTCCTGGTCACAAAAAACAGTCATATCAAGTTTATTTCTATATTTTAGCACCCTTGTTCACAAACAATCACCTCCAATTTACCATTATGTCAAGTGCCACTGCAATTCCAGTCAGCAAAAACAGCGAAAGGCCAACAGAGATGCCTATTGCTTAATCGAAGGTTTTGATTGAACCTCAAAAATTTTGAAAGCTTCAGAAGACACTATTTCAGGAGCATCATCAACTTTACTAGAAAAACATCATCTTGCCGCATTGCAAGACCAAACAAGCCTTATCTAAATAGGAATAAAAAACAAAAACGGCCAGATTGTATGTGAGGATCAATAAAAAAAATAAAAGTGAAATGAATGAAAAACAAAATTTTCTCTGAAATATTCTTGTTCTGTTTCATGATCGAAAAACAAAAATTAGTGTCCAGCACGGCCGCGGCCTAAAAACGGCTTCGGTTAGAAACCAACGCTCTGTATCAGAGTCATAGTACATCAGATGCACATACACATAAATGGTATGTGCATATAATATATATATATTATATATATATAAATATTATATATATTATATATATAATTATTATATTATATTACAAACAGCGTTTTAACACGCAGGGCCCCCGATGCGGGTTTCCGTGCATCGAGGTTTCGCTTAATCCGGTTGTATTGTGTAAATGTGCCGATCGCAACTGGCCCCTCGCTCTTCACGGCTGGTGCAGAGAAAATACACCAACCCCACATCTCCCATCTCACCTCACAGCCCCACCTGCCCTCCTCGCCGACTCATGCTTTTCGATATCATGCCGCACGGGCTATCACGTGATATCGCGCGATTTAGTTTATCATCATGTTGATATTCCGTTGTTTCGTTTTTGCTCGCTTTTAATACATTGGGTGTTCGTGAAATGAAAGTAATGAAAGACGAAGAGCATGGGAGAGTTTCATGAAGAAGGAAGAACAGTGTGGTTTCAGTGAAATAAGGCAAAAAAACATAAATGATATAAAAGCTTTATAAGGAAAGAATGCAAATTAAATTCAAGAAATGAGGAAATGTTGAGTTCAATTGGGAATAATGGAAAGGAGAGAAATAAAAGGCAGAATTAAAGTTCACTGATTTTTTTGTTGAGCAAAAAATATTTTGTGTTGTTTGGAAGCGAAGGAGAGCGGATATGAGATGAAAATTGAGGAGTATGAAAGAGAACACTCGTAATAAAGGCGAATGAGGCACATATCTTGAAAGGTTTATGCTAATCATATTAAGGAGAGGTTGCTTAGAAATTTCAAACCGCAGATGGACACTGCTCATGACATCTTATATGGAGCGTCTCTAAAGAAATGCAGAACAAAGCAAAGCAGACAAATCACCCTCCATCTTCCACAAAGTCTTAGAACCCTGATGACTCGCGAAGTCCAGAGCAGTCAACATATTCGCAAAGCCCCACACGCCTCAATCATCATCATCAATCATCATCCAAAGTAAGTACAATTTTAAGTGGTTTTCATTTTACTAAGTTCCGGCAAAAAGTTGACAATATAGAGTTTGGTGCCCGAACCTATATTTTCCCCACAAGGTTACTTAACACGGAGTTTTTCAAGAACCTCACCCTGTGAACAAGGACGGTGCTCTGCTCATTGGTGTGGATGTGTGTGTGTGTGTGTGTGTGTGTGTGTTGTGCGTCGTGTAATATATATAATACCTATGGTTGCCACATGAATGCCGATACGCCCCCATTTTGTTTGAACAAATTGGAATCCGAACAATTTTTTCGAGAAAAATTGATTCCCCTAAAAAACCGAACACATTTTCGAAACGAAACACAACGTAGCGTTCATGGTTTGTTCACGATGCGTCCCCCCGCCTGTTCGACACCGCATCTTCGCGCTTGGTTCATTCAGTTCGTCGGTGGGAAATACTCGTGAAAGCATCTCACTCGTGTGTCGATCGCTACTTTTACCTTGTGTTGTCAAACCTTGTTATGTGAATTTCCTTCTTTTCAATTAATTATCACCCTATTGCATTCACCAGCCCCAAGAAGAGCAAGTGAAGCAAATAGGAGTAAGAGGAAGCTCGTGAGAACGACAATTGAGTTGAAGAAAGGAAATTATCGCTAGCATGAAGAGCGGGTACGCGTAGTGTCTGATCTCGCTTGCACAATGTTGAATGTGCGGAAACGACCGTGTAGGTAGGATTTTGAAAAAAAAATAAAAGAAGCGAATAAAAGCCGAAAACCGTCGTGAAAGCGAACTCTATCAATGAACCCCTGACGAATCGGCCTTTAACGAACATCAACAGTTTTTTTCGCGAGCATGGTAAGTGACGTCATTGCTGGCTCACCAATCGCTTCACTCTTTGATTTCTCTAACCGTGGAACACGTGCGTGAAAGAGGCAACATTTGTGGTCCTCCACAAGAGTGTAACTAGGGATATAAAACAACCATTGTGGCTTCATGTTTAATTAAATACCTGCCACCAGGGTGAACAGTTTTACGTTTTGGCCCAATGGCCACTTGATAAGCCGGAGCTGCATCCAGACCTGATGGAAGAAGCGACAACGCTCCTGTTCATCACCCAAGGCTTGAAAAGATTCATGACCCAGAAAGGTCATTTACTCATCATTAATTATTTACCAATTAACATGGGTAATTTCAGTTGAAGAGTGTTCTTGAAAGTGGGTTTTCTTGGGTCAGAGAAACGGATTAATTCACTTTCCATTATTTTCTTATTGAAAGTATTTTGGAAATCCGAAACCTTTTTGAATCCGAACAGCCGCTCTGTGAACGAATTAAATTCGGATTCTGGGGCACCACTTAATATACTAACCCACAAGTTCATAAAGTTTTAGAATCATACCGCATTTTTTCCCAAGTTTTATACTAAATTTAAGCAGTTCAAGTCCAGATAAAACCTGAATGACAATAACAAAGCTAATGGTAAACTAGCCCAAGAGGTTAAAAAAAAAGAAAAGTTTAGGTTACCAAAAAATGAAAAAATAATGCAAATTTCAGAGTTGTTAGAAAAGGACCCTTTTTCAGGAACAAGTAATGGTTAGCAACTGCAGCTGTTCTGCTAGCAATGGAAAGTAAATTAACCTTGGAAAGTTGTAATTGCAAAACAATTCCTCAGGTGGTCCACAAACTTTTGTTTAGTATTAAATACTACCGTTCAAATAAGTTTTAGAAACACCCCCAATTTTTCCAGTTTTTCCTTGAAATTAAGCAGTTTAATGTTATCAATTACTCTATGAGTTAAAGCATAGAAAAATAAACAATTGCAGATAAAAAAAGAAATCATGGAATCGTTTTGTGAACAAAAATTTATATAAATTTTTGACTCATTCAAAGATAAGCCACCTTTTGAGCAGACTATAACAGGCCGACAATACTCGATGCCATACCTTCTACAATGGAAATCAAATGTTGTCGGAAAAAGTTCTTCCAACACTTGTGTTCAGAGTTACCAACCAAATAGTGTTGCAGCTCTGTAAGGTTTGCCTTTGACTTTCACCCTATCTGTTACAGATTCATACCAAACCACTCAATAGGGTTAAGTTGGAACTTGTGCTGGCCATTCCATGATTTATGAAGCCCACCTTCTTGTTCTTTTTCTTCTAAGGGTATTCTACATAGCTGAGGTATGTTTTGGGTCGTTATCTTGCTGTCGGATGAACCCCTGACCAACTAGGTGTAGACCAGAGGGTATTGCATAGCACTGCAAAATGCTGTGGTAGCCATTTTGGTTCAGGGTGCCAGTCACTCTGTGCAAGT
>CM068958.1:65649136-65666739 GCA_035128595.1 Eptatretus atami | reverse complement strand
ACTTGTCTTCTGATTGTGTTGTGGCTTTGAGTCTGCCAGACCTCTTCCTGTCAGAGTTTCCTCCAGTTTCAAAGTACCTTTTGATGGTGTTGGAAACTGTACTCATTGACACCTTGGCTTCTTTGCAATTTCTCTAAAGGAAAGACCTACACTTTTAAGGGTTATAATGGGTGCTGTCTATCTTCCTTTGTTAATTGTCTTTTTCTTCACCATTATGACAGCAATATACTACTTCCTGCAGTGCAATATTGTCCAAATAATGCTTCAGAGGGTGTAGCAACACAGTCTGTTCCAACACTGCTTTTTTACAGACAGAGGGTTTGTAACTAATCAACAAAAGTTGGGACACTGTTGGAATTGTTTTGCATCAACTTTCAAGGCTTAATTTACTTCCATTGCTGCAGAACAGCTGCAGTTGCTAACCCATTACTTGTTCCCTGAAAAGGGCCTTTTTTTAACAACTCTGAAATTTGCATATTTTTCAGTTTTTGGTAACCTAAACTTTTTTTTTTTTAACCTCTGGCAGTTTACCGCTTATTCTTTGTACCATTTCAGGTTATTCACTGGACATGATCTGCTTAAATTTCAGTAAAAACTGGAAAAATGGGGGTGTTCTAAAACTTTTGACCGGTAGTGTAATATACATACACACACGTTGTTGTTCTTCTTTGGCTGCTCCGTTAGAGGTCGCCACAGCGGATCATCCGTTATGATCTGCATACTGATTTGGCATAGGTTTTACGCCGGATGCTCTTCCTGACGCAACCCTGGTCGCCTCTTACGACACAGGGAATAAGGATTGGGTTTCGCCATGATTCCGGGCTGCCTACACCCTCTCATAGCGTGGCCCAGCGCAGAGCACCCGTCCAAGCTATCTCCAACCCAAGCCTCTGAGTAGCCGGATTACAGGCGCACGCCACTACTCCTGGTTACACACACACATATAATTATATATATATATATATATATATATATATGACCACTCCCACACTCCTCCAGCCAAAGAAGCTGCATAAAGCAACCCAAGAAGACCTACATAAGGGAAGTGCTATGCTGTTTCAAACCCTTCCCAGAGTTCCTCAACAACTATAAAGACGTTCACACATGGTACACACATGAGAATTACAATGCTATACACCCCATCAATTCCCGGACCGGTTTCATCGCTTATTGGAGAATCATGAGCGATAGCGTAGACAGCAATGCATACCAAGGAGGCTCCCAACCATGTACCACATGCAAACGTCAAAAGCAGTCAATATATAACTAAAGAAAGACCCACCCACATCTCTCACCTGTAAATGGAGGGAACAGCCAATCAGCTCTCACATAATCAACTCAACCCAGGTGGCTAGGATTATATCAATAATTGACCCCTCCCACACTCCTCAAGCCGAAGAAGCTGTGTAAGGAGTGTGGGAGGGGTAAATTATTTCGGGCTTCTTCTCTTCTTCGGGTAAGAAGAAGCTTCTCGTGAAGAAGCCCGTGAGTGGCGGAGAAAGTCTGCTACCATCCAACATACAGACTGCACTCGGTGTACGTTCGGGGTCGGGGTGCCGGCTCGGGGAGCTTGCTCCCCATGTTAAGTCGTGAGCTCCGAGCCGTGCCGAAGCTGATGGGCATCTGAGCCGGCTTCTGGCCCCGGAGCCTGGCGGTGCGTGGCTCGGGCCGCTGTGGCCCAATAGAGGAGCAGGATTTGGGCCAAAGCACGTCACTCTCCAGCCCTCGCCCCACCCTTCGCCTGGGTCTTATAAAAGGGGGTAGCGCGGAGCCGTTTTGGGAGCTTCTTCTTCAAGAACATCATCTGTGTGTGACTGCCGTCCTTCGAGAGCATACAGTGGATTCCCTGCTGTGCTGTCAACATGCCGCCACCCCAGCGAAGCCAAACAGACTCACCACCGGCCATGGACGGCGGACCAGTGCAGAGCGCATGTTGCCACAAACCCCGGTGAAAAATAAGGAGATAACACGCCATATCACGAGGTGGGAATGCTCAGGCGGAGCATCCCACGGAGGTATACGCTACACATGGACCTTTACACGGCTAGGTTAGGGATCTTCCCTCTCATGCATCTATTCTCCTCTCTCTCTCTATACACCCCTCTGTCCTGTCTACTGTGGATGCAGAAATAAGAACGCGTACTGACTCGCAATCCCATTTTCCTCTGGCATGACACTGCACCCCTCACGTCACATACATCGCACCTCCCATTCCCACACCGTAGACATCAGTGTCTTTCCAACTACCCCTCCCTAAGCATCCTGGGCAGAGTTAGTCAGCCGACCGTACCAGGTATTTAGAGGGTGCTCATCCTCACCTTTCTCTCTCTATTTCTTGGCTTCTAAACTGTGTGTGTGTGTGTGTGTTGTGTGTGTGTGTGTGTGTGTGTGTTGTGTGTGTGTGTGTGTGTGGTGTGTGTGTGTTGTGTGTTGTGTGTGTGTGTGATGTGCCGTAGACCCCCTCAGACCCCGACTTGTTTTTAATGCCGTGATCAACAAACTTTGGTACATACACGGTGATGAACGTTGTGGTAAAGTTTCATCGTAATCGTATGTGCAGTTTCAGAGAAGAAGTTGCAAGTATTTGTGGACAGACGGACGATGTGCCATCCCATAAGCTCCCAGGAACTACGTTCCGGGTGAGCTAAAAATAAAAACTCAACGAGTAAAAGAAATGTAGAGCTTGATATTCCCCACAAGGACAAGAGTAGGAGATATCTATGTGACAATACCGAACAATCTTGCTCCACAGTCTGCACACAACCCGAGTGGTCATTCCGTAAGCAGCAACCAGATGTTCGCTCACGCTCTCGCTCCTGGTCTCTAAGCCGGACAAGCTCATCATCTTGCCGCATGCAAGGAGAAAATTTGGCACCAAGATGTATTAGGGCCACCTGAGTGGACAAAAGGGAGGAAAGAAAATAGACATGAGAGTGTTGACAATGCAAGGTATATGTAAATAAGGTAATGCATTTATAGATACAAGATGGGGCTTCAAAAAACATTCAGGAAACTTTTAATACCAGCTATAAAACTGTGGAAAATTGTTACATTACAAGCAGTACAAACATCAATTATAAGATTTCAATGTTTTCTTTTTATGGAGATTGAGGCTCACGAAAGAGCTGGATGGCAAAACGGTGACGTTCATGAGATGGTGAATGAGTGAAAGAAGTTGATACATAAGGGAGTATGAAGAAATGGAGAAAGGAACCAACATGCAGGCAACATAAGTAAGGATGTATGGACAGCACAAGGCAACCGGATGTGCTGAGTAGACAAGAAACATGGGAAGCAGACAGGAAAAGCCGAGAAACAGAGGAAATGTGGAAAGGTTCAGGTGGATAGAAGAGGAGTCAGTGAGAATATAAAGTCATGAGAATAGGAATAGAGGATAACATGAGATGGTAATGGTTCACCACTTCAAAGCAGAGGAGAAGAGCACGTGATTGGATTGACTCAGGGAGGTGATTCTACAGTCGATAGAAGAGTAGATAGATAGACAAGGTGAGCAGTTAAGTTAAGCCTCGATGTTGGTGAAGCAACAAACCTTGGGGTATGAGTTGAGTGAGTGCAGCCTGGTCAGGTTCACAAAGGACAAATATTTAAGAGGGCAGGTGGGGCAAGACCAGAAATGAGACGAGAGAAAACTGCTACACGAACCAGTTGTCAGTGGGTGGAGAGAGGCAGAGCTTCAAACTTCAGCCTCTTTCTTCTCACTATATTTGTCACCTTTTACTCATTTGTCAAAATGTTTTCCTGTTTCTGTTTAATCAATTTGTGCTCTTCCTTCCAGTTCTTCAAAATGCAACCAACCACAATCTTGTATTGTCTTTCATACCTACTTATGAGATTTTTCTATTCTCGCTACAAGTGCCCAAACCCCTCTACAGTGGCCTGCAAAAGTATTCACCCCCGACCAATAATGCCACATTTAGAGGAATTACGAATGATGTGGAAACAATTTTTCCAAATGAACTTTTTTTGTTCATAACTGAAGAGATCAAACTAAACACTCTTATAGTTGAAGGAGGTTACATGTCAGAAATACCTGCAAAAACATGTACAAATCAAAATTCACTGGTTGCAAAAGTATTCATTGGCCAGTACTTGCTTCGGATCATTGTAATGCTGAAATGTGAATCTCCTACCCAGTTTCAGATTCATGGCCGACTCAAGCAGGTTTTCATTAAGGATTCTCCTGTACTTTTGCACCATCCATTGTCCCTTCCAGCCTGACAAGCTTGCCAATCCCTGCTGATGAAAATCAGCCCCATAACATGATGCTGCCACCACCATGCTTGACAGTATGGATGGTGTTGATTGGTCTGTGCAGTGTTAGGGTTGTGCCAGATGTAACGTTTTGACTTTAGACTAGACAAGACTGAAGACGACGATGGTTCACGAGCGGTATTTGACGATGTAGATTGTTTCAGAAGTCAAGGATGAGACAATGTGAAATGTTTGACCAAGTTATAAAAATGATCAAATGATGTGGTACGAGTGACGGGTTATTAGCTGCAAAATGTCAAAACACCCGGTTTCGTTCAACAACTTTCAAATTTGACCTTTGCATAACCTTTAAAGGTCACAAAACAATGTTGTGGACATTAACATAAGGAAACAGGATACGTGCTATAGCTTATTGGAGTTAGTTCGTCGAAGAAGGTCAAAACCCGGTTCGATTCCCACAACTTTGAAAATTTGACCTTTGTGAACTTTAAAGGTCAAAGGTCAAGGATTATGACCTTTGGTGCAAAACTTCCTCTGGAACATTCCAGGAACATATTAACGTCATATAGGCTATATGGCATTTCGCACTCCTCGGATTATTTATCCATACTTTGATGAAATCAGCGTAAAAACAAACTTGAAGGGGGCGCCACGGGCAAGGTGTTCGAGATAGAGCAAAATGGTTTCAAGACTTTAGGTGGGGAATGACCTCGATTATGCATAAAAAATATTGTCATCCTCGCTCTCAAAGTTTGGGCGGTCGTATGATTTTATGTCAAAATTCGCAATTTTCTAAGTTTGTGACCTTGACCTTGGGACGAAAATGAAAATCGAGCTCCGTGGGGCTATGCAGGTGCCATTGGGCTAACGAAATACCGAAACCCCTGCCAGATTCGACAAACCCCTCGGAGAAGATGGATTTTTATGTCAAAATTCGCAATTTTCTAAGTTCGTGACCTTGTGACCTTGACCTTGGGACGAAAATGAAAACTCGAGCTCCGTGGGGCTATGCAGGTGCCATTGGGCTAACCAAATACCGAAACCCCTGCCAGATTCGACAAACTCCCTCGGAGAAGATGGATTTTTATGTCAAAATTCGCAATTTTCTAAGTTCGTGACCTTGTGACCTTGACCATGGGACGAAAATGAAAAATCGAGCTCCGTGGGGCTATGCAGGTGCCATTGGGCTAACCAAATACAGAAACCCCTGCCAGATTCGACAAACTCCCTCGAGAAGATGGATTTTTATGTCAAAATTCGCAATTTTCTAAGTTCGTGACCTTGTGACGAATGAAAAATCGAGCTCCGTGGGGCTATGCAGGTGCCATTGGGCTAACCAAATACCGAAACCCCTGCCAGATTCGACAAACCCCTCGGAGAAGATGGATTTTTATGTCAAAATTCGCAATTTTCTAAGTTCGTGACCTTGACCTTGGGACAAAAATTAAAAATCGAGCTCCGTGGGGCTATGCAGGTGCCATTGGGCTAACCAGATACCGAAACCCCTGTCAGATTCGACAAACCCCTAGGAGAAGATGCAAATTGAAATTGGCTACCCCTAAAAACACGTTTTTTGGGCGTGGCTCCACCCATAATGGGCGCACCACGCCCATTCTCAGGAAAACACAACTAGATCATGATATAAACCTCCCATCAAATTTTATCAGGATCGGATCAAAACCCACAGAGCTATGCTCGGGACAGACAGACAGACAGACAGACAGACAGACAGACAGACACACACCAAATAACGAATATAGTGGTCACTTATTTTTTCGTGAAAATATTTTTTCGTGAACCAAAAGTTCAATTTTTGTCTGGCCTGTCCACAAAACTTTACTCCACATACCTGCAGTATCATTAAGATGCTTTTTTGCAAACTCCACACGAGCTTTTAGATGTATCTTTTTCAGGAATGGCTTTTTTCTTGCCATGTGTCCATAGAAGCCAGCTTTGTTAAGGGAATGGGATATTGTTGATTGATGAACACCGACTCCCAGCTTGGACACAGAGCCTTGCAGATCTTTCTAAGTCATTGTTGGATTTACAGTGACATCCAGAACCAGTTTCCTGCTTGTCTGGCTGCTTTGAGTTTGGATGGGCAACCTGATCTAGGTGGAATGATACATTTTCCATTTCTCAATGATGGATTTCACTGGACTCAAAGGGATAATGAGTGACTTGAAATCTTCTTATAATCCTCTCCTGAATGGTGCTTCTCCACCCCCTTTATGTCAGACTTCTTTGGAATCTCTTTCATCTTCATGTTTGCCTTGTTGATTGGCCAAGTGAGTTGTACCGAAAAACTCCTCAGATAAGTCAGGGAGCTTCATTTTTAAGTTAAACCACTGATGGCATCAGGTCAAATCTATTGCACTTGTTTTGTAACCTTTCAAACAAATAATTTGCTCCTGAAGTGATTGAGTGAATTCAGCAAAGGGTTTGAATATTTACGCAACTGAGAATCATCTGATTTTCTCTGTTAATCTAAGTTATTCACATTTTATCTGAATTTTTTTTTTTTTTGCTTTATTACTTTGGAGAAGTTTGTGAAGACTTGATATATTAAGTTTGATTTGAAAGCATCATGACATAAGCTGAAGTGGCATTAAAATGTGCAAATTTTGAAGGAGGATGAATACTTTTGCAGGCCACTCTATCTATCTCCATTTGGGTGAAGTTTTATTGCCTCCGTCGGATGTTCCTATTTATGTCCTTTTCTGCCTGTACCCTTTCACCTATTGCCAGTTTCTGTACTTCCACCAGTCATCCAGCTCTTCCATGAACCTTGACCCGGCACCTCATTCTTCTCCATACATTTCATTTTGCATATATAGATGATCCACTCAACTCGCCATAAAGCCAATCAACCGACATTAACGGCTGCCATTTCATGGCGATTGACAACACAAACGATGCTTCTCTGAGATGGAGACAATGATTATAAAAATAAACAAGGAAGTTGTGTTTTTGAAGGATCGTGAATGAAAAGGAGGAAATGTTAATGTCTGTGAAAAAAACTCGAATGTAATCAATGGTACCATTTATAATAATGGAGGGATTAAGAGCAAGGCTAACTTCAGAACCGGCTCCCCCTGTCAAAGCTTAGTTTCAGCAACTTCTCTTTAAAAGGTTTGTGACGTCCATCTTACTTACCTTTTCACTCCGAGTGATTGTGTGTAGGCAAGTCAAGTCATTTAAGTGAGAGCACTTTAGGTTCTGAGTGCCATTATCAATCGGGCAAATATAATATTCTCCATCTCTGCATTTCATATCCTCACTGCCCTTGAAGCCATCAATGTCAAGCTCTTCAATCAGCCGTGAAATATACAGTGATAAACCTATTAATCTGAATCGACCAATGAATGGTCTTATTTTTCCCGCACCGGAGTGTGGGTGTGGGGAGGGGTGGGGGGGGGACTGAGTGTATATTTAATGTAAATAGCGCAAAAACATTCAGCTGAGGATCGCTGCAAAAAGTGCAAAATGTTTTTTTGCTCATATCAGCAAAATAGATAACTAAATAAAATTAAATGGCTTGATCGAATGAAAAACTCAACCTTAACTCAATAACCAATCAATTTGGAGGCAAAATCCATTGAGTGGAAGAAATTCTGCCAGTATGAAAGGAGGTGGGTCAGGTGTCGAACAATCGTATTTTTTTTAAGGAAAGTGCATGCACAATTACCTGCCCTATTGTTTTGAAGGAGAAAGTTGTGAGAAAGCTCTTCACAAAAGGCATGGCTTGTTCATTCGTCATGTTGAGTACCATTGGAGTGAACTGACTCAAGAATGACAATGAGCAGAATTGGCAAACTTTGGAACATGATCAGCACTTGCTGTGTGCAGAAGGTATCGACCAGAATCTAATCTGGGCAGATGGCAAAGTCAGGCCTGATGCTTGTACGGCGATTACCAGGAGACTTCCAAGAGACAAGGAAACATTAGAACTGCTCATGAAACGAAACATAAACAAGCTCAACATGTGTGGTCAAAGTAAACAGTTACATTGCAGGAGCAGAGTGGTTTGTCGAGCAAAGCAATGGAAAAGTAATTGTGATGTCCATCTTGCTTCCTTTTTCACTCCAAGTGATTATGCGTATGCAAGTCAAGCCATTAAAGTGACAGTACTTCAGATTTTGAGTGCCATTATCAACTACGCAAATTAAAAATTCTCCCTCTTGCCTTCAAGATCAATGGAATCTCTCACGATTAAGCTGAGTCTACGGGCCCATTACTTTCACATTGCAGACAGGTCGGTGATCTCTCCGTATTCTACCACCTTCTTTCTGGACTTGCTTGCTCCTTCTGCTCTTTCCATGCTTTGTCTCCTGCCCAGGTTTCTGCAGAGAGCACGAGGTCTCATCATTTTCCCCTCAAAGTTTTCAAGACGCTATCCAAGATCATTCCCCCATCCAAAACAATGATATTTTCTACACCCTTTATCCTTCCCAAGCCCACCACTTTCCAACTTTAATGTTTTCCTTCCTGAAAGTTTGCTTCTGTATCCATCTTGTCCATCCTCTGCGTCCTCCCCTCTTCCTCATTCTTCCTCACACCACTTATCTTCAAAGTCTATCTATTTTGTTCCTCAATTCTGCTGTTGTGTGTTTCCCTCTCTCCTTCTGCTGTTCATTTTGTTGTTATGTCCTGATCCCTTCTATGTTCTAGCTCCTCCACAAGTCTCGATTCTATTTTTTTTTTTTTAAAGAAGAAAAGAAAAAAAAAAAAAAGACAACTTCCACAAGGTCATCTCAGATCTCAAACTTGGCTGCTATGGGCAGCATGGAGGTTTGAGCAGCAGCTGGGCATACTCACTGAGCTCGGTCCCACCCAGAAGTTCTCCTGCTGCACAAACTTCACATTCTCATAAGCTCCCTTGTTGCGCAGAACCTACAAAAGGCAGTTGAACATGTTCATAAAAACATATGTCCAGAAAAAGGTAAAGGTTTTAGTTCTTACAATGGCAATAATCCAGAAGTATACCAGTAGAGGAAGTTACTAATTTGACCATTACAACAGGACAAAGGTCTACTCCTTGTTCAAAACATACCATGACATAATAATAATAATAACAATAATAAAGGTTAATTTATTGACGAGTCATCTTATACTAAATGTTAGCGCAAGTGTTTTGTTAGTCCAGTTAGCAAAGACTAGTATTGGGTGTATAGGAAGCTCATTGTTGCTCAAGCCCCTGTGTTTCTCTCTTTTCTCTCAGTAATTAGCATTCTTAATTTAGCATTGTGGAGGGGAAAGCCTCACAGCAGAGGGCGTGAGACGGTGACTACTATAGTAGCGAGCCGAGAGTTGGCACAGGAGACAAAGAGAGAGGCCTGAGAGGCATCCATAAGATGGAGTCTGCACCAGTCAGAATCCTGCAAGGAGTGGTCGAATCAATGCCTGGAGCTTCCGAAGGAGGAGAGATGGCAGCAAGAGCATCTTGAATAGCTGCATGAGTCCAAAGCCCATCTCGTGCACCCATTTTGGGCCGACTGTCCCACGAAAAGAAAGACCACCAAAAACTCTACCTCATCCACCCTGTCTCGGTGAGGGAGCCTCGTGAGTGGAGAAGGCCAACAGAATGACTGTGTTTGTTGTGGTTGCAGCAGGTTGATCGGCATCTCAAGGAGATGGCGATGGGCCAGGCAACTGCCTGGGGGATGGCCAGATGGAGGCTCCTCGAGTTCTGATGCAAAGTGGACGCAGTGATGCACTGCTCCGGCACATGCTCCCATACCTAACCTAACTTAACCGATCCACCCCGTCTCACTCTTTCATATATCCTGTGTCGCTGAAGGAGTCTGTGTGTAATCAGTTTAGTTTGAGGTTTAGGCTTGGAGACCATTTCTGTCTAGTTAAGTGGGCTGGCAGGTTTCCATATTCTCATCCTTATTCATCGTTTCCTTACGGTGTCCCCTTTCCAGTATTTTATTTTTTAAACGGTTGTGTTTAAAATCAGATTCACTGTAGATTTTTAGTGACAGAATCGCACTCCAGCATAACCAAATTCCCTTGTAAAACCGAACCAAATGCTGAAACCGCCACGTGGCCCAATTAATTAATTGTAACCACATTGCACCACAGAATCAGTGTGTGTGTATAATGCCCCCGCTCGGCGTCTTGATAGTTGATCTCTGGCAGTCTCACGTCGCTCGTTAGGGAGACCAAGTCTGTGATAAGTTGGTTGGTGGGAGTGCAATTTGGGCCCCGGTTCGAATCCTCCGACAAATTGTTAGTCAGCAAGTGGGATTTCCGGATCCTCATCAAAATTTTCATTTGTTGGTGTCAGGTAAATCGGGAAATGGGTAATTTGTTTGTTAAAAATAAAATAAAAAATAAAAAATTCTAAAAAATAAAAGTAAAAAAACACATGAAAAAAAACAATTAATGAAGACAAATTATGAAATTCCATCTGTGCATTTAACTTGACAGAAATGGTGTTCATGCCACATTTAATTATTTAATAATTCGTATGCAGCCTGTGGCTACTTGGCTGCATCATTTCCAAAGGGCATGGCTCTGTCGCCGATGCAATGCCCATTACCAACACACTGGTACTCATTTTTCCGACCTCGGAAGGATGACAGGCTGTGTCAACCCTACCTGGTGTTAATTCAACGGGCTGACAAGGGCTTGAACTCAAGACACTAGGATCTTAGGACTCTATCTTATTCCTCAACTCTGCTGTTGGTGTCCCCCCCCTCTCCCTCTTTCTTCTCTCTACTGTCGCTTCTGTCCTGTCACATCCTGGTCCATTCATTGTGCTAGCTCTCTCTCATCAGCCTTGACTCGGCCTGTGTACAATTGTTTTTGTTTAAGCCGCACGTACTGTTTTTATCCCCCGCCGCGTGGCGGAAGGGGGATATTGTTAGTCTTTGGTACGACTCGGCCAGGGTTCAAACCGCCAATCTGCCAGACTCATCCATCCATCCATTGGGACCATACTCTGTGCAGAGCGTTGGTGCTGCCTAAGCAGTCTCCTTGGCTATTGGACACAATCCTGGACGGGTCGCCACTCCGACACAGGATACCAGCAAGCTGGCACTCATTTTGCCAACCTCGGAAGGATGACAGGCAGAATCAACCCCACCTGGTATTAATTCAACAGCCGAGTGGAATTTGAACTCCGGATCCTAGGATCCCAGACTCAGAGGAGCTACTAACCATAATGGCACTGCAGTCTGGTCAAACAGCAACCAAAATAGTTCCCTCATAAACAAATAATTAACAAACCTGCTTGGCTTTCTCATGTTTATTCTAGACTATGGACGGAATATCCCAAAACAATTACAAGTTAAGAATGAAATGGAATAAAAAAAATTTTAAAGAAAGGCTTGGCCTAATTGACATTCCCACTTCTATCATATGATGCTATAGTTGCTGGATTTACCCAATTAACCCCAGTTAAGTCTCATATCATGTTTATTTCTCAATTTTTGTAACCTGTGTCCTTGTCATAAATAAATAAATAAAAATTGCATACTTGCTTTCATTTTCAATCGCATGCGTTATATGTACAAAAAAACCCCAAAATCCTCAAATAGGCATGACATTACTATTGGAGGAACAACAGATTGCTGTCTTCTTACTTTAGCGATATCATCCCTCCACACCCCATCCATGCGACACTCCTCCCTACTGTCTCCTTCTATAGCTGTCTTTATTTGTGCAAGTTATTTTTAGCTGCATGACATTGAAATGCTTGTTTGAGAACAATGGGCCAACTAGGCCTTTTCACATCCATAAACTTCATTTTCTAATTGAAAGAATAATCGTTGAACTTTCAGCATGCATCACAAACCTTAGCTACAATCTACACAGATAAAAGACGGCTCACTGAGAGCACAATGGAATAAAAGGAAAACACAGATGATATGCAACTTAAGCAAAGCTTACATGATCCAGAGAAGACAAACACAGCCTGTCATTTGGGAATGGAGTGAGGAAAACAAGGGAACGGCTGAGAACTCATGCTGTTGATGCAACAGACTTCAGTCAGTCATCATCTCCCTGCTCTGCAAGCTTTTCATCATCTCTGCATGCTTTTGAGACTCTCATTATGCATTTTCCGATCCTTAATATAGTGTTCACTTTTGGTGGTTAAAATGGATGCAAAAAAACAGCCAAAAAAACATTGCTATGTAATGCTAGCAATACTTTGACTTCACCATAATTCCCTGCTGATGGATTGTAAAATAGTTTTCCTTTATTGCTGCCTCCTGACATTGCACCTGATTGATGAAGTGTTTTGTTTACAATTATGCCTGAATCTTTTGTCTGAGCCACCTCATACTAATCTCATTGTAACCCAGCATGTGAAGTGAAAAGTGGGGTTAAGCAATCGGTTCACTCTGTCTGTCTTATCTGTCTGTCCACAGACATCAGCCTACGATTGAGGAATGACAATTTCAATTAAATTTTTTTAATCTTTTGAACACTTAAGTGCATCAACGGCTGTAAACTTCCGGAAAAAAAAACAATTTATACAGCTTTTAAAACTTTTATTTTATTTAAATTGAATTGTATAATTGGACACTGCAGAACACAAATTGCCTGGTTGGCACTTTCAAAAACTTCCAGTTTAACAGTACTTGGACAACATATTAAGCCATTATACACCATCTCAACCAATCAAATTTGCTGCTCATGGTCAAAGCGTTGGAGACCGCCATGATACAGGCAAAATCCCAGCTCGTAGGAAATGTAGATCGTGCTCAGAAATGCAAAGCAAGAGTTTAAAAGACCCTTCCCATGTCCTTTGCTCTTAAGACTGTGCGTGGTAAGCTGTTCTGTTAACGCTTTCGTTAAGACAGTAATGATTCATATCTAACGCTATTGTTTCGACCTCTGACCAAAAGCTTACACCTACCAACAATAAACATCTCCAATTTCCTGGCTCATTCCCCGATAGACAAAGAGCAGCAAAACTACCCCCCCCCCCCACAACACCTATTTCTCCAGCTATATATACATTACCTTCCAGCTTACTAACATCTATAATAATTGTGTGTGTGTGTGTGTGTGTGTGTGTGTGTGTGTGTGTGTGTGTGTGTGTGTGTGTGTGTGTGCGCTCCATAACTCCAAAATCATGAAAGCTAGCATTGCGAAACTTTGCAGACATACCAAGGGAACTCAAAGGGAGTGCATGAATGAAAACTGGGTGTTTGGGTAAATTTAAGCACCGCATTTGCAGATAATTTAGGGGGTGCTCATCACAAAAAAAACAAACCTAAATAAGCCTTACAAAAATGGCAGTGTGCCATCTTGGTCAGCCCTCTGTCACTGGGTTCTCAAGTCGCCATTTTGTTTGGACTGTTCAAAAATGCCTTGCCTTGGAACCACGATTACCTCTCATGGACTAATTAAAGTATCTAATTGAAATCTGGCTTCGGATTTGAGGATCGGATCCCATGACCAATTAATAACTGTCGAAATCTGGAGTGAAATCTGAAAATTTAAAGAAATCAGCAATTCTTATAACTAAGCGTATTTATTTATTTAATTAAGAAAGGCCATCATCACTCCTGCCCTGTCCACATAATTCATACCTCCATAGGATATGGTGTCACTCTACTGGGACCTGTGATGTTTGAAAGAAACCAGAAGATTTGAACTATCTGTTTTTAATATGCACTCTATATGATGGACCCAGATTACGTCAACTTCAAATTATTAAAGAGGAGGGGATTGGCGTGTCGAATCTGCCGAACATTTTCAGCCATTTGAACCAGAAGCATTCCCGACTCTGCGAGGAGGTTATGAGGTTTGAAAGTTCAATTTGGGGTGGGAGAAGAGAGAAGGGAGGGGAAGGGGTCGGGTGGGAGGTGGGAGGGGTGGGTCTGGGATGGGATGAGGGAAGGGAAGGGGTGGGAGGAGGGACCTGGCGTTACCCGGCAAAACTAGGTACTGTTGCTTTCACTCTGCCCCCGCCCCATTCCTCGCCCACCACACCCCTCCTCACTCCCCCTCCTCCTCTCTCTCCACCCTCCTCTCTTTCAGTATTCCCGTCAGTGAAGCGACAGGTGGTATTTGCTAGTTTATGAATATAAACGAAGCCTTACCCCTTTGTTTAAAAATCATCAATCCTTTATGTGCAGGCTTCACATTGTAATTTTACAATGTGCCATTTGTGGCACGCATGGTCATCAAATATGTATAATTTCCGAGAAAAGTATACATCCAACATAGGCCATCGATGTCGTTACAAGTATCCACTTGCAACATGAATGATTAAGAATATACAAACCAATGGGAAGAAACTGGAAATGAAACAAAATCTGAGCTTCTTTACCGGAGCAAATTGCAAGTTTACTTTTGTTTTCCAAAAGCTGGACATCATACATCACCTATATGGGTTTCAATAACTACTTTAGCGGTTGAAACTCTAAATGCTTTAACATTATAGTGGGTGATCTATAATTATGGTAAAACCTACAAGTGAGCAATAGAGCATCAATTCAATGGAAGGATAACTCAAATGGATGCCTCTGTTTTTAACTCAATCAGCCACAATCACAAGTAGACTATTTTGACAAAAGCAGACTTTGGCTGTTTACAATACTAATCTACACTTACCAATAAAAGCTCAAACCTGCATATTTGTAGTGTGAAATAGACTACAATTTTTTGGGGGGTATACAAGGTCAAGGTTCATGTCAGAAAGAGAGAACACAGAACGGATCATGACGCAACAGAACGAAAAGAACAGTTAAAATAAAGGGCGGCGGGGGTGGGGAAAACATAACACCAGGGTTGAGGACAAAATAGAGGGAAACTTGGACAAATAAGGGATATGGGGAAGAATGAGGGGTAAGGAGAGGATACATGGTGGACAAGATGGACACAGAAGCAATCTCTCAAGAAGGAAAAACTGGAAATTTGGAAAGAGGTGGCTTGGGGCGAGGGGATTAACAGGGGTAGAAAAGATCACGGTTTTGGATGGGGGGGGGGGTGATCTGAGATGGTGGTGAACAGCTGTCTTGTATATCTGGAGAGAAGAATGAGATTGAAGAGAATGTGGAAGTTGATTACACATGCCTGTATTTTGGGAGTTTTACTAGAAGGGAGTTGTTGGTGGATCATGTGCACCCTGCAGAAACCTTGGTGTGGGGGGGGGGGGAGGAAGGACAAATCATGGAAAGAGAAGAGTTGACCTGTCTGCGATGGGAAAGTGATAAGCCCATCGACCCAGCGTTTCCATGACGTCAGGCTGAGCAAGGTGTGAGGCAGGGGCACCAGCCCAGAGGGGAGAGCAGTACTCCATCAAGCTGTGGATGAAGGCCTCATGGGTGGACAAGAGTTCAGGTGGGTCAATGAAGGACTTTGCATGATGGAAGATGCCCAGTCAGAAACTGGTTTTGGAGAAATGTGGGTTGCCCAAGAAAGACCATGCCTGATACTTATCCTCTTCATCCTGATCGACACAAGGCTGCTATGAGCATTTGCCATTTATGTATATCCTTATTACATTAAATGCCTCACAGCATGATCGACCCATCTCATCCAATGCCAAGTTGTTTGAGGCCTGCCTGGTTTCCTCTTTCCTGAAGGTGTCTATCTCAAAGCAACACCTTGGGGATCCAGTCAGGGGGCATTCTAAGCACATGGCCAAGCCATCGGAGGTGGCAACCTTGATATCAAGGACAATGTTGCGGCAGCCAGTTATTTCATGCAAGTCTTTGTTGGATATGTTATTGGGCCAGAATATGCGGCAAATTTTCCGAAGGCATCCATTGTAGAAGGACTCTACTTTGCTCATGTCCGACTTGATTACTCGCTCGCACTCAGAGTCATATCGAAGAAAAGACTTGACATTGCTATTATGGAGTCTTATCTTTGTCTTCAGGCTGTACTGCTTAGACTTCCAGATGGGATGAAGTCGAGCGAATGCATTATGAGCTTTGCAGAGTCTTGCCTTGATGTCTTTCTTGGCTACATTGTCTTTGCTGATGAGGCTGCCGATATATGTAAAATCCTCTCCAGTCTCTACAGCTTCTCCTTTTTCAGTAATTGGGGCAGAAGGCATGGCATTGATGTTCATCACCTGGGTCTTGGTGGTACTTAATGTTGAGAACTGGCCTTCTAGCAAAGCTGACTAGCCTGTCAGTATTTTTTTTATTGCAGATGGGTATGTCTCGATGACAAAACAGCCAAGTCATCAGCAAAGTCAAGCTCTTCAAGTTGGGTGAAAAGGGTCCACCGGATGTCTCGAGATACATGTGACATGGTGTTTGGCGTGATCCAGTCGATGGCAATCAGAAAGAGGATCGCTGACATGACACAACCTTGGTGAACTCCTGACTGCACAGGGAACCACTCTGATAGGGAGTTGTTCATGATGACACTGCATGCAGTGTTCATATAATTTGTTTATTTTGGTAAACAGCTTCTGTGGAATTCCATAAGACATCTGTATCTTCCACAGACTCTATGTATCCTATCAAGTGCCTTCTTGAAGTCAATAAAGTTGATGTAAAGAGGTGTATTCCATTCTAAGCACTGTTCGATGATGTTACGTCATGCAAATATTTTGTTGTTGCACCATCTTCCACTTGCTCCTGTCTCAGCTTGATGTCAATAACCTTATCAATCCTATTGAGGAGTATCCTGCAGAACATCTTACTGGGGTTTGAGAGTCATGTTATTCCCTACCAGTTGTCAAAGTTGTTTCTTGGGCAACTTGACAATGGAGCCTTTTGTCCAATCATCGAGGATAGCATCCTTGGTCCAAACCGTTCTGAAGAGGTCGGTGAGCACCCATGTGGCAGTGCTGATGTTAGCTTTGAGCATTTCAGCATGGATGGAATCAATGCCCTCGGCTTTCCCACTCGTCGTGGCTTTGATGGCACCTCTGACTCCTTCTTTGTTGATCTGGTGGCTCAATGTTGATCTTAAAGATATCCTCTGTTGGTGGAGGGTCAGCTGGTTCATCTGGCTCTGATATGTTCAAGACTTCTTGTAAGTGTTAAACCCATCTTGCTGCTTGCCGACGTTGTGTTGGGACAACACATTCTGTTGGTGTTGGTATTTCCTCCTTTATCCTTCACGGGGCAGAGTGGTGGGTATTTTGTGCAGTTGTTTGGTGACCTTATACACTGTACTCATCTCTCCCCTTACTGTAGCCTGCTCAGCTTCACCAGCTAACACCTCTAACAATGACTTCTTGTCTTTATGTGCACTCTTCCTAACTTCTTTATCTTTGGCCTTGGAAGCTTGCATGACCTGTTTCTGGAGCCTAGGTGATGGCGCTCAACAGCTTTTCCTCCAACTACTTCCTTTCATCAATTTTTTTCCATGTCCCTGATATTAACCATTCTTTATATTTCTTCTTTCAAAAACCAATGATTTTCTGAGCAGCACACACACAC
>CM068958.1:65599659-65630289 GCA_035128595.1 Eptatretus atami | reverse complement strand
CTCGGTACCTTTGTATAATTGATACGTGGTACCTGAACGTGCCACCAATACGTTTGGGGGGAGTGCTTTGTGGGGAGGTACCCCCCTGACAGCTGGCACGTCGTCTCTTGCTTCGGGCAGCTCACATCGAGACCGTGGGCGTGAAGGAGGGGCTTGAGTTGGGAGGGTAGGAGTCCAAGCGAGTGCACGGAGTGGTAGGCGGTACCACGTGGGTGGGTGGAGTAGCGTCGTGTGGGTGGAGAAGAGAAGGAGGAGTCCAGCGATGACGACAGAAGGCGGAGTCGAAGTCCAGCTTGAGTGGAGCGGCAGGCAGAGAGCGAGCGAAGGCTCCGCTCGGACTTTTACAGGCCCTGCTGCGCGGGCAGGGCCAGGGAGGCCACCCCGAAGTGTTATGTCTTCACCCGAATCGGGCGCTCTGATTGGCCCCGACCCCCGTCGCGGCCCAGCCGCGATGACCGGAAACTGCAACATTCCATTTCCGGCAAGATGACCCCACGCCGCAAAAATGTCTTGCTCCGACCTCACGATATGATACGAATCGCCCACTCCGAACTCCGCGCCATGAATCGCCCTGCAAGAACCCCCAGGCCATGCCCTGATGACTGGCCAAGGGCAGCGTCGGTCCCGTACGCCTGCTCCGTGTGCGCCGCGTTCTCCCGGGTTGTGCCACATGCCTCCGCCCAATTGCGGCTTAGCTGGCCGTGGAGGCGGGGGGACGTTTGCCATCCGCGGCCGCCAGCGAGGACCGAAGGTACGATGTTATGGCGAACCCATGCACAGACAGTAAGATGTGTCCATTTGTGCCCTGCTCTGCACGATAACAAAATCTCGCGAGCGGTGCACGGGTCTGCCTTTGAGAGCACGTTCCGTACATCTTCCGTTCCGATCCGCCATTACACACATGGCCAGCGCTCGTGTTCGCCCGATTCTGCTATCGTGTGCACGGAGCAAAACCCGATCGATATAATTAGTCCAGAAATAGGTTGAAAGGAACGCGCCACTTGCGCCTTGCACACTCGCATCCGGCCCATCATGGCGTGGTTGTCGTTTTACTATTATCCGGCCCTCAATTGAGGGCAATCGCTTGAGGACGGGAGCTCTGTGCTGTCGATGCTCATGTGGTGTTTGAGCGCCCTTTTCGAAGGTGCTGTTTCTTCCGTCTCCTCGGTACGCGTTCCGTGGCAGCGTGGGCGTCGTGTTGAGTGAGTTTCCTGTGTTGGGTGGAAATTACCGCAGCGTGTGTGTTTGGCAGGCTGTGATTTCTACGGAGGGGTGTGGGTGTAATGCCTGCTTGGCTTTTGCTGAGGACCCATCTCACAGCGAAGGGCGCACGTGGCTCAGATTTACCTCAGGAATAATCAGAAAAGAAGAGCAGGAATGACATGAGAAATGAAATGAAGAAGAAATGATGGAAGCAAACCGAGCTATGAGATCCTCGCAACGCACGCCCCTGTTGTCCTGCTTGGGACAAAAGGAAGGGATTAATCTTATCAGCGTAACATTAATGGCATAACGTGCTGGTTTAGCCGGCACATGGCACGACGATATGTCTTGGAGGCATGTGTGTTCCGGAGAGAAACCGGCTATATTAACCCACTACTCGTGTACTAGCGAATCTCGCCGCGGGCGTTGCTCGAAGACGCAGTTCAGCCGATGCGCGATGTAGATTGTCCGTTCCGGTCCGCGGTCGTACAGTGCGGACACTGCGGCCATCGCCCCACGCCTCGCCCACCGGAACGGACAATTCAGATCGGACCCGTCGGAATCAACGCCGGAGCTAGTCCAGGGTAGCGTGTGAGGTGTTAACCTGACGGCGCCCGAAATCGAACGTCGTAATACAGCCTAGTGTATTATCATGCGGCCCACCCCGCTGCACGCGATAGGGATATGCCTCGACATAACATTCCGACACTACCACCTATATCGAGGTTACGCGTTCGCGCCGAGTGGGTCGAACCCGGTGTCGATCAGTACCACGCATGCAGGCCGACCCTCCGGACACACCGAGCTTTAACGGTCCGTGTTCGCAGGTTGTCATATCCATGTTGCACTCACACTCGTAGCGGGTGTTATCAAGTCAGACTTAAGGGGTTCGCGCATTAATTACCGGGGCGTTTTTCACCCACTACTAGCCGACGATAGTGATTGCAAGATGGAAATTTCGAAACATAAGGAAAGGAACAGCCTCGGCAGTCGAATGGGTGAACAAGTTCCCTGCACACATAGAGTCACATAATTTATTTCTATCCCTAGAAATGCCACGCTCAAAGGCACGTATTTATTAACTTAGCAAAACTAAAAACCAATGTCGACAAAATACAGTTTTAAACCTAGCATACTAGAATGCTAAACTCAGTTAGGTCTTATGATCGACTTAAAAGACCCTGAGGGTGACACCGGCTAGAGACCACTGAATGACGCACCTAAATCTGTATAGACGATTACGTGCTCATTCGTCAGAGGAGGAACACAGCAGGCCACCACAGCCACCTCACAAAGACCAAAATCATCAGTACTACCACAAAGCAATAAGGAACAAGCGACTACCAGGCGTATGGGGTGTCGAGTCTGCCTTCTTCTGACATTCGCTCGACACTAGTGAAATCGCTACTTAACCACCAGCGACCGCCCGACTGCCTAGGCCAGGGCTCGCGAAAGCCCGTAACGCCACGAGACGATCGCTAAGACACAGCCCCTCGCAGAAGGGCGCTCAACACGCCAACATGAGCACTCCGCACAGCACAGAGCTCCCGTCTCAGCGATCCCCCAGTTGGAGGCAGCGATAATAGTCTGTCAGCAGAGGCGAACCGCTACTACACCGGCACACCCTCGTCTGCGCACATGCGACGAGGGTCCCGAGATCCGTCACAGAGCCGAGCTGGCTGAAGGCCGCAGTGGCCGGTTGCTCCGCTCCTGTCGCACACCGGAATTTCTCACAGGCGTAGATTATATTCGCGCGTGGCGGTTTGCTCTGGCCGCATAAGGCCACCCGAGCGCAGCAGTCAGAGCAAGCATACTCGTGTCGCGAACGACAGACACACGAAAAGCAGGACAGGGGAGGCTCGAAGCAGCAACTTCTCTGCTTAGGAGACAGAGAGCGCTGCAGAAAAACCACTCAACTCTTAAGAGAAACAGGAAGCCTCGAAAAACCAACTCAACTCCCCAAGGTCCGTGCTGTCCGCCTTTTGTAGCCGCGGGCTCGCCCTTCGCTCCGCCCCGTTTTCGGCCCCGCCTCCCTTCGAGCTTCTTGGAGAAGCCTCTCGAAGGGGGGCGTGCCCTCTCGCTCTCCCTCCACCCCGCCCGTGCGGGGGCCGGGGGAGTCAGTTTTTGCTCAGGGCCAGATAATTATTCCCCCAAAAAGAGGCCCCCACCTTTTCTCACCTTTACCCCCGGCTCGGATCGCACTTCCACCACACCGAGCGCGGAGAATTTAAACGGGAGAAACAGGCGGGAAAACCCCCGAGCATCGTTGTGGTTTTTGTTTGTTCTCCGCGGAGATCGTAACCGCACGGGCCTATTGAATGGCGAGTGGCGAAGATGTGGTAGCGTAGATGGCGGAGGTGGCGTGGTTGTAGTGGTTGGCGCTGTGGTGGGGATGGCGTGGTTGTTGAGATGCTGTTTGCTTGAAATAAAAGATAGAACAGAAAAATGGCTAACTCAAAGCGTCGCAGCCCGGATGGATCACACATATTCCCTCTATACACTTTGGGCTAACTACACATGACTTCTCTGATATCTCACCTGAGGACTCTTTATGGTGTAATGCGAATTTCCACAACCGTAACAATATATATATATATATATATATATATATTTATATATACACACACACACACACGAATAAATGAGTGTGTCAGTGTGTGTATGTGTGTGTGTGTGTGTGTGTGTGTGTGTGTGTGTGTGTGTGTGTGTGTGTGTGTGTTGATGTGTGTCCTCCATAACTCCACAATGAAACCTAGCAGCCTGAAACTTTGCATGCATACAAACTGAAACTTTTCATAACTCAAAACCTGGAGTGAAATCTGATAATGAGAAGAAATCAGCGATGTTTAGTTTTATGGATAAAGCGGAAATCAGCGATCAGCAAGGATAAAGCAAAATGTTAAACATTGTGATATAAAAATGTGATGTGAAATCTTCAGAGCTGAGGAAGGCAAAAAGAGGAAAGAGAAGAAAGGCACAAAGAGGAAAGATAATAAAGACAGCTAGAGGAAAGACAAATAAAGAGAATAAATGGAGGAACACAGAAGATGGAAGAACAACAATGAAAAAAGATAACAGAGAAGAAAGGAAGCAAGAGAAGCAGACAGAAGAAGAAAGGCAGAAGGACAGGAACACACAAGTAGACAAAAAACAAACAAACTAGGAATAACAAAAAACACAACTTTGGGTTGTAGGTCCATTGATGTTGAATAATCTACTGATGTGGACCTGCGACTGGGTTTGTGGATCCGCCGTTTGGAGAGGTTCTGGGCTGAAAGGATCGAAACCTCAATGAAAAACGGTGCCCAGCTGATGATCCAGGCAGTTGGGAAATCAGTATATTGCTTACAAGTCAAGGTTATAACTTCAAATAAAATAGCTTTTGTAAGTACTTACCAGTACATCATATATCTGTGTTTGTGTTGAAATATGTGTATGTATGTATGTATGTATATATATATATATATATATATATATATATATATATATATATATATATTGCTATGTCTGGCTTTCTTCTTGGGACTACGGTGCAGTAATTGGTCTATATTTTAATAGCCATATATGCATTAGCTCCATTATATTGAGAAGATACTATTTTTTTGTTTTGTTTGATCAGCAGCTTGATTCATTTATTTTCAGTGATGGGTACGTTCTTTCCTCAAGCATGTAGCCACAAGGGGTGAAGCCGAGTACAATCTGGTTTCATTTTTCATGTCATAGTTGTGGGATTCCGTGTCACGGTGATGGATGTTTCAGGCTCAATAGATTTGCTAACTTGCATATGAACATCAGTGTCTGTTACTCTTTTATTGACCAAGGCCTACAAGGTCTGCTTGTACCATTTTCAAACTCATTTTGAAACAGAAAAATAAGAATGGTTTAAATAAGCACTAATGCACAAGATGTACTAAGGGACAGTCCATGAAGTTGGCTTAGAACAAATACAAACAAGACAGTCTTGTGGGGACATGCTATGATTGGATAAGCTATGTGCTGTGCAACACAAAACACACCTGTTATGTCCTCATCGGATGAGTAAAGGTTCATAGTTCTCCAATGTAGTCCATGCAGCAAGAAAGGCCACTCCACCAATGTACAGAAAAGGCCACCCCCAGCTGCAAAACTATCTCTTGCAGCATTGGCGATGAACTACTCCTCTCTGTCCAGCGATATATTCGTGCCGAGCTGCGTCACCCTCTCTGAAAAGTTATCTTCTGCAAGTTGGGCATTGTATTTGGTGTGGGCAGATTGGTGATTGTTGAGTTAATGCTGCTGTTGTTGATGTACAATCTCCTCTGCCTTTCACAAGTGATATTTGGCACACATCACCTTTGTGATTGCAGCTTCCTCATAATTGTGGTCCTATAGGATTGCAATCTTAAGATTTTTACAGTGCCTTCAGAAAGTATTCACACCCCTCGACTTTTGTCACATGTTATTGTTTTACAGCCTGAATTTAAAATGGATTAAATCTAAGTTTTTTGTCACCAATATACACAAAATACCCCATAATGACAAAGTGAAAACATGTTTTTTCAAATTTTTCCCAAATTAATTGAAAATGAAAAGCTGAAATGTCTTGCATCAATAAGTATTCAACCCCTTTGTTACGACACTCCAAATTGAGCTCAGGTGATTCCAATTTCCTTTGATCATCCTTGAGATGTGTCCACAACTTGATTGGAGTCTACCTGTGGCCGATTCAATTGATTGGCCATGATTTAGATACACACACACCTTTCCATATAAGGTCCCACAGTTGACAGTGCATGGCAGAACAGAAACTCGACCATGAAATCCAAGGAACTGTCCGTAGAACTTTGAGATGGAATTGTGAGGAGGCATAGATCTGGGGAAGGGTATAAGACAATTTCTAGTGTTTAAAGTTCCCCAGAACAGAGTGAACTCCATCGTTAGGAATTGGAAATAATATGGAATTACTCTTCCTGGAGCTGGCCGTCCGCCCAAACAGAGCAACTGGGCAAGAAGGACCGGGGTCAGAAGGTGATGAAGAACCCAATGACCACTGACAGAACTACAGAGTTCCTTGGCTGAGATGGGAGAACTTGCTGGAAGGACAACAATCTCTGCAGCACTTCACCAATCTAGGCTTTATGGGAGAGTGGCCAGACGGAAGGCACGCCTGAGAAAAAGGCACATGACAGCAAGCATGGAGTTTGCAAAAAGGCTGATGAAAGACAGTGTTAGGCAAAAGGCTCTGTGGTCTGATGAAATGAAGATTGAACTCTTTGGCCTGAATGCAAAGCTCTACATCTGGCGGAAACTGAACACAGCTCATCACCCATCTAACACCATCCATACCGTGAAGCATGGTGGTGGCAGCATCATGCTGTGGGGATGCTTTTCAGTGGCAGGGACTGGGAGACTTGGCAGGTTAGAGGGAACAATAAATAGAGCCAAATACAGGCAAATGCTTGAGGAGAACTTCCTTCGGAGTGCAAAAGACCTTAGACTGCGGTGAAGATTTACTTTCCAACAGGACGACGAACCCAAGCATACAGCCAAAGCAACACTGGAATGGCTTAAGAACAAGAAAGTGAAAGTCCTTGAGTGGTCCAGCCAAAGCGCAGATTTGAATCCCATTGAGAATCTGGAGAAAGACGTGAAGATTGCTGTTCACCGACGCTCCCCATCCAACTGGACAAGGCTTGAGCAAATCTGAAAGGAAGAATGGGAGAAAATCCCCACATCCAGATGTGCAAAGCTGATACAGACGTACCCAAGAAGAATCAAAACTGTAATCGCTGCCAAAGGCACTTCTACAAAGTATTGACTCAGGGGGTTGAATACTTATTGATGCAAGACATTTTCAGCTTTTCATTTTTCATCAGTTTTCTAAAAATTTATAAAAACATGTTTTCACTTTGTCATTATGAGATATTTTGTGTAGATCGGTGACAAAATTTTTTAAATTGAATCCATTTTCAATTCAGGCTGTAACGCAACAAAATGTGATCAAAGTCAGGGGGTGTGAATACTTTCTGAAGGCACTGTACATTTCAGATCCCTCCATCTGAATACAGTATTAGTTTTCCAGGAGGGTTGAGGCTGAAGCAACCAGTCAAACAGTACAATACTCTTTGGAAAACGGTATTCTCGCATTATTTTAGCTGTTGGCCCAGCCTCTCTGACATTGGCTTCGTCACTTTCTTTGTTACTGGTTCAGGGTCACTATTGCCCTAGGGATTACGCACTGGATCCACCATCATCTTGAGATACCAAGGACTGCATAGATAGCTGCATATTTGATGAAATACCGTCCTGTCCATCCATTTTTCAAAAATGCTTGCATGATGGTGTCCAACATTCTGCCCCATAAAGCAGTACCAACTAGAACAGCACTCGATTGAGCGCATATCTCTGCCAGGCTGAAGAGTTTACGTTTTGTATCTTACTGATAGGGCCAGATCTGGATTCGGACCTTAACCAAAATATAATCGGTTTCTTCTAGTCACCTAAGCAATACACCCAAATTTTGTTGCAACTCGTTCACAACTTTTTGAAATATCATGCCAAGTATCGTTTTTGGCTCAATCTCTCGACGGTGAAGACTTACTTTAAAAATTAAAAAAAAAATTCTCTTATCATCAGGTCAGCCCGGATCTAGATTGGGATCTTCACCAAAATCGAATCAATTCGTCCTTATCACACTCCCAATCTGTCCACCAAGTTTCTCCGAATATATCCACAACTTTTTCAGATATCGTGTTATATATTGTTTTAGCCCTATCAGTCATTGGTGAAGAATCACTTGTTAAAAATTTCTCGGATCCGGATCTGGATCTTCACCAAAATCGAATAATTTCTTCCTTGTCACACCCCTGACTGTCCATCAAATTTCGTCCAAATCCGTCAACTTTTTGAAATGTCATGTTCACAGACAGCCAAACACAGAGACGGGGGTGAAAACATAACCTCCGCCCATCTTCGGTGGCAGAGGTAATAACACACAGGCCCAGCACACCAACAAAACCCTTTATTTTAGTGGTGAGACTTCAGTCTTTGAGAAGATGGCTTGTTGCAGTGCTCCAAAGGCTCAAAAGGCATGTTTATATTTTAGTCAAACAGCCCATCGTTCCTCCTTGGTCGTGTTTATATGTGCTTTAAACCTTCATGAGTGGCGAACCTATGAGGAACCATGCGCTATTCAAAAGGACGAGGCAAAGAAGCATCTGAGCAATACTTGAGGGGTTGTCAGCATCATGTTTTGGGCATTTATCATCACATATTTTGACAAGAAAACCAATATGGTGAATGCCAGGCAAGGACAGTGGCTCACGACACAATTGGAAACCAAATGGCCTAGCTGGCCTCATAATTTCACTTCGTCGGGCTCCGTCGCCCAATTGGAGCGATATCAACATGCTTTTAGAGGCTTGTGGAATGATTCACTGCTCCAGATCAGCACTGAACCTCGGACCTTCTAATTACTCAAGTGCAAGGTTCTACGTCAGTGTCCATAACATTTCAGTCTACTACCATTACCTTTACCTGATACAAACTCACACTCAGACCAAAGTCAGATGCTGCATTCAATAACTCTCCTTCTCATTGCAGTCTCTGCCTTGTCGAGACCAGGACTGCAAACTGGCACTACATAAACTGTGCTTGGGATGAGTTTTGAATACATCTTCTGAACAGCTCCTCATGCATTTTAAAACTTAGGATAATGTCAATTCATTTTATACCAGCAACTCACTCACTCCATCTCTCTGTCACCAAACAGGCACACATGTTGAAGAAGGTCCTTGCCATTAAGCATCCCTGTCGGAAGTGTGACGACAAAGTGTGTCGGAAGTGTGTTGAAAATCATGGGTGCTGAGTACTTTATATAATGCAACCAGATGTCCAGAATAATTTGCTTTCTTCAGATCGACAAAGATTTATCCATGAACCAACAGACAGTAAACATCATGTCTGAATGGCCTCTTCCCATGCAGAAACCAAAGGGACTTTCCTCCTCAGCCAGCTTCTGCAGTTCTTTCTACAGGACCTTGGCATGGACCTTACCTGGAACATCATGAAGAGAAATGTCTCGCAAGTTATGCCAGTGGGCAAGGTCCCCTTTTTGGGGGAATAGGGACCAAAACCGCATCAGATCAGTCCGTCGATACTCTCTTTTTCAATCCACACTGTGTGGATAACATATAAGAAGAGATGGAGGAACAGCTATAGTTCTCACCATTTCTAAGAGTGCTGAACTTCTTCCTGCTTTCCCAGCCTCAAGTTTCCCAAACACATATTGTACCTCTTCCTGAGATGGTAGTTCTTCTAATTGTGTTATTAGAGGTCATTCTCAAATGATCTAATTCAGCCATGTTGAACTAGTTTTTTTTATAGTCAGCACCTTTTTTGAAATCTCTTCTCCTCCTCTCCTGGTCATGGATAGTTATGCAAGGGGCTCCATTTCATCCTTGATGTTGACTCATCAAGGGGAGATCATTCAATTCCCTCATGCTACAGATTCCATACACACTGCCAAACTTTTTTCCACCTAATCTTTCTGGTTGGGCTTCACTAGCTTTGCCTTGAAACCACACATTCTGTGCCTCCCTCACCCCACAGCATGCTTTGAAGAACTTATGACCAGTTTCCTGTCCCGAGCAAAGACTTCAAATAAAAACTGTTGCTTCGGTGAAAATAATGATCCCAATGTGTTGAAATTTTCCAGAACCTCGTCTGGATGCTTCATCTTATCATAGCCCAAAGGGTTTTGTGCAGCTTCAGTGAAGGCTGGTCCACTTATTCTCAACTGTGCCAGTGATAGATGATGGCCGTCACACTCATAACCCCAGACAACTATTGGGAGATGTCAATATCATTGGCCCTTATATATTATTACACCTTCGTAACAACATATCTTTACCAAACTCATTGGGATCTCTGGTGGAATTTGAGATGATATTTCCTCGATTTAATAGATCACTATAGATAGTGATCGATATGACCGCTCCTTGTAGCACTCATGTGTCTACACATCTATTCCTATAACCCAATGATACATGACTGCATACTCAATACATCGTCATTCCTTACACTTTGGATGCTGCAGGTTTGTTTGATGCTATTCTGATTCACAAACCACAAATTGAAAAATTGCATAATATCGAGAATGGAATGATAGGAACTCCCAACCAGCATTACCAACCATATCATAGTCATCAGAACCACGTACATGGTTCCATGTTAATCTCAAATTGACACGTGAATTGAAGTGACCAAGGAAAATGTATGGCTCACTTCATGGGATATGATCCAAGATTTATTGGAGATCATCATAAAAAAAACTTTTCCTTCTCTTCTTGTCTGGCAGCAAAGGCAAGTAGCTGGAACTTCTTTTTTTCAGAAATGATTCCAATTTTTAATCTGGCTGAAACTTGCCTCTACCTCTAAGCCTTCCACTGCTCACCATGAACTCTAAGCAAGACCCCAAAACACAAACACGATAGACTCTCCATTCTGCCTTAGCTTCTCCAGCACAGGGGCTGTTTGGCTGACCACCAGATCCATTCCCTCTCCCACCCCCACCCCAAAAACGGAACTGCTGAACCATTTTGTCTGTTGAAGTGTGACAGTCTTTGATGACAGCATCTTCCCACTATGTGACTTTCAAAATGACATATAAATGCCAGAGACATTTTGCGCATGTGCTGTGTGTGCATCCAGTGACTTGGTTCTGCTCGCTGGACACTTTTTGTAACCTGCCGTTACTAGCGCAAAATATGCAATTAAAATGGTCTTTTAAAAATAGTTTTCAGCATTTAGATGAAAGAGCGGCAATTTCACAGGATGGTTAACCATAATTGTTCTGTTCCTGAATGCAAATCAAACTCATGGAAGTAAAGGAAATATGAGAAATATCTGTGGATTAGGGAGAGTAGTCGGGTTCCTATCATTTCCTATTAATACAAGCTCATGGCCACAGTGGATATATAATATATATATATATATATATATATATATATATATATATATATATATATATATATATATATATATTTAGTCAGGAGGTGTGTCTGATGTTTAAACGACGAATGTGGTCATCATTAGTTAGATATTTATCAGCATGCTGTTCTGATGAGGGCAAATAAGCCCGAAATCCAGATAGGTGGCTCCGTTTGATGTTTAACTGATATTAACCATGTAATATTTGTCTGTTTGACAGGGTCGCCAGGTCGAGGCCTCCGGATTGGAGGTGACGCTTTGGTGTAGGACTATGTCCAATGGGGATCGGGGAAGTGCTTGCTCACACTCCACATGTTTTGATATATTATATATATATATAATATATAATATATATATATATATATATATATACATATATTACTAAAACTATCATCTTGTATATATGGATGTATGTTTGTATGTATGTTCCAAAAATACAGCCAAAACGGAACACGATAGCGCAAAAATTTTCGGCCCACCTTACTCACCATTCGCCTGCGGTGTGCAGTATCAAGTTTTGTTAAAATCGGGCAACGAAAAAAATTATTTAAAAATCAATTCCCGATTCAGTCAAGTACTCTTTGGGAGAATTTGATCAATACAAACAACCTCAGCAGTAGAGTTCGCTGGAGCTATCTTTTTTATTTCTTGAAATGATTTATTTTAAAATCTCAGACATTTAGTACAGACAAAGAACGATTTATTTTTAAGTATAAAATAAACATTGCTATTTTGATCTAATACTTCCGCGTTCATAAATAAATAAAATTGTGTTTAGAAGATTACGCACAATAATTTATTCGACTTTCTTTTCTCCTTTTTTTTTTCACATTGACGCGCAATATCAAGTTTCATTCAAATCGGGCAACGAAGAAAATTATCAAAAAATCAATTCCTGATTCAGTGAAGTACTCTTCGGGAGAATTTGATCAACAAAAACAACCTCGGCGGTATAGTTCGCTGGAGCTATCTTTTATTTTCTTGAAAAGATTTATTTTAAAAATCTCAGACATTTAGTGAGGAGAAAGACTGATTTATTTTAAGCATAAACTAAACATCGCTATTTTGATCTAATACTTCCGTGTTCATCTATCTATCTATTACTAAAACTCTCATCATGTATGTATGGATGTATGTATGTATGTATGTTCCCGAAAATAGAGCCAACATAGTACATGATAGCGCAAAAATTTAGGGCCACCTTACTCACCATTCGCCTGCGGTGTGCAGTATCAATTTCGATCAAATCGGGCAATGAAAAAAAATTATTAAAAAATCAATTCCCAATTCAGTCAAGTACTCTTGGGAGAATTTGATCAATAAAAACAACCTCTGCGGTATAGTTCGCTGGAGCTATCTTTTTTTTTGTTTTATTCAAATGATTTATTTTTAATCTCAAACATTTAGTGCAGACAAAGAACGATTTATTTTCAAGCATAAAATAAACATTGCCATTTTTATCTAATACTTCCATGTTCATGAATAAATAAAATTGTGTTGAGAAGATTACGCACAAAAAATTTCCTCGACATTTCTTTTTTCCGTTTTTTTCACATTGATGCGCTATATCAAGTTTCGTTAAAATCAGAAAACGAAAAAAATATTTAAAAAATCAATTCCGGATTCAGTCAAGTACTCTTCGGGATTATTTGATCAATGCAAACAACTTCAGTGGTATAGTACGCTGGGGAGCTATCTTTTTGGGTTTTTTTTGTTTTTTGAAATGATTTTTTTTCAACCGCGATCACAACGGGAACCCAAAGGGTTCACGGGTCGTCTCGTATACATATATACATACATGTATCTGTGTTGGAGTGGTGACCTGTCCAGGATTGTGCCCAATAGCCAAGGAGACTGCTTAAGCAGCACCAATGCTATGCACAGAATATGGTCCCAATGGATGGTCCCCCTTTGCTGCTATAACAGCCTCCACTCTTCTGGGAAGGCTTTCCACTGAATGTTGGAACATTTCTGCGGGGATTTGCTTCTATTCAGCAACAACAGCATTCATGAGGTCGGACAATGATGTTTGGCGATTAGGTCTGGCTCGCAGTCGGCATTCCAATTCATCCCAAAGGTGTTCGATGGGGTTGAGGTCAGGGCTATGTGCAGGCCAGTCAAGTTCTTCCACACTGATCTCGACAAACCATTTCTGTATGGAGCTCACTTTGTGCACGGGGGCATTGTCATGCTGAAACAGGAAAGGGCCTTCCCCAAACCATTGCGACAAAGTTGGAAACACAGAATCATGTAGAATATCTTTGTATGCTGCAGCATTAAGATTTCCCTTCACTATAACTAAGAGGCCGAGCCCGAACCATGAAAAACAGCCCCCGACCATTATTCCTTCTCCACCAAACTTTATAGTTCGGGCAGGTAGCGTTCTCCTGGCATCTGCCAAACCCAGATTCGTCCGTCGGACTGCCAGATGGTGAAGTGTGATTCATCACTCCAGAGAATGCATTTCCACTGCTCCAGAGTCCAATGGCGGTAAGCTTTACACCACTCCAGCCGACGCTTGGCATTGCGCATGGTGATCGTGGGCTTGTGTAGGCTGCTCAGCCATGGAAACCCATTTCATGAAGCTCTTGACGAACAGCATTGTGTTGACGTTGCTTTCAGAGTCAGTTTGGAACTCAGTAGTGAGTGTTGCAACCGACGACAGACGATTTTTCCGCGCTACGCACTTCAGCACTCAGCGGTCCCGTTCTGTGAGATAGTGTGGCCAACCACTTCACGGTTGAGCTGTTGTGCTCCAGCGTTTCCACTTCACAATAACAGCACTTACAGTTGACCGGGGCAGCTCTAGCAGGGCAGAAATGTGAAGAACTGACTTGTTGGAAAGGTGGCATCCTATGATAGTGCCACATTGAAAGTCACTGAGTTCTTCAGTATGGCCCATTCTACTGCCAATATTTGTTTGGAGATTGCATGGCTGTGTGCTTCATTTTATACACCTGTCAGCAATGGGTGTGGCTGAAATAGCCGAATCCACTAATTAGAAGGGGTGTCCGCATACTTTTATGGTGCCCCAAAGGTCGCTATTTCCTGGGGTTTGTGAGCATGCACACTGAGCATTCTGTGGCCGATTACGTCATTTGGAAAGTCGCGTGTTCTCTCACAACTAGCTCCACTCTCTTGGCCTCAGAATATCTCAAATGAGCTACTTGCCCAGCAATCCCTACTAGCAATCACTATCAATCTCCTTCTATATCAAGCAGGGACCTAACATTCAAGATCTCAAATACAGCAACATGAACATAAGCACTGTGTGTTTGATATATGCGTAGAAGAACTCGACCAGAGGTCCAAAGCTTCCGTGGTTGCACAGGCCAGGGCTGAACTGACAAGCATTTTAGTGGCTTGAATAAAACCTATTAAATCACAAGCATGTTTTCCCTCACTATATATACACGAGGTAAGCATCAACAACCCAGGAAGTAAATCGACCATTTTTACATGGATGTTAAGACGAATGGGGAGATAAAGTTTGAAAAACACATTAAAAAAAGAAAAAAACAATAATTGTAATGGCAGCTACAGAACAAAGGAGAAGGAAGCCAAATGGAAGTATGCACAAACCAATTATTATGCAAAATACTGCAAAAAGACCCAGTCTCTTACTTGTGGAAAATACTTTCATACATTTTTCACCCAAAGCCAAACCATACCAACAATTGGCATTAAAAAAAAGCATGCAAATGAATCCACATCATTACTCACAGTAATCTACATGCAAGATGACTACAAATGTTCGATACCGAAAGCAGGCTACCAAATGCCTTAGGTTTAACGGCTAAGCAATACCTGATCCAGTCACGCGGTGATAGTGGTGATAGAGGCTTCCTCGCAGCATGTGCACCTCTTTCAGTTACCGAGTGAGTTCGGCCATAGCGCTGAGGGCAGCTCGAGTCGCAGGTAATATTGGAAAGGACAGGGGGGGGCAGAAAGGGTGCAGAGGGACGGAAAGAAGAGACAGAGAAGATAACCCACCACCGGAGAAAAGGCTAAAATGTCCAAGGAGCAGATAGGTTGGAAAAGGATAAGCTCAATAAAGGACAAGTAAATTATTGCTATCACACAAGCACATGCATACACAAACATTGGGTGACATGCCTACATGGCATAAACACAACATATTAATATTACACGCTTACACTTCAGAAGGTAAGCTTGCCAGGACCAAGAAATAAAAATGATACACTCCTCTAACTACACTTTGAATAATATTGATTCATCGTGAGTAAGCTTTTTGGAAAGCAATTCAAATTTTAATTCAATCTTTGTATACGCCGGTTGATCATGCAGATGTCAAGAGACAAAATAAACTTTGAAAGCAAACAAGAATGTTTTTCTTAAGTCTGCCAAGCGTTACACGCACAGAGAATGATGTCTTTCGGAAAGAAAAAAAAAACTGCAGCGAAGGAGCAGATGTAAGATACAAGAAGCAATTATGACGGTAAAGCAAAAGATGAGACATTAAGATTACTTTAGAGAAAAGAGGGGGAAATAAAGAAGGAAAGGATGGTAATGAGATTGGGGGAGATAATAAAAAAGGGATAACAGAAAAACTTGTTTTCTGCCAAACCACAATCAACGTCAGGCCAAGCAGTATCGACTTCACAGAGGCTGGGAACAAGTCCGAGGTGATAAAAGACCGACAAAGCAAATGCTACGTCCTTCACACCCTCTTGTGTGTGTGGGCACCCTAACCCCACCCGACCCGTTACGGCCCCGCAGCTCACTTTCGGATTGAGTGAGTGATGGAGGCCTGGCGCTGGAAAGCACTGGCACGTGAGCGGCTCTGTTCAGCAGGGGACGGTGCTCGTGGATGGTCCAACGGCAGGCTGACACTGCGTGTGTACACCGGCTGTTGAAACAGTGCGAACGACAATGAGGAGGAAAAAAAAAAATGAAACAGCCAATGTGGGTGGCAAAAGAACAGCAACATCAATACTCTTACTGTATCAAAACAAAGCAACAGAAAATAACACAAGATTTTACCGTCTACAAGCAAATACAAACAAATGGAATAGCTTGCTTAACATCTGCTTTGAACTATAGCAGGTCTGAGACAGATGCAGAACACAAAAGGATGGAGATTTGTTGGATTTACACCATGAGGGCTGAAACACAGGACTATCACAAGTGGTAAGCTTGCCAGAAATGAACGAGCCAACAATTTCAACGCACCTTCGGAAAAAGAAAAAGAAAAAAAAAAACTTGAAAATGCTCACCCCATATGGTACAAACAAAAACTGAACTTGAAGTTCTGGGTTGTTTTCAAATTTCTGTCGTGTTAAATTATATACTGGCTGTGTAACCCTAATGCCCTTCAAATGATGCCTTTATCTTCAATTCAATAATCGGTCAGTCTTCTCACCGCTGCCAATGGAGGCATCACATGTCGTGAAGGGCTCAGCAGGGTGCTGTTGAAGCTGCCCTCAACTAGGACAGGTATTTAGACAGTGTTAACACAATGGCCTGCTCTTTTTAAATAGCAATTCAAAAATAGTATTGAATGTAATAATGACTTTAATAAAAATTTTCAGCCTTCCAAGCAAGGATGGCTGGAAGCCTATTGTTCTTTCTGGGTTTTTTATTATCATTGTTCAACCATATTTTGTGATACGAGGCATGACCACAGTGACATTAAAATGTCACAGGGTTGTTACGAGTCTTGAAGTCCACTGCATATTCTCCAACGAAGGTGATTGGTCTAAAGGCTTAAATTTATGAAAAAAAAAACATTTTCTGTTAAAGCTGTTGAATAATTATCAGCCAACTTGAATTTACAAATTATTTTCAAAGGAAAAATTCAAGGATTTTCTCGAGAACCAATGAACCGATGCACATGAAACTTCACATACATCATCAATGAACTGATATTTCTGAAGAAGTACGAATCTTTGTAAAAGAAAATGGCCGGCATTGGTCAATCCACATTGACTGTTCTCTGGCATCGGGAAGTTAATGGATTTCAATGGAGAAAACGGATATGTCTGGATTGTAGGATATAACGATTACAATTTGAACACTTGTGACCAAATTATTCGACTTCTCCCTCAACAACCAATTGCCCCAATGGCTTTGCACTCAATTTGGATTTACGACTTGTGTTGTAAAAAAAAATAAAAAAAGATTTTCAGAACCGCTGAACCGATCAATCAGGAACTTCGCATACATCATGGATGGACCGGAGCGTTTCAATATTGAGAAATCCAAGTTGCTCCGTGAAACCAAGATAGCCACCATTGATCAATCATATATACTTTTTACAGTTTACACGGTCATATTTCAACTAAAACAAGAAAAAGGTGTGTGTTATCGGATGCCACAATGAAGAATATGGTTGTCGGGTTTCAAAAAAACAAGAAAAGAATAATCTCCCTTAACGGGAAATGGCCGATAGATGACACGAAAGTATGAGAATTAAAGATAAATTATTCTTACGATATAAAATAAGGGAATTCTCTGTATGTTTGATAATTATAGAATCAAAAATGGCTGGGACAATCTCCACCAAATTTTGCATACGTGCTCAGTGTACCCAGGGTGAGATCACGGGCACAAAATCATTCCCTTCCTCACCCCTGTTTCTCACTCCCCAGGGAGAATAGGTGAAAAGACTTGCGATTTTTGCCTGTAGATGGCGAATATTGGAAATGGCTTAACCACTGACCCCTGCCGGAGGGTGCAAGTATCGACACCTTTTTATTTTTATTTTTTCGCTCCCGTCGGGAGCAGGTTTTACTACAAGTAAAAAGAGAGACTCATCCGTCGGTCTGTCATGCGAAGAAGAAGCAGGACCTCGAGCTATAATGTAGCAATTTCTGGTATCACATAAGAATAAAAATGGCACCGTTGGAAAGCTAAAATCAATTTCCTAAGTTGGAAAGCTAATAATGGATTTGCTTGGAACAAAAATTTGTGTCCGTTTAATCATCAAGATGTCCGATTTTAAAACACCTCTTTCCGGGATTGATAAAGAAGTAGCGGGAATGGGAGATTCATGCAGTTTCCAAAGGTAACATTTATTTTTACCACATGAGCAAATCGAGTGGCGTTTCTGACCCAGGCATGCCCATAGCTGATCTGGTATGCACACATATTCCATGGAAAGGTGTGGCTAACCCACAGTACTTCATGGAATGGTAGGATAATGGCATTTGGTGGAAGGCACTTGTAACGTTTGTGGAAATGAGCTACTTCCACTGAGAAATTTTACAAATTGGAACCTATGTTTGGCATAAGAGAGGGTTCGGGTTTACTGCACTAGCCTGCGTCAGCAAACGCTGTGACTAAGCGAAAAACTCCATTGGGCTTCTTGATCAGGAATGAGAGATTCAGGTATTCATTGATTGTATGCATATCTTCCAGGCAGGAAGAGACACCAACTTTTTCCAAATCAAACTTGTGTTGCAGTTCACCGAGCTTATCGTGCGCATCCTGTGGCAGCCGGACTTTGCATTGTGGTGGCTTAACCGGACTTATGTCAACAACAGCCTCAAAGCGGCCAGCAGCACCACTGTAGCCTTGGAACACTGGGTCAAACAAGTCATCATATTCTTCAAAGAGGGCACAAAACCTCAATCACATGTTAGGAATGAGCGCGTTGTCAGGAGACCGTTGTGGAGCATGGTGAGGGTGAAGTGGGTATGTGTTTGACCTTAAGGGAACTAGTTTGGTATAAGCATCTGGATACTCCTTGGTGTACTAGAGTATGAATACTGGGCGGATGTGACAAAACTGTTCTGGTTGTTTGAGAGCGGGGGTTCATTGGTTAAGTTGGAGGATCCGAACCTTCACACTGATGCCACCAGGATGGGGCCAGAGCCGAATGGCTCGCAGCAACAGGGGCATTCATGTGAGGTTCAAGTGCGAACGTATAGGCAACACTTGAAATGTTGTTTGGAAGCTCCACTTCAATAACCTCTCCAGGTCACACAGTTGTCATATGAGGGAGAGCACATAATCCATGAGGTTGGCGTACGGTATGGCGATCAAGCTCTTCCCCTGAGAACTGTACAGGTACGTGATGCCATCACCCAGGAAAATGTGATGCTTAACGGTGCGAAATGAGATGTTTGACTCAATGAAATGTCAAACATCTCAAAGTTCAGCCTTCGAAGCAAGGATTTGCAGCCCATTCACTGATATCGCATTGAAACACTTAACATGTACCTATGTGGATGAGGTTGACAATAAGCACCAGAATTACCAACAACACAAAGTTCTGCGATGAGCAGAAAGGGGAGGGCCCATCTGCCTGATGAGCAGACTGTGAACTTTTCTGAATCTTGGCTCCCAAGTTGTTTGCTGTGATTGGACGAATCAGGTTTCCCATGGTGCCACTGTTGATAACCTGGTGACCATGGAAGGTAGGTAGATATGGGGACTGGTAAACTTGGACATGTAGGGTAGTGCAAGGTTCCAGGGTGATCTGTATTGTGAACCTCATCCACAGAGGCACATGTTAAGTTATGTATCCTGGCTCGTCGTATGACTCTTCAGATATGCCACTTACTTGGCATGCTCCAGCAATGTACCTACGATCTCGTTCGGAAAAGTAAGAACACTCACTGAGGAAATGGCAGGAGTCGGAATGACCCGCTTGTTTGCAGAGGGGACAGGACTTCATAAGCTTGTTGGGACAGGTTCCCGGTAAGACTTGACTGGGTTGTGGCCATGGGAATCATGCCAGGCAGGCAACTTGTGGTCGAGACATTGAGGTACGCATGGACCTTGCACCTTCGGTAGTGTGGAGCTCATCGAATAGAGTCAAGTGCTTGGAATATCTCTGGCATTGTGGAGGTTAGGGTGCAGGACCACAGTTCGGTCCAAAGTGCTGTTTGACAAGTCCGGGAGCCCACTGTGGATAAGCGAAGCCATGTGAGCACAACGAATGGAGGGGGGGGGGGGAGAGATGATTTAATCTTCTTCTCCCAGGTGACATCCTCAGCAAGACAGGGAGAAAAGTTGGGATCAAGCAACAAAGTGCATTGTAAATTGTGGTTCAAATTTTCAAAGGAGTTTACCATTTCAGTTTTGTTGAGTGCTCACTGCTTAGTTGCATGGTGTGTGGTAGCCATACTGATGGAGGGCACGTTGCGAATCCCATTGTGGAATGTAAAATGATGCTTTATGACAGTTGCAGAATGAGCTGGTGATCCGCTCATCTTCTTGTGAAGGGTGCGCTTGGAGTCCGAAGATGGCTCTCATTGGTGATCTTTCACAGAGAGCAGTCCCCAAGGTGAAGAGTGCATAGGAATGTTTCTGGACACTGGCGTCACGCCACTAACGTTAAAGTGAATCTTCAGACTGGACACCACAACCAAGCACCAGTCTTACCAACGTGGGAACAACTTTATTCAGAGTATGAACAGTCGTGCCAAATCAGGGAATATGCCTACAAACCTGCCTGGCAACTGCTTAGTAACCCCATGCAAGAGCTGATACCAGGGTGCAAAACCCATACTGGCGCTGAGCAGACGCTCTAACCATTACGCCACCGATACTGTTGATGAATTTTGTTGGACACTTGCGAGTTGTGACCATATCCTGTGAAATTGAACACTTGTGACTCTGCGATATCCCATGAATTCTTCCTAAACAAGCGAGACATTAACGCTTTGAACCCTGAGCTCCTTGGACCTTTAGCTCCCCCACCCTGGTCTCCCAGGAGAAAAATCTGCCCACTCAGGCACATGGAGGTTTGAATAGAGACTGGTAAACCGGCCGCTCGTGTATATGGAGGTTTGAATCGAGGCCGGTAAAACAGCCACTAGGGTTCAAAGGGTTAATGCCTACTTGGACAAAAAAACAGCTTTTTATAGGTTTGTAATCTTGTTTGTAATCAAAAATGATATAGAATTTGAAGCTCACAGGGGCTCATTTGTGTGAAGTCAAAACCTGCACGTGGGTTCCATTCCTATGGGACTTGGCATCTCCATATATTCAAATGCTTCACTGCTATGTTAGCAAAGCACACGCATCTTCTTCCTCAAGAAAAGCCTGTGGTACTATCACTTACAAGTAGCATGTCTCCACAAGCAACATTCTGCAAACACAGTAAAATCTTGCCTTTTTCTTTTACCTGCCTTGAAGAGAGAACACCATATCTCAGGGACACTGTACAGTCCACAATTATTAGAGAACTACAAGAGAACCCCCAGAAAATATAGGACCGTGCGTCCTGAAGCTCACCTGGATCAGGAGCAACAGTCACTCAAACCCCCTGCATACCCTCCTAAACCCTGATATTTTTAAATGTCATGAACAAACTTTGGTACATCATGGGTGATGAAGGTTATGGTCAAGTTTCATCAAAATTGTGTGTGTAGTTTCGGAGAAGAGAGCAAATACCATATTTTGGGGGTCAAACACACACACACACACATACACACACACACACACACACACACACACACCACACACACACACACACACACACCTCCCGTAGACCCCCGTAATGAGCGAGATTTTGATGCGGCAATAAACCTTCGTTGGGCTCAGATATGAAGCTTGTGGCGAAGTTTCATCAAAATGTGTGTTTGGTTCAAACGATAATGACTGAAGCGTTTACGGCCTGACTGACGACGACTCACCTTTGAACACTGCTCGGTCGCATAAGCTCACCTGACTGAAGTCCAGGAGTACAGGTGGACTAAAAAGGATATTTGAGCTATCATGACTGCTACACTACCAGTCACCAAATTCAATTCAATGCATAGAAATTATACGATATCCAATTTGTCGTTGTGCGTGCGTGCGTGCGTGCGTCTTCTATAAACTCCTTAACCGCTGAAAGAAATGAGTTGAAATTTGGTGACTTTTGGAAACATTCTACTAAGTTAGGATGGTCATCTCCAAATTAGATTTTTACTTTTATGTTAAAGTATGGAATTATCATACCTGCTCATGAATAACTTGAAAAATGGATGTTATCACACAAAAATATTAAACTCCCGGAAAATGTACAAGTCATTCTAAAATACACCAATTCTATGCATTGAAATATAATAAAAACGATAGTGATCATCGGTGTGGGGGGAATGCATCGAAACATGCACGTCTGTTTGTTTTGTGGGAAGAAATGCATTGAAACTTAGTGGTTGTGCTGAGGGTGTGCTTGCGAATGTTCGACTAAGTTGCAATGGCCACCTCCAACTTCAAACTGCACATGGGTTCTTTTTTCCTATGGGGACTTGGCATCTCTATATGCAGGATATGAAGAAAGATGCCATGATTCCCCTGCCCCCTACCCTAGCCCCCCAGCTGTTTCTGGTAAGAATAAGTTGTGTAATGGCACCTGTAGAACTAAAAAGCAAAGTAAAAGGAAGCATGCACATACCAATTGTTGTTGAAAATATTGCAAAAAATAAAACAAAATAAATGTCGAGACAGTTTTTTGCTTTTGAAAGAACGGCACATTTGGTTAAACCATCGGAAATCTAAAACTATTCTCAACACAAATGAATACTCGTGCGAAGTTGATGACGCACCATTGCAAATCCCCACGCTTCCCACCGAAAGCAAAGTTGAAAGATGGCCAAAGGTTCCACCAGGAATGACCCAATCTCAAATTTGGAGTTAAACTTTTTCCCGTTTTGACCCGTGTGATCCTAAGTCCTCACCCCAGGGGCATGAACCGGGGGCCAAATCCAAAGAATCGTTATATATTTCATGTGCCTCCCAATGTTGATTGCATATACAAAGTTTCATTTCAAAAAAAAAAGTTAAAAAATTTGCCCGTAATTTCATTTTTTTGGTATTGCCCTTTTGACCCCACCCCAGGAACCCAAATAGCCGGGCCAAAAATGAAACTGCTCCCGCACCTTCTTACGATGTGGTGATCATAACTACCAAGTTTGGTGAATTTCTGCACAACAGTTTAGGAGGAGACAGCGAGATGGACGAACAGACAGAGCCGATTACTATATCCCCCTCCCCCCCCACCAAACCCACTTTTGTTTTTTTTTAAAGCGTCAAGATAATAACTACGCTCTGTATGGCAAAAAACACGAGCTGTCATCGATGATGAGAAAAGTCAAATAAAATTGTGTACAATGCACATGGATAATGGCACGAAGCAAGTCATATAACCACTAATGTAGGCGCTGCAATAAATAACAACGAACCATGCTCCAATCGTGGTCATCAAACTCTATGGTTCCACATGCACACAAAGATGGATACATCCATTTGTTTGTGGAAGTTAGGGATCCCACGATGGTTGAATAAGGGAGTCGGTCGTCATGTGTCAGTCCCCAGAGCACATCATAAAATTTTGAGCAATGCACTTGGTGCATGAAAATTGACTGCAGTTATGACAGTGACAAAGATTTACAAAAGGGTAGCCATACAGAAAACATCAACCGAGGACACACATGAATAACACAATGTAACAAGATTTGTTTGAGTGAATTTTTTGGTTGTTTGTCTTTTATTGGTCGTAAGAATGAAGAAAAATGCATATCTTTCATGTTGCTAATCGTTAAGGAAATGACATATATTTTTGAAAAATAACAAAAAATTGTATATTTACATAAGAAAATAGCAGAAAAATGTCTTTGAACATAAATGAAACTATACAACAGCGTTGAAACATACAGGGATATGCTAATCAGAAGTAAAATATAGCATACTACATATTCGATAAGACTGTTTATTGAAAACACACAGATTTTCTGCTCTTTCTTCGGTGAAGAGGCTGGGTTTCTCGGACCAAACCCCAGACGTAGTCGCCCATCATACGCTCATTATACTGGCCCTGTAGCGCTTCTCAAATTCCATCACATCTTGGTGAAGCGCTCACATGCTCTTCGGAGTAGTCTCCCATATTGGATTTAAAAAAATCCAAATGGGAATGCATAGTGTGCAATTTCAGGGACATTCTGCAACCCATCTCCCTGTAGGACTTGAGAAGATTGTCGACCAGTTCGCGGTAGTTTTCTTCCTTGTTGTTACCCAAGAAGCCCTGAACAACCGCAACGAAGCTGCGCCAGGCACGTTTCTCCGGTGCCAACAACTTTCCGGAGAACTCCGGGTCCTTCATTAGCTTTTTAATTTGCGGCCCAACGAACACCCCTGCCTTTTTTTTGCCTCCGACAACTTCGGAAATACCGCTTCCAAATGCTTGAAGGCAGCGGACTCATGATCTAGTGCCTTCACAAATTGCTTTATGAGCCCCAGCTTGATGTGGAGGGGTGGCATCAAGATCTTCTCCTGCTCAACCAGCGGTTGCCACTTCACGTTCTTCTCGCCAATGACAAAGCCCGTTCTTGATGGCCAGTCCTTCGTTTCATAATGTCTCGCTGTAGCTCGGCTATCCCAGTAGCAGAGGAAACAGGGATGTTTTGTGAAGCCGCCTTGCAAACCTGTCAAAAAGCCAATCATCTTAAAGTCTCCAATCACTTCCCAATCATGCTCTTCGTCCTTCACCAGGCGCAGCAGGTGCTTCACATTCTCATAGCCTTCCTTTAGCTGAACAGAGTGGCGATAGGGATGCTTGGGTACTTGTTACCATTGTGCAACAGCACCGCCTTCAAGCTTCTAGTTGAGCTGTCACAGAACAGTCGCCAGTTGCTGGATCATACGGGAATTCAATTTCTTCAAACAAGCCGTTGATGTCGTGACAATAACACACTTTCTCATCCAGTGTGAAATACTGAGAGAATATGTCATGACGTTGTCTCTGTTTTGTTACCCGACAGTTCTCATCCAACAACTTCCACTGTTTCAACCTGGATGTCAGTAATTCTGCTTTTGATTTGGTGAGTCCTAGGTCCCTGATAAGATCATTGAGCTCCGCTTGGTTAGGGAAATGCGGAATAGCCTGGTATCATCTGCAACAAAAGACATCGTCGTGGGCATCTTCTGTTCGCTGCTGGAACTTGTGAAGCATCTTTTGTGATCACCGGAGGAGGGTTGGGAACTGGAATCTCCTCACAATGCATCACCGGACGAAGAGATGATGGCAGATCGGGTAGTCGAACACATCCGTCTTCTTTCCCCTGCGGGACACGTCACTACCACCATACAAAAGTAGCAGTTGTTTGAGTGATCTGTTGGTTCCCGCCAGATTCTTGGCACGCCAAACTTCAGTTTTCGTTTCTCCCTCTGTACCACGACTCCAGAGTGGACGACAGCTTCCGCAAACCACGTGTGGCGCCCAACTCTTGTCCTGGTCCCCTAATTGAACTCCAAAGTACGCTTGTAAGCCGAACAGAAGAGGTTCCCTTCAACGATGGTGTACTTGACTGACTTGACATTCAGAAAGACTCCGCAGACATAGCAGAAGTTATCAGGATCATGCTTGCAGAACCTCGAGCAGAAGCCATCATGAGACAATATGTGTAAATAAAAGAACAAATATAATAAGACGAGTTGAAGGGAAAGAACGGAAACAAAATGTAACATATATCAAATGACTACTTGAATGAATCATATAAATCATACTTGAATAACCTACTTGAAAAAATCATATTTTTTCAAAATAATTTCAAAATATTTTCAATCACAAAACGATCAACAGTATGCTATGTTTTACTTCTGATTAGCATATCCCTGTATGTTTCAACGCTGTTGTATAGTTTCATTAATGTTCAAATACATTTTTCTGCAATTTTCTAATGTAAATATACAATTTTTTGTTATTTTTCAAAAAATCGGTGTCATTTCCTTAATAACGATTAGCGACATAAAAATATGCTTTTTCTTCATTCTTACGACCTAATAAAAGATAAACAACCAAAAAATTCACTCAAACAACTTTTTTTGTTGTTGTTACATTGTGTAATCCTATTCTTATATCAGAGGCAGATCCAGAGTGGGCGCGGATCTGGGGGGGGGGGCACACCCGGCATGCCCTCCTCCCCCCCCAAACCCCAAAGCGATCGTTTTCTCCACATGTATCAAGGTGTACATAACCGAAGATGTGGTCTTGGAATGTGGGATCACACGATATTCCACAGACCACAGGTGATGTTGACCACAGCGTCATCATGGAACTGATTTGTAACCATTCAGTTTGTTCCCATGGTGGATACTTGATTAACGAATTACTGGAATCATTTATTGTCATCGGAGACAGTTTTCTCCTCCTAACCATTCATGAACCAAGAAGTGCAATGGCATCCCAGGTATCAGATAATCCAATCACAATCATTCTGTTTGAACTCGGTACTCGGTCTGTTTGCAAGACTCAAGAACACGCTTTTTGACCGTGGGAAATTCTCCAGAGTATACGATAGGCATCAAATGTGTTGGAGAATAAAGCTTTGTTATAACTGATTCACATCGTCGAGATGATGAAGGCAAATGTTCAGCTGATGGCAACCTGTAATTCTGAAGGTCACTTCCATGTCAAACCTTGTTCAATACGTCAGAGGCATTGATTTGTTTTGATCATGACGTCATTTGTTTCATTATATGCAATGTCTGATTTTCATTCAATTGGATTATTATGATGTGACAATTATTAAAATGAATGTCGAGTTTTCAGCAAAACTTTTTTCTTTCGAGTACTTCTTTTCAAGTGTGGTAGAGTGTCCTTTGTCTATATTTAGAATCGTTTTGAGAATTTATGACAAAAAGAAACACACACAAAAACATGTTTCCCTCGCTCTGCTCGGAGAAATTATACGCTTCAGTGCAATGTAAATATTTACAACCCCCACCCCGCCCCACCCCCTAAACCGCCACACCCCCAAGAGGTTCCTCTCTTCTTAACATTAACACTTTAATAAAATTCAGTTGCATTGTTAAAAAGGTAAAAGTTAAAAAGTAAACAGAAGTGTTAAAAAGGAAGGATTACAAAAATGTTACCAAAAAAGTGTTGGGCATCATGCCCCAAGTGATACTCATATATAATGTCAAAAAAGGAAAAGAAAAAGAAACCTCAACTATCATTCAAACATTCCACATACTGAACCATTAAATTAAATGGCTGATGACTGATATGTTATTGTATCAACCGCTCTAATGCAGCAGGCATCGAGCATCAATGTACATTGAAAAAGTTGGGGGATGCAAGCTTGTCGACAATAGATAGCATAGTGACCTTTGTGACATGGTCATCAGGCGGAATAGAGATGGTCAATCCTGCAGGCTTCTTCTTCTGAAGTGTCGAAGAACTCACACCACCATCCTCCATCACTTCACCCTGACAGGAACCCGCCTGCTACAACCGTACTTCTCACACTCCTTGCACCCGTGTGTTGAGCTCCACACAAAGCAGTAAATGCCCTGCTTTCGTCACATGAACAGTGGTGGGTAGGAGTGAAGGAAGAATGTCATTAATGCAAAGTGAAGTGCTCATCAAAGCTCAGTATGCAGGAATAGATCTATAAATCACACATGATGTGAGACAATAAATTTCTCTTTCGTTGCAGAGAATAAACGAGGAGACATTAGGCTACATCCAATTACATATTGTGCTATCTTTGAGTGGAATGTCATTAACCAAGTGGCATAAAGATCAACTGAACTACCCAGCTTCTCCCACCACTATGACGGGTGGACTCAAATTACTCCGACATAGCAATTACACCTGTGTTGCAACTATTGACATGGCAAAGTGTTGCACCTCTCAATTGCGCAAAGTTGTGTACGTCTTTCAAAGTACCAGAGAACATCGAGTTCCATCCGAGTTTCGGGTTTGCACCAGCAATGATGATACCAAAAAGAACGAAAATCAAATTGCTTTGTTGTAATGTGATTGAAATGTGACAATGCAGGCGTCTTCAACTGATGATGTGTACAAACACCATCGACGAGATTATATAATCTGGTGTTCGCTTGTTCACGATAACAAACACACAATTGTTTTGCATGGAAATCAAGTGAAGAAGGTGCTTTACAGAGACGAAGAGGTACGTATACTCACCTCTAAGCCGTCTAGCCTCGGTTCAAATCCTGACCCAGCTATAAACTGTCATCCTGATGTTTCACATGCTGGGTGATTCATCAATGTGTGTGCCATCCCTCGGATGGACGTTAAACTGGCGTCCCATCTGCCAGCATTCATTGGACGTTAAAGATTCCATGGTGTCCTTTATCAAGAGTAGGTGAACTATCGCTGGCACCATGAGCAAATTGCAATTTCCTGCCATAAACAGCAGAGGGCACTGCATCAGTGGCAGCCGCACCCTCAGCCAATGATGCTACCCCGCAGCCTTGTGCTGCATACGAATGATGAAGAACAGTGAGGAAGATCCAAAGGAGAACAATGGATGCGAGGGATGTGAGGGATTGTGTTCGGATGAGATGAGATTGTGTTAAAAAAAAAATTATATATATATATATATAATTTGACACGAATTTGTCAATGAAAATGCTTCTGCCCATGTTAGATGTCAACCCACTGTTATGTTTGAGTTCAATTAAAGGTCAGATTAAAAAAAATAAAGGTCACATGAGAGAGAAAAGAGGCAAGAAGAACATTAGATACTTCTAATTCGAATTATGGTCTGCAAAATTATTTTCCAAGTGCACAAGACCTTTGACCTTTTGAACTAAAAATGTAAAGAGTTAATTTTTGTATTACAGTCGATGCTAATGTCAAGTTTGGTTGAAATCCCTTCCATGGTGAACGAGTTATCGTGGAAACCAAAAAAAACGGAAATGGACGGACGGACAATGTTGAAAACACAAACCTCCGGCCTTTGTTGCGGAAGCATAAAAAAGGCTTTGTTCCATTATTTGCATACTCCAAACCAACCTGTCTGAGTCAGATACTAACTTCAACTGGACGTGAAGAAGTCTTCCATTCTATAAAGAAAACATTTTTACCACATTCAGGAATAAACCGCTTCAAACTCACCAAAAAGGCAAAGCTGTTGTCCTCAAATGTTTTCTCTGGCAATATCCCATTTGTAATACAATGATTCACACCTTTGCATGGATGTGAGTTGAATGATGGCTTTGTTTGTGAGAGCAAGAAGAGTAGTTGTGGTTAAAAAAAAAAAAGCGTTGCTTTTTGTGACAATGTGACACCGTTTTATTTTGTTTTTGTACACAGAGTCAAGGCTCATGGAGAGCTGGAACATTGAATGGATCAGGACGCAACAGGACAAAGGGACAGGACAGCTAACAGCTGACAGCTAGTTGAAGGATAAGATAAGAGGAGATTTGGATAAACAATGGAATTGGGAGGAATGAGGGAAGGAAATGAAGCATGGGTGGACAGGATGGATACAGAAGGAAACTCTCAGGAAGGAAAAGCTGGAAATTTGGAATGTGGACTTGGGGTGGGGGGGGGAGGAGTTGAGGAGAAGAGGGTGGTAACGAGGGAGAAAAGATCATGGTTTTGGATTGGGGACAATCTGAGAGGGTGGTGAACTGCTGTCTTGAAAATATGGAGGAAAAATGAGATTGAAGAGAATGTGTAAGTTGTTCCACCCAATGTGAAGTGGGGGGGGGGGGGAGAGGAACAAATGAGAACATGAGCAGCGATCCTGGATTGGGGTAGTTTCACCAGAAGGGGATTGATGGTGGACCATGTGAACCTTGCAGAAGCCTGGGGAGTGGAGGGGGGTGGGGGCAAAGCACGGAAAGACCAGAGGGTGCAAGACCAGAAGGGAGGCAGTAGAAGATAGAGACCACAGACCTGTGTGTGATGGCAAATTGAAAGACCCATAGACTCAGCTTCTTCATGGGAGATTCCAATAATCTTGAAGGCCGTAGTTTCCACGGAGTCAGGCTGAGCAAGGTGTGAGGCAGGTGAGCCAGCCCAGAAGGGAGACAGTACTCCATCAAGCTGCAGATGAAGACCTACATTTGTCTGTGAAAATGCCAAACTTGATCATATTTAAAAGTATTAAAAAGTAAGGAGGCAGATGGAGGAGCAATCATTGTTTGAGATGAAGAGAGCCAGCACATGTCCTAGTCGATCTACAAAGACACATTTGGAGTTAACAGCAAGGTACTTGGTTATGTGAATGGTAGCACACACACGTACTGCTAAACGAACTAGGTTGGCATGTGAGGAGCAGCTTCCTCGGCTATGTTTTCCCCAGAGGAGTTAAGCTGTTCATGGGAAAACCGCCCTGCAGCCAACTTCCTGAGCAGAGCTAATTTGTCTGGAACACCTCACATATTACGCATGGGGGAAAACCCGGATTGGTGCAATACATTTCTCCGCCCATGAATGGTGATCATAGGGTGGGGGGGGGGAGAATCAAGAGCCATTTCATAAATGCTGACAGACATATAATAAGTGGGCAAGACAATTGGTTCATGGTTGAAAGATGATGAAAATGAGGAAGATACAAGAAACAATTAAAGTAAAGGACAAAAAAAAAAAAGGACAAAAAGAATTAAAGGATCTAGTCCACCCAAATACGACGTTAAAAAACCACAAATGTCAAGCGCAACACCCAAAGCGCATCATAAATTACACGACAGTTAAAACCTGTCCCATGAGATTTCGATTGAGAAAGAAGAAGCCCACAGAAT
>CM068958.1:65565525-65599634 GCA_035128595.1 Eptatretus atami | reverse complement strand
GAAAATCGCCCACTTCAGCGACGATTGATTTGAATAGAGACTGGTAAACCGGCCGCTCTGTGTATATGGAGTTTGAATCGAGGCCGGAAAAACAGCCACTAGGGTTCAAAGGTTATGCCTACTTGGGACAAAAAACAGCTTTTTTATAGGTTTGTAATCTTGTTTGTAATCAAAAAATGAGTATAGAATTTGAAGCTCACAGGGCTCATTTGTGTGAAGTCAAAACCTGCACGTGGGTTCCATTCCTATGGGACTTGCATCTCCATATATTTCAAATGCTTCACTGCTATGTTAGCAAAGCACACGCATCTCTTCCTCAAGAAAAAGCCTGTGGTACTATCACTTACAAGTAGCTTGTCTCCACAAGCAACAGTTCTGCAAACACAGTAAAATCTTGCCTTTTTCTTACCTGCCTTGAAGAGAGAACACCATATCTCAGGACACTGTACAGTCCACAATTATGTAGAAACTACAAGAGAACCCCAGAAAATATAGGCCGTGCGTCCTGAAGCTCACCTGGTCAGAGCAACAGCACTCAAAAACCCTGCATACCTCCTAAACCCTGATATTTTAAATGTCATGACAAACTTGCTATCATGGGTGATGAAGTGTATGGTCAAGTTCATCAAAATTGTGTGTGTAGTTCGGAGAAGAGAGAAATACCTATTTGGGGGTCAACAACACACACACACACACACACACACACACACACACCACACACACACACACACACCCCTCCCGTAGACCCCCGTATAATGAGCGTAGATTTGATGCGTCAATAAACCTTCGTGGGGCATCGATATGAACTTGTTGCAAAGTTTCATCAAAATTGTGTGTTTGGTTCAAACGATAATGACTGAAGCGTTTACGGCCTGATGACTAGACTCACCTTTGGAACACTGCTCGTCGCATAAGCTCACCTGACTGAAGTCCAGGAGTACAGTGTGACTAAAAAGGATATTTGAGCTATCATGACTTGCTACACTACCAGTACCAAATTCAATTCAATGCATAGAAATTATACGATATCCAATTTTGCGTGTGTGCGGGCGTGCGTGCGTGCTTCTTTAAACTCCTTAACGCTGAATAAAATGAGTTGAAATTTGTGACTGGAAACATTCTACTAAGTTAGGATGGTCATCTCCAAATTAGATTTTACTTTATGTTAAAGTATGGAATTATCATACCTGCTCATGAATATAACTTGAAAAATGGATGTTATCCACAAAAATATTAAACTCCGGAAAATGTACAAGTCATTCAAAATACACCAATCTATGCATTGAAATATAATAAAAACGATAGTGATCATCGTGTGTGGGGAATGCATCGAAAACATGCACGTTCTGTTTGTTTGTAGGAAGAAATGCATGAACTTAGTGGTTGTGCTGAGGTGTGCTTGCGAATGTTCGACTAAGTTGCAATGGCCACCTCCCAACTTCAAACTGCACATGGGTTCTTTTTCCTATGGGGATTGGCATCTCTATAGCAGATATGAAGAAAGATGCCATGATTCCCTGCCCCCTACCTAGCCCCCAGCTGTTTTCTGGTAAGAATAAGTTGTGTAATGGCACCTGTAGAACTAAAAGCATAGTAAAAGGAAGCATGCACATACCATTGTTGTTGAAAATATTGCAAAAAATAAAACAAAATAAATGTCGAGACAGTTTTCTTTTTGAAGAACGGCACATTTGGTTAAACCATCGGAAATCTAAAACTATTCTCAACACAAATAATACTCGTGCAAAGTTTGTGACGCACCATGCAAATCCCCACGCTTCCCACCGAAAGCAAAGTTGAAAGATGGCCAAAGTTCCACCAGAATGACCAATCTCAAATTTGGAGTTAAACTTTTTCCGTTTTGACCCATGTGATCCTAAGTCCTCACCCCAGGGGCATGAACCGGGGCCAATCCAAAGAATCGTTATATATTTCATGTGTGCCTCCCAATGTTGATTGCATATACAAAGTTTCATTTCAAAAAAAAAGTTAAAAAAATTGCCCGTAATTCATTTTTTTGGTATTGCCCTTTTGACCCCACCCAGGAAACCCAAATAGCCGGGCCAAAATGAACTGCTCCCGCACCTTCTTACGATTGGTGATCATAACACCAAGTTTGGTGAATTCTGCACAACAGTTAGGAGGAGATAGCAGAGATGGACGAACAGACAGAGCCGATTACTAATATCCCCTCCCCCCACCAAACCCACTTTTGTTTTTTTTAAAGTGTCAGATAATAACTACGCTCTGTATATGCAAAAACACGAGCTGTCATCGATGATGAGAAAAGTCAAATAAAATTGTGTACAATGCACATGATAATGGCACGAAGCAAGTCATATAAAACACTAATGTAGGCGCTGCAATAAATAACAACGAACATGCCAAATCGTGGGTCATCAAACTCTATGTTCCACATCGGATCAACACAAAGATGTGATACATCCATTTGTTTGTGGAAGTTAGGGATCCCACGATGGTGAATAAGGGAGTCGGTCGTCATGTGTCAGTCCCCAGAGCACATCATAAAATTTTGAGCAATGCACTTGGTGCATGAAAATTGACTGCAGTTATGACAGTGACAAAGATTTACAAAAGGGTAGCCATACAGAAACATCAACCGAGGACACACATGAATAACACAATGTACAAAAGTTTTGTTGAGTGAATTTTTTGGTTTGTTTGTCTTTTTTAGGTCGTTAGAATGATAGAAAAATGATATCTTTCATTGTGCAATTCGTTAAGGAAATGAACATATATTTTTTGAAAATAACAAAAAATTGTTTATTTACATAGAAAATGCGAAAAATGTCGTTGAACATAATGAAACTATACAACAGCGTTTGATAACATACAGGATATGCTAATCAGGAGTAATATTAGCATACGACATATTTCGATAAGATCTGTTTATTAAACACACAGATTTTCTCGCTCTTTCTTCAGGGAAGAGGGCTGGGTTTCTCGGACCCAAACCCCAACGTAGTCGCCCCATCATCGCTCATTATACCTGGCCCTCGGTAGCGCTTCTCAAATTCATCACATCTTGGTGGAAGCGTCACCCATGCTTTCGAGTAGTTCTCCCAATTGGATTTAAAAAATCCAAATGGGGAATGCCATAGTGTGCAATTGCTAGAGAACATTCTGCAACCTCCCCTGTTAGGACTTGAGCAGATTTCGACCAGTCGCGTATTTTTTCCTTGTTGATTACCAAGAAGCCCTGAACAACCGCAACGAAGCTGGCCAGGCACGTTCTCGTGCCAAACACTTTCCGGAGAACTCCGGGTCCTTTTAGCTTTTAATTTGCGCGCCCAACGAACACCCTGCTTTTTTTGCCTCGACAACTCGCAATACGGCTTCCAAATGCTCTGAAGGCAGCGACTCATGATCTTTTGCCTTCACAAATTGCTTATGAGCCCCAGCTTGATGTGGAGGGGGTGCCATTCGAAGATCTTCTCCTGCTCAACCAGCGAGTGCCACTTCATTCTTCTCGCCAATGAACAAAGCCCCGTTCTTGTGGCCAGTCCTTCGTTTCATAAGTCTCGCTGTAGCTCGGCTATCCCAGTAGAGAGGAAACAGGATGTTTTGTGAAGCCGCTATGACAAACCTTGTCAAAAGCCAATCATCTAAAGTCTCAATCACTTCCCAATCGATGCTCTTCTCCTTCACCAGGCGCCAGCATGTGCTTCACATTCTCAGAGCCTCCTTTAGCTGACAGAGTGGGCGATCAGGATCTTGGGTACTTAGTTACCATTGTGCAACAGCACCGCCTTCAAGTCTCTAGTTGAGCTGATCCACAACAGTCGCAGTTGCGAGATCTACGGGAATTCAATTTCTTCAACAAAGCGTGTGATGTCGTTGAAATACACACTTTCCTCATCCAGTGTAAATATGAGAAATATGTACATGGACTTCTGTCTCTCGTTGTCTACCCGACAGGTTCTCATCCAACAACGTTCCACTGTTTCAACCTGGATGTACAGTAATTCTGCTTTTGATTTTGGTGAGTCCTAGGTGCCCTGATAAGATCATTGAGCTCCGCTTGGTCTAGGAAATGCGCATAGCCTGGCTTCCATTGCAACCAAAACATCGTCTTGGGCGCATCTTCCTTGTTAGCTCGCTGCGGAATCTGTGCAAGCATCTTTTTGTTGATCACCGGAGGAGGTTGGGAACTGGGAACTTCTCCACAATGCCATCACCGGGACGAAGAGGTATGCATGCATCGGGTCATTCGAACACATCCGTCTTCTTTCCCCTGCGTGAACGTCACTACACCTGACAAGTAGACCATTGTTGGTGATCTGTTGTTCCCCGCAGATTCTGCACGCCAAACTTCAGTTTTCGTTTCTCCCCTCATGCTACCACGACTCCAGAGGGACCGAACAGCTTCCGCAAACCACGATGTGGCGCCCAACTCTATTTCCTGGTCCCTTAATTGAACTCAAAGTACCTCTTGTTTTATAAGCGAACCAGAAGAGGTTCCCTTCAACGAATGTGTACCTTGACTGACTGAATTCAGAAAGACTCGCAGACTAGCAAAGATTTCAGACATTGCTTGCAGAACTCGAGCAGAAGCCATCATTGAGACAAATGTGTAAATAAGAAACAAATATTTTAATAAACGAGTTGAAGGAAAGAACCTGGAAACAAAATGTAACATATATCAAATGACTACTTGAATGAATCATATAAATTCATACTTGAATAACCTACTTGAAAAATCAATTTATTATTTTTTCAAATAATTTCAAAATATTTTCTAAATCACAAAACATCAACAGTATGCTATGTTTTACTTCTGAATTAGCATATCCCTGTATGTTTCAACGCGTGTTGTATAGTTTCATTAATGTTCAAATACATTTTTCTGCAATTTTCTAATGTAAATATACATTTTTTGTTATTTTTTCAAAAAATCGTGTCAATTTCCTTAATAACGATTAGCGACATAAATATATCTTTTCTTCATTCTTACGACCTAATAAAAGATAACAACCAAAAAATTCACTCAAACAAACTTTTTGTTGTTGTTACAGTTTTTTAATCCATTTCTTATATCAGAGGCAGATCCAGAGTGGGGCGCGATCTGGGGGGGGGGCACACCCCGGCATGCCCTCCTCCCCCCCCAAACCCCAAAGCGATCGTTTTTCTCCACATGTATCAAGGTGTACATAACCGAAGATGTTGGTCTTGGAATGTGGGATACACGATATTCCACAGACCACAGTGATGTTGACCACAGCTTCATCATGGAACTGATTTGTACCATTCAGTTTGTTCCCATGGTGGATACTTGATTAACGAATTACTGGAATCATTTATTGTCATCGGAGACGAGTTTTCTCCTCCTAACCATTCATGAACAAGAAGTGCAATGGCATCCCAGGTATCAGATAATCCAATCACAATCATTCTGTTTTAACTCGGTACTCGTCTGTGTTTGCAAGACTCAAGAACACGCTTTTTGACCGTGGAAATTCTCCAGAGTATACGATAGGCATCAAATGTGTTGGAGAATAAAGCTTTGTTATAACTGATTCACATCGTCGAGATGATGAAGGCAAATGTTCAGCTGATGGCAACCTGTAATTCTGAAGGTCACTTCCATGTCAAACCTTGTTCAATACGTCAGAGGCATTGATTTGTTTTTGATCATGACGTCATTTGTTTCATTATATGCAATGTCTGATTTTCATTCAATTGGATTATATTGATGTGACAATTATTAAATGAATGTCGAGTTTTCAGCAAAACTTTTTTCTTTGAGTACTTCTTTTCAAGTGGTAGAGCTCCTTTGTCTATATTTAGAAATCGTTTTTGAGAATTTATGACAAAAAGAAACACACACAAAAACATGTTTCCCTCGCTCTGCTCGGAGAAATTATACGTTTCAGTGCAATGTAAATATTTACAACCCCCACCCCGCCCCACCCCTAAACCCCACACCCCACAGAGGTTCCTCTCTTCTTAACATTAACACTTTAATAAAATTCAGTTGCATTGTTAAAAAGGTAAAAGTTAAAAAGTAAACAGAAGTGTTAAAAAGGAAGGATTACAAAAATGTTACCAAAAAGTGTTGGGCATCATGCCCCAAGTGATACTCATATATAATGTCAAAAAAGGAAAAGAAAAAGAAACCTCAACTATCATTCAAACATTCCACATACTGAACCATTAAATTAAATGGCTGATGACTGATATGTTATTGTATCAACCGCTCTAATGCAGCAGGCATCGAGCATCAATGTACATTGAAAAAGTTGGGGGATGCAAGCTTGTCGACAATAGATAGCATAGTGACCTTTGTGACATGGTCATCAGCGGAAATAGAGATGGTCAATCCTGCAGGCTTCTTCTTCTGAAGTGTCGAAGAACTCACACCACCATCCCCATCAACTTCACCTGACAGGAACCCGCCTGCTACAACCTACTTCTCACACTCCTTGCACCCGTGTGTTGAGCTCCACACAAAGCAGTAAATGCCCTGCTTTTCGTCACATGAACAGTGTGGGTAGGAGTGAAGAAGAATGTCATTAATGGCAAAGTGAAGTGCTCATCAAAGCTCAGTATGCAGGAATAGATCTATAAATCACACATGATGTGAGACAATAAATTTCTCTTTCGTTGCAGAGAATAAAGAGGAGACATTAGGCTACATCCAATTACATATGTGCTATCTTTGAGTGGAATGTCATTAACCAAGTGGCATAAAGATCAACTGAACTACCCAGCTTCTCCACCACTATGACGGGTGGACTCAAATTACTCCGACATAGCAATTACACCTGTGTTGCAACTATTGACATGGCAAAGTGTTGCACCTCTCAATTGCGCAAAGTTGTGTACGTCTTTCAAAGTACCAGAGAACATCGAGTTCCATCCGAGTTTCGGGTTTGCACCAGCAATGATGATACCAAAAAAAGAACGAAATCAAATTGCTTTGTTGTAATGTGATTGAAATGTGACAAGCAGGCTCTTCAACTGATGATTGTGTACAAACACCATCGACGAGATTATATAATCTGGTGTTCGCTTGTTCACGATAACAAACACACAATTGTTTTGCATGGAAATTCAAGTGAAGAAGGTGCTTTACAGAGACGAAGAGTACGTATACTCACCTCTAACCGTCTAGCCTCGGTTCAAATCCTGACCCAGCTATAAACGTTATCCTGATGTTTCACATGCTGGTGATTCATCATGTGTGTGCCATCCCTCGGATGGACGTTAAACTGGCGTCCCATCTGCCAGCATTCATTGGACGTTAAAGATTCCATGGTGTCCTTTATAAGAGTAGGTGAACTATCGCTGGCACCATGAGCAAATTGCAATTTCCTGCCATAACCAGCAGGAGGCACTGCATCAGTGGCAGCCGCACCCTCAGCCAATGATGCTACCCCGCAGCCTTGTGCTGCATACGAATATGAAGAACAGTGAGGAAGATCCAAGGAGAACAATGGATGCGAGGGATGTGAGGATTGTGTTCGGATGAGATGAGATTGTTGTTAAAAAAAATAAATTATATATATAAAATAATTATATATATATATATATATATATATAATTTGACACGAATTGTCAATGAAAATGCTTCTGCCCATGTTAGATGTCAACCCACTGTTTATGTTTGAGTTCAATTAAAGGTCAGATTAAAAAAATAAAGGTCACATGAGAGAGAAAAGAGGCAAGAAGAACATTAGATACTTCTAATTCGAATTATGGTCTGCAAAATTATTTTCCAAGTGCACAAGACCTTTGACCTTTTGAACTAAAAATGTAAAGAGTTAATTTTTGTATTACAGTCGATGCTAATGTCAAGTTTGGTTGAAATCCCTTCCATGGTGAACGAGTTATCGTGGAAACCAAAAAAAACGGAAATGGACGGACGGACAATGTGAAAACACAAACCTCCGGCCTTTGTTGCAGAAGCATAAAAAAGGCTTTGTTCCATTATTTGCATACTCCAAACCAACCTGTCTGAGTTCAGATACGTAACTTCAACTGGACGTGAAGAAGTCTTCCATTCTATAAAGAAAAACATTTTTTGACCACATTCAGGAATAACCGCTTCAAACTCACCAAAAAGGCAAAGCTGTTGTCCTCAAATGTTTTCTCTGGCAATATCCCATTTGTAAAATACAATGATTCACACCTTTGCATGGATGTGTAGTTGAATGATGGCTTTGTTTGTGAGAGCAAGAAGAGTAGTTGTGGTTTAAAAAAAAAAAAGCAGTTGCTTTTTGTGACAATGTGACACCGTTTTATTTTGTTTTTGTACACAGAGTCAAGGCTCATGGAGAGCTGGAACATTGAATGGATCAGGACGCAACAGGACAAAAGGGACAGGACAGCTAACAGCTGACAGCTGAGTTGAAGGATAAGATAGAGGGAGATTTGGATAAACAATGGAATTGGGAGGAATGAGGGAAGGAAATGAAGCATGAGGTGGACAGGATGGATACAGAAGAAACTCTCAGGAAGGAAAGCTGGAAATTTGGAATGTGGACTTGGGGTGGGGGGGGGAGGAGTTGAGGAGAAGAGGGTGGTAACGAGGGAGAAAAGATCATGGTTTTGGATTGGGGACAATCTGAGAGGGTGGTGAACTGCTGTCTTGAAAAATATGGAGAAAAATGAGATTGAAGAGAATGTGTAAGTTGTTCCACCCAATGTGTAAGTGGGGGGGGGGGGAGAGGAACAAATGAGAGGACATGAGCAGCGATCCTGGATTGGGGTAGGTTCACCAGAAGGGGATTGATGGTGGACCATGTGAACCTTGCAGAAGCCTGGGGAGTGGAGGGGTGGGGGCAAAGCACGGAAGACCAGAGGGTGCAAGACCAGAAGGGAGGCAGTAGAAGATAGAGACCACAGACCTTGTGTGATGGCAAATTGAAAGACCCATAGACTCAGCTTCTTCATGGGAGATTCCAATAATCTTGAAGGCCGTAGTTTCCACGGAGTCAGGCTGAGCAAGGTGTGAGGCAGGTGAGCCAGCCCAGAAGGGAGACAGTACTCCATCAAGCTGCAGATGAAGACCTACATTTGTCTGTGAAAATGCCAAACTTGATCATATTTAAAAGTATTAAAAAGTAAGGAGGCAGATGGAGGAGCAATCATTGTTGAGATGAAGAGAGCCAGCACATGTCCTAGTCGATCTACAAGAACACATTTGGAGTTAACAGCAAGGTACTTGGTTATGTGAATGGTAGCACACACACGTACTGCTAAACGAACTAGGTTGGCATGTGAGGAGCAGCTTCCTCGGCTATGTTTTCCCCAGAGGAGTTAAGCTGTTCATGGGAAAACCGCCCTGCAGCCAACTTCCTGAGCAGAGCTAATTTGTCTGGAACACCTCACATATTACGCATGGGGAAAACCCGGATTGGTGCAATACATTTCTCCGCCATGAATGGTGATCATAGGGTGGGGGGGGGGGAGAATCAAGGAGCCATTTCATAAATGCTGACAGACATATAATAAGTGGCAAGACAATTGGTTCATGGTTGAAAGATGGATGAAGGAAGATCAAAGCAATTAAAGTAAAGGGACAAAAAAAAAGGAACAAAAAGAATTAAAGGATGGTGTGGCGGCATCATTTACACGAAGTTTAAAACCTGATGGATTGATGAGAAAAGAGAGAAAGAGATCTACAAAATTAATTAATTACAACAAACTACAGGAGCAGCATTCAAGCGCTATTTTAAAACCTGGGTGGACGAGCGTGAGCGAGGAATGGTGAGGGTGCAGCTGAGGGGGGGGGGAGATGGGGAAGAGAAACATAATCATTCGGAGAACAAAGACTACAAGAGGAAAAAGACGACATTCAAAGACTGGGTCACAAATCAGTACACAAAACTGGTCCCAAGAGCTTAAAAAAAAAATCTCCATCAACAAAATCTTCGATAATAAAGACAGTCTTCATCAAGAAAAAAAAAGCTGCAAATGGGTAATGCTGATGGAGAGAGATACCAGCTGGATGGAGAACCGTCCTTACGTATTTGATTTGATATTAATGTACCATACTCTCTTAACAGAAAATTGAAGCAGTCTTTTTGGCAAGGGTTATACTGTGTGGTGTGCCATTGCCTTCGCAATGTTGTTTGACCATGCTATATATCCTTTGAATGCCGAGCCTCAAGCAAGGTGGCAGCACATGTCATATTTAAAGTCTTTGGTACAACTCGGCCGGGGTTTGAACCTCCCAGTCTCAGAGCGGACATTCTAACCATTGCATACCACCGAGTATGGTATCCTAACTCCTAAGACATATGGTATTCAAAATCCAAATGCTTCTGCCACGGTAATAAAGATAAGGACAGCAAGAGGTTCAAAAACGGTAAATACATGTGGCCTAAAAACTAGCGAAAAGCTTCAGATGGAAAACCATCTGGCAGGAACAAAAGAGGGACAACAACAACTTCCGGCAAGAGTTTGTGTTGCAACTCCTGCATGAGCCTTCGACCGTGTAAGATAAGTAAATAAGTAAATAAGCAAATAAGCAAATGTATCAACAACCAGAGTTGGTGTCGTTTCAGACTTCAATATCTAAGTGCCCTTGAGACAAAAGATTTGATACAAGATTAATGCAACCATAGCAAAGTATCAGGTTCACCAAGTGACCCACAAATGGGCCAATCGTTTTGCATGATATAAATTGAATGCCACAGATAGAATGAAGAGTAATATGACTGTAAAATATACAGAAGCCTCTTCCCCCTCTCACGCTGTCCTTGCCCAACTGCTCCAAAAGGACGGTGTGCAATGGTTGCGGGGATTTCCAAAAGATCTTGCATCAACCACCATTCTGAGACAGCGAAACGTGTTTAAGTCTGAAAAAGCGAGATAAGACTAGAATGGCACTCGGTAGAGTGCGTACCTCCACCAGGCTGAACAGTTTACGTTTTGTATCCCACCTTTAAGCCGGATCTGTTGACCTGCACCAAAATCCAATTAATTTGTTCTCGTCATCGAACCAACTCGTCCACCAAGTTTTGTCGTCATCCAACCACAACTTTTTTTGAGATATCGTGCTCGATATCATTTTGGCCCCATTTCTCAATGGTGAAGAATCAGTGGTGGAAATTTTTTTTTTTAAATCTCGCATCCGGATCCAGATCTTCACCAAAGTTGAATCAATTCGTCCTCGTCACACACCCCACCCGTCCACCAAGTTTCAGGCAAATCAGTCTTCAAGTTTTTGAGATATTGTGCTATTTATCATTTTTGGCCCTAATCTCTCAGTGGTGAAGAATTACTTAAAATAATTCTAGTAGCCGGATCTAGTTCCGGATCTTCACGAAAATCCCTTGCAACACACCCAACCTGTCTAAAAAATTTCGTCTGAATCTGTCGACAACTCTGAGATATCCTGTTCATAGACAGACAAGCAGACCAACAAACAAACACACAAACAGACAGGGGTGAAAACACAACCGCCACACACCTTTGGTGGCGGAGGTATAATAAGGGCAAAAACAAAACACAAAGGGTTATAAATAAGATGGCACAAGAAATTGGGGGAAGGGGAGGGTTAAAGGAGTGGTGGGAAATCTGTTAACACCAGTGTTATGAAAGTTTAAAAAAATGTGAATACTGTACAATTTAAAAAATGTATACTTGGAAGATCAATCTTTAGACACCATAGACATTTGATAAATACCTACTGTAAATGATTTCAGAGGTGATAAGATTGCCTTGAGGTATGCACACATGCCTCTGAGCTATCCAGTCTGGGTTCCAATCTCAACACAGCTATAAATACCACCCTGGTGTTTAACAGGCAGGGTGAGACGTCGACGCGTGCGCCCTCCACCAACACGTCAACCCGGAGGACCTGCCTGCCAACGCCGGTCAATGGTGGGCGTTAAAGATCCCGGGTGTCTTTCGTGAAGAGTAGGTGAGTCATCTTCGGCACGCTGAAGAAATTACAAATCCCTGCCCTGGGCAAGCAACCCACTCTGCCAAGAAGTATGGAACACTGATAATGACACCATTTAATTAATTAAAATTAATAAAACCGGGTTCGAGGATTACAAGATTCAGAGCTGAACAACGTCCGACGCGTTTTTATTAAAAAAAAAAAAGGAATAAAATACCAGTGGTAATAGAGAAGAAAATTAAACAGACAGAAGATTTTGGAACAGAATCAGGACGTTACTCACATTTTGTGAACAGGGAAGTTTGCGGTTTGAGATGACAAAATGACTTGTTGTTTTGCTAACCATTTTGACGAAAGATTCCAGAGACGAAAGCTTATTAAGATCGCTTCGGTTTTTGTATTTTTTTTTTCCCTTTCCCAGCAAGGAAACCACGATTGCTCATAATACGAAACACTACGTACCGATTACAAACGTTTCCTTATGTACCGATCAAAGGTTTGCTCAAAATGTTGTTAAATCTTCGTCACGAAAACAAAATGTTGTGCAAGAATTCTTGAATCACCGTTTTCTCATTTTTACATCACGAGGAATCTATGGCTCACTGGAACATGCAAGTACGAGTGATGTTCGAAAGGTTCTTCCAATGAGATGCTCACAATTGCCCGAGACACAATGCTTTCTTATCGTCAAGACGAGATGAACAAATATGCACAATATAATTTACAAAAAAAAAAATAATATTTTATGCAGCTCAAGTAAATTAGGAGACATTAGTGCACATTTACAGGAATTCCAAGGACATAAATAAATAATGCAGGCCCGTAATCTTGACGGGATGGCAGGATGGTCTCGAGGTACGCACACTCGCTTCTACCAAGCCGTCTTGCTTGGGTATGAATCCCGACCCAGCTGTAAACCGTCATCCCAGTATTTCACAGGCAGGGCGATTCATCAATGTGTGCACCATAGATGTCAAACTGGACGTCCCGTCTGCCGGCATTAGTTTGTGGATGGCAAAGACCCCACGGTGTCCTTCACGAAGAGGAGGCGAGCCATCGCAGGCACCATGGCTACATTTTTGTTTCCAAAATTCCTGCCCTAACCTCACGTTTCCCCTGTGCCAAGGGAACAAAATGCAAAAGGGTCAACCCCAAAGGGGGGAGCTAGGCCCCTCAGCTGGGTATGCATGATAATAGTAGTGGTAGTACAATCTTGACGGAGCTTCGGTGTGTTCATGACAAGCTGAGAAACATTTCAATGCTCAAAAGGAATACTCCACCGACGACGACAGAAACTTGCAATTTGTTCAGGGTGCCGATGATAACATGCTTCCTCTACAAGAAAGTGACAGCAAGATATTTAAAGCCCAATGACCACTGCTAGCAAATTCTGTTTTAACGTCCTTCCGAAGGATGGTGCACAGATTGATGCCTCGACCTGGCTGCGGAAAACCAGGGTGACAGTTTATAGCCAGGCCAAGATTCTAACCCAGGCTGAGCAGTTCACAGTAGAGCATGCATACATCACAGCTACACTGCCAGCCCTCAAGGAAATTATAAGACGATATAAAAATCATCACAGCATGTGGGATTCTAACTTGGGATCCCACCATCACGAGCCAGGGGTTCAGACTGGAATGCGAAACAGGCCATCCTCCTGAAAATGTTTTTTTTACTCTAAAGATCATTTAGAAGGAATGAAAAGTTTCATATCTGACCTCAGGTCAACTTTGGTTTGGGAGAGTTTGGAAATGTTTAATCGCTGTTACAAAGCTGTCACCTTGTTGCTTGGAAACCATGGATGTTAATTGCAACACACGTCCACCAAGAGCTTCAGCAAAGAAGGATTATCCAGATGTTGTCATTGTTGTGACATTTCGGAACAATTTCTATATTTACCGGTACTTGGCGAGAGAGGGAAAAATATTATTATTCAAGGCAATGAAGTCCAAGGTATTTTGAAATCTCGACAAATTCTCCAAAGCAGCATGCTTGTCGTAACCTTTTACTTGCCTCCCGTGGCACAAAAAGCAGATGTTGGCGCCATCGCAAACCAAAGGGCTGCCATAGAGTCACGCCACAAAACCATTTGAACTCGACTTCGGGCAGTTTATTCTAAGAAATGTAAATAGTTCCTGAAGAAATTCAATGTCCCTCGGGCAGCTACGCAGACAGTCCGACGCCATGTTGAGGCAAATATTGTGAGGATATCGTTTGGAACTCCGTTAAGACGCATGCCGTCTGTGACATCATTATCAATTGTGTTGCCATTACCATGCCAAAGAGAGCATCAACAGAAGAAGTGAGTCAATACATAAAGGCAGTGAAGTTTAAATTTCCAACGTTACCGCAATACCCGTATACATACTGTGGGATAATGAATAAACTCCCGCGCCTGTGGGACAAGAGAATCATGAAAACTCTGGTTGAACAACCCAGAGGTGCAACATTCTCACCATTCTTTGAATGAAACCAGCAGCAACACAAATGGAACTACAAAGGCAATCGGTACAGCGCATACCTCCGCCAGGCTGAACAAACAGTTTACGTGTTGTATCACACTGATAGTCCGGACCTGGATCCGGACCTGGAACCGGACGTGAACCAAAATCGAATTGGCTTGTTCTTTTCACCGAGCCAACACATCCACTGAGTTTTGTCATAACTCGTCCACAACGTTTTGAAATATCGTGCAATGTATATCGTCTGTCTCTGTCTCTGGTTCTTCATTCGTATGCAACATAACGCCGCAGGTTAGCATCATTGGCTGAGGGTGCAGCTGTGCTGCTGATGCAGTGCCCTCTGCTGGTTACGACAGAAATTTGGAATTTGTTCAGGGTGCCGGCGATAGCTCGGCTACTCTTCGCGAAGGACACCGTGGGATCTTTAACGTCCAACAAATGCTGGCAGATGGGACATCGGTTTAGCATCCATCCCAGGGACGGCACACACATTGATGAATCGCCCTGCTTGTGAAATACCGGGGTGACAGTTTATAGCCGGGTCGGGATTCCAACCCAGGCGAGATAGCTTCGAGGCGAGCGTGCTGTTAATGGCAAAGAATCACTTTTAAAATTCTCATTTATGTATTTTCACCAAAAACTAATCAATTTGTTGTTGTCACACACTCAACCTGTCCACCAACTTTCATCCAAATCCATCCATAACTTTTTGAGCTATCACGCTCACAGACAAACAGAAAAAAAACAGGGTTAAATACGTGACCTGCGTCCACCTTCGGTGGTGGAGGTAATAAACTTCATTTATTTGTCGAAAAGGAGAAGCACTGCTGCTGACGAGCAGAACTGCACAAACCTTTGGACGTTTGGAGCGAATAAAAACTGAAAAACCATGGAATACAGATGGAAAAGCCCCATTTAAATTTGACCTTGCCATTCATCTCACTAAAATACACAATTTGGTGTCTGTCTTTCTGTTTGCCTGTGTTTTTTTTGACCGCGATACATTCGGTCATTACTTATCCAATCTTCAGCAGCTTGACAGGGGGACTAAAGATGACACTATGGAGGTTGAAGTGACTTAACTTCTCCTCCATCCCCAAAGGGGGTTTTTGCACCTTGCACGAACTCCATGTTGAGGTATATAATATGTTATCAAGGCTTATGTGGAGCAGACCTTCCGGACATAAAAATTATTGCAGTGCCTACAGAAAGTCTAAACACACTTTCAACATTTTCATTAAAAGCATTGAGTAACATTGTATTGACTTGATCTAACATATTGTTGTGGATTCCCGACCGTTCGGCGTGCGGACAGCCGCTTTTAGCCGAATCGCGGCCGCGCGCCCACCGGACGAGCAATCCAGTCGTAGCTTTCCGGATCAACGCCGAAATCCAGCTACGGGTGTTTTTATAACACCATAGATCTGCCAACTCTTCTGTCCACGCACTACAGGGTCAATCGCCGAATTATCGATATACCTAATTATTTGCGTAGACAGAAATGCTGGGGATCTATACCTCGGCGGAAGCCAGTACGGACGAGCAACTCTTCAGCCGCTCGCTCCGTTTGCGATTTGCCGAGCGGGGGTATAATCGCCTGACCCCGCCGGATCCTATTACTTTATCGGCTATTAAAAAGCCAACTAAAATCCCGTACGCAGCGATGGCAACTCAAATGAGAAAACGCACAACGATAACATTAGACGCAATTTATTAAAAGCACTAAGATGCAATGACAATGGGAAGGAAAGGTAGAAGTTCGAGTAAAAGGAAGCCTGCAGCCGTTCTCTATAATTACTATTCACAGTCACTTAAACAGGTTTACTTAAGGACACGGCGCCACATCTCTCACACAAAAACCCCGAAAAGAAAGCCAAGGAAGGAAAACGTGACCGTGTGGTGAATCCTCGGGGCCCCGTCCTCTTGCTCCACCTCGTTCACGACAGACCTCTGCTGGTCCTCGGCGCCTCCACTCGTCACACAGACCTTCTGCTGGCGTCTCGCGCCCTGCCACCTCGTCACGACAGACCTCTGCTGGCGTCTCCGACCTCGTCACGACAACCCAGAGAGAACGAGGATAGCTTCCTCACAACCACCCAGAGAGCGCGATCCAGAGAGAGAGCTTTAGCGCGCGATCCAGAGAGAGAGAGAGAGAGCGCGATTCTCCTCAGCACGTCTTTTATAGCCCCTCCCCCTCACCTCCTCCCTTTTCCCAGCGCGCGAGGGAAACTTCCAGAAGAAGCCGTTTTCCCGCTCAATCGGGGCCGTTCCCTCACCGCTGCGCCGCATTCGTTATTGCTTCTTGTTTTTCTCCTGCACGTTGTTGAGAATCCACTCGCAGGGTTGGGAGTCTCCTGCATTGGCCGGCGAGTTGTTATTTGTTGGGGGGGGGCGTCGTCTGTTCTCCCTCGACGAATGCCAGGCTTCTAGCAACCATGCTGAGGTGGAAACGCGGTTGGTGTTGGTTGTCGTAATGGTGGCGTGGCTGGCATTTTGTGGTGGTCGTGATGGTGGTGTGGTTGGGCGGTTGTGATTAAGGTTGGTTGCTGTGAAGGCGGTTGTGGAGAAGGTGGCTGTTGTGAAGGCAGTTGTGGAGAAGGTGGCGTGTCTGTTGAGATGCGGGTGGTGGTGGAGGTGGTTGTTGTGAAGCGGTTGGTCCAAAATAAAGATCGCAAAAGAGAAAACACTACCTCAAAGATCACAGCCCGGTTACACGAATAATTTCCCTTTAGACCTCGGTGGGGAAATCTATCTGAACACAGACTTATGACATAACTGATCTCTGGGATACCTGAATGGTGTTCTGTGAATTTCCACAACGTAACAATATTATAATGTAACCCACGGTCTGATCTAACATAGTCATTTACACAGAGGTTTTGTATAAATAAACCAGACTTACAGTTTGTGTGGTGTGTGTGTGTGTGTGTGTGTGTTGTGTGTGTGTGTGTGTGTGTGTGTGTGTGTGTGTGTTGTGTGTGTTTGTTGTGGGTGTGTCGTGCGCGCGCGCGCGTGCGCCAGCCATTCTACATACAGTAATTAGGTTCCATTTGTATACATGGTCCTTTTTGCCGTACTTATGCATTTTCAGGGAATATTTTCACAGTTGCTTACGCAATGATGCTTTAGACTGCACTGCGAAATAAAAATAAATTAAAAAAAACAGGAATGCCATGTTTTATTGCTTTTCCACCTTGGAAAAACACACATGTTAAGGGCCCTGTCACACCTTGACGTTTAAGCCAGCAATGGCAACGTATAAAAATTGATCTAAAACGTTGGCGTACGCTGAAATTTTGATGGTTTTTTTTGAGTTTTTGGCGTATTCAAAACGTGTTGTCGTTTGCATAACATATTAGTAACGGGCACAGAACGTTTCGTTGTGTTATACATAACTTTTACCAACGAATGCTTACCTTGTGATCGGCGTTCAAACACTAAGACAAGCATAGTTCAACTTACCCTTTGCGCGCTATACGTATCGCGGCGAACTCGTGGCGTAGCCTGTTGAGAACTTGCCGGACGCCGATTGAAATCAAAACTGCCGAGATTTTGAATTGTCAACATTGCAGTCACACCTTGACGATTTTGCCAGCGTATGCCATTCTATGAAAAATTGGTTACAACGCTAGGCACACGTCAAATACGCTATAGGAAAGTTTGAGTATACGTTAAGATTATGCTCGAAATCATTGAAGTACGCTGGCATATTACCTAGTCCGTTCGATACGTCGGTGAAATTTCAAGCATGCTGAAAATTTTAGGACGTACTCGACGTAAGCTCACACGTTTCGCATGCGTTTGCATCTGTTCTTGCACGTTCCGCGATCGTTTTAAACACGGCGAACCACACGTTACTTTGTAGGTTGTCATAAGTCGAAGCACGTCAAGTTAATGGCAACCATACTGTAAAACCCAATTTATAACCGTTGAGTAACGTGCTTTGAACAAATGAGTAACGTCAGCTTAGCCTATGTTTAACGTGCTTGGAAGTATGAGTAACGTGCATGAAACTATGTATAACTGGCCTTGAACCAATGGCTATACCGTGCTATGAACGTAAGAGTAACGTGCGTTTTAACCTATGTGTAGCATGTTATTGAAGAACTAAGTAAAAACGTGCATCTAAACCATTGAATAACATGCTATGAATACCTATTTGAACGTATGTATAACGCACATTGTCGTATGTAGACGAATTAAATTGACGTCTTCCGACAACCACAGAACTTACTGAAAGTGTTTTCTAACTTACATCACCGTGTACTGACGTATTGGCAGCGTTTAGGGGAATTGGTACATACAAATGGGCTTCACAAGAGGAACCCATCATTGTTCCAGAACTCCATGTTGAGTAGATGTCAATGCCAGTAGTATCAGTTAGTAGTATACTATTAGCAGTAGTTGGTGTGCGTGACAGTAGATATAAGTAGTAGTATGTGTAGGTATAGCATTGGTAGTAGTTAGTAAATGTCTACATCAGTAGTAGTAGTGGTATGTCTATGTCAGTAGTAGTAGTAGTAGTAGTATGTATGTAGTAGATAGTAGTAGTATGTCTAGTGTAGTAGTAGTATGTCTATGTCAGTAGTATTAGTTGTAGTAGTAGTATTGGTAGTAGTAGTAGGTCCATGTCAGTAGTAGTAGGTGAGCGTGATGGGGAGGTGTGGGTGATGATGGATCCTCTTATCGTCCACGAATAGGAGACTACTTTGCACCATTGTTCGATGTTCTTTTCGGCTAATTTTTTTCCTCATTCCCACGATGAAATATTTCTTTGTTTTACTTTTTAAAGTATTAAAACGACTTTGACAAATGCATAATGTACTAGTAATGAACACAGAACGCTTCGAGAACTTATACATAAGTTATACCAACGATTGTTTTATCGTGTTTTAGGCGTCCACAACCTATGCCCAACGATAGTCCAGCGTATGCATAGCGTAATTAATTCCCAAGCACGTATTCATAGGTTATAAATAAGTCACGGGTACCCTAAACATTACTTGATGTGTTTCGACGTATGAAGAACTTTCAAGTAGCGTGTTGCGAAGTGTGAACAACGTTTGTGTAGCGTGCTTACAAAAACGTTAGTCATAGGTTAGAAATAAGTTTCGGGTACGCGAATGTTACCTCTACGTGTTTCGACTTATGAGTAACATACAATTAACGTGTGTCAACGATCGCATACGTGCCTAAACCTTATGGCCGGCGTAGCGGAACGTGTGAGCCAAACGCCGAGTACGTCGTAAAATTTTTAAGCATTCGAAAAGAGAGAACAAGCACAAAAGTCAACGATTAAAGCCAGCGTAATACGACTATGCAGTGTTTTTTCAGGGTATTCCTAACGTATACAAAACTACCAATAACGTATTCGACGTGTGCCAGCGTATTCGGCAAATTTGTAAAAAAACGGCATACGTTCGCTAAATCGTCAAGGTGTGACAGCCCCTTAAGGTAGCAGCTTGATCATGGTTGCATGCAATTGTGGCATTTTTCAAAAGCTACTTTTCAGTAACAAAAATAATATAATACTATCGGAACCTGCTATTCGTGGGATACGTTCCTGGGAAATGCCGCGAATAGTGAATGCGTGAATAGCAGGGCATCGTTTCAATCGGAAAAGAGTCGACAGGTTCCCGGTGGTTCGTGATTCATGAGGGGAAAATAATAATTTTAAAAATCCAATGAAAAAACAACAAAACACAAACACGCGAACCCCCCCCCCCCAACCTTCCCCCCTACCCCCCCTCCCCATACACCTGTGAAAACCTGATGTGCGAAGCAGGTTGCAATTTATAAATTGCGAATACACGTGGTCTGCGAATAGCGGGGTCCAACAGTAGCATAATAATATTAACATTATAAAATAATAACAATAATCTATCTATAATTCCAGCATGTGTGTGTGTTGTGTGTCTGTGTGTCTGTGTTCTGTGTGGTGCTGTGTGTGTGTGTGTCTGTCTTGTGTGTGTCTGTGTGTCTGTGTGTGTGCTGTGTGTGTGTGTGTCTGTGTGTCTGTGTGTGTGTGTCTGTGTGTGTGTTCTGTGTGTGTGTCGTGTGTGTGTGTCTGTGTGTGTGTCTTGTGTGTCGTGTGTCGTGGTGTGTGTGTGTCTGTGTGTGTGTGTGTCTGTGTGTGTGTGTTGTCTGTGTGTGTGTGTCTGTGTGTGTGTCTGTGTGTGTGTCTGTGTGTTGTCTGTGTGTGTGTCTGTGTGTGTGTGTGTCTGTGTGTGTGTGTGTGTGTTGCTGTGTGTTGTCTGTGTGTGTGTGTCTTGTGACCGCTGTTTCTCGACAACCACTGGTCCGATCTAATTGAAACTTGCCAGGTATATTGCTGGGGACCCGAGGATTGTGCCTTTTCAAGGTTGATATTAATCGGACAAGTGCTTCCCAAGTTATGGCCATTTATTTACCAAACAATGACAAGACACGTTGTTGCGTGGGCGTGGCCGATGGGAAGGGAAGCTCAGCCGCGTTCCCCATTACGGGTTACAACGTAGGGCTTCCGGATAATGATGACTTCGTGTATTCTAATAATTTCTCGATTTCTTATGCGCGTTTATAGATAAACACAATGCCCCAAGTTATGATCGTTTTCATATTAGAGCGGTGCATAAATTTCGGTAACATCAGAGTGCTGGTATGCTCCGAACCAGGAAGTAAATTTTTTTCTCTCTCTTCTCTTCTCTTTTTGTTTTTCCTTGCCACGACTTGCGAAAAGGTAAAATACGTTGGCGCTAATTGAATAATTGGGTATTAAAACTAAATTGCGAATAATATGCGAACTTCTGGGCCACGCACGTATGGGCACGCGAGAGCGAAGAAACGGCCTGTGTGGTTGTTGTTTGTTGCTCACGGTTTGAATATTAATTTATTAATTTTTTTTTTTTTTTTACGGGCACGTACTAGTCTATCTATAATTCCAGCAATCTCTGTGTGTGTGTGTCTGTCTGTCTGTATGCGATCGCAGTTTCTCGACGCCACCGGTCTGATCGGATTGAAACTTGCCAGGAATATTGTCGCGGCCCCGCGGATGTGCCTTTTCAAGGTTTGATATCAATCGGACAAGCGTTCCCAAGTTACGGCCATTTATCTGTCAACCAATGACAGACACGGTGCTATGACATCACGAATGACGTCACAGTAATGTTTATTTAATTTATTTATTATTATTTTTTGCACGATTGACGTCACAATTCTTCTTCTTCTTCGTTTGGTATGACGTCACAATCGACGCTGGGACCTGAGTATGTGCCTTTTCAAGGTAGATATTAATCCAAGCGGTTCCCAAGTTACGGCCATTTATCTGTCAACCAATGACAAGACACGGTGCTATGACATCACGAATGACGTCAATGTAATGTTTATTTAATTTATTTGTTTTTTTTTTGCACAATTGACGTCACAATCATTCTTCTTCGTTTGGTATGACGTCACAATCGATGCTGGGGACCTGAGTATGTGCCTTTTCAAGGTTTGATATCGTTCTTTATCAGCTTCAGCCGTTTCCCAAGTGTTTCTCAAGGTTTGAAAGCTGTTTTTCCCAAGGTTTGAATTAATTGTTCAAATTATTAATTAATCCCAAGGTTTGAATTTTCCCAAGGGAAAGAGCTGTTTCCCAAGGGTTTGAAAGCTGTTTTTTCCCAAGGTTTGAATTAATTGTTGTGCTTGGTAGACATTTGTGAATACATTTACAGAGAGAGGGGCGAGAGAGGAGGGAGGAGAGAGAGGGGGGAGAGAGGAGGGGGGAGAGAGAGGGGGAGAGAGAGGGGGGAGAGAGAGGGGGGAGAGAGGGGGGAGAGAGAGGGGGGCGAGAGAGGGGGGCGGGAGAGGGGGTGGGAGAGGGGCGAGAGAGGGGGGCGAGAGAGGGAGCGAGAGAGGGGTGTCACAATTCAAGAGAGGGGAGAGAGGGGGACGGAGAGGGGGGGTGAGAGTGGGGGCGAGAGAGAGGGCGAGAGAGGAGGGGAGAGAGGAGGGTGAGAGAGGGGGGGGCGAGAGAGAGGGGCCTCACAATTCTTCTTCTTCTTCGTTTGATATGACGTCACAATTGACGCTGGGGACCTGAGTACGTTTCCCAGGTGTTTCCCAAGTTATGGCCATTTATGATACGGTTGGTCCGATCTAATTAAACAATGCCCAATCCAGTCGGCGTTTACGAGAGCGAAGGAACGAAGCTGCACATACTGGCACGCACCTACGGGCACGCACTAGTAATATAAACAATAGTAATAATAATAAGGATAATAACATGGCTCCCCCTGCCATTCTGTCGTGAGCGAGTGTATTACGAAGTTTATAAAATGCGGAGTGGGAGTCGCGGAGCCGGGTGAAGAGGAATGTTTTGGTAAATTTGGTTTGGGGACCAAGGAATAGAGAGAGTCAAAAGCTGGTGGAGCTGGTGGCAAGAAATGGAATGGCCATAGCTGGTTCATTCTTTCAAAAGTGGGAAAGCCACAAGATTACTGATAACAGTGGACATCATAGAACAGAATTGGATTTGGTGGTTGTAAGGAAGCGACAGTTGTGGAGAGTTAAGGATTGTAAGGCAGTGGCGGGAGAGCTTGTTAGCATCCAGCACAAGCCTGTGATGTTTTTGGTACGGATGAAGAAAAGGAGGGAGGTTAAGAGCAGGGATTGGAAGATTATTAGGTGGGAGAAGTGTAGGGGAAACGTCGTTGTCGAGTACAAGGAGAGGTTGAGGGCCAGGTATAATCAATTTCACGAAGAAGTGGAAGGTTTGGAGGAGTGGAGGAAGTACAGAGAGAAGTTTACGGGCATTGCAGAAGTTTTGTGTGGAAGGACGTCAGGACAGGATGAATCGTCGAGGGATAGAAACTAGGTATGATGGATGGAAGAGGTAGCGAAAAGAGTTGGTGATAAGAAGGGGGGTTGAAAGAGGATAGAGAAGATCAAGGATAGAAGGAGGCAGCTGGATGCGGGATTGCTAGACCTGCATGGGCAGAAGAAGAGAAGCAAGGAGAGCTGTGGACAAGGTGAGGAATGATATGGAAGAGGAGGTGTGCAACAAATTGGAAGAGGATAGATGACATATAAATTGGCTTGTGACAGGGATGAGGATGGCAAGGACATGAAGGGGGGGATGGTGGCAGGAAGCCAGTGACAGAGAGAGGACGGCAGAATTGAAGGTGTGGGAAGGATATTTCAAGAAGCTGTTGAACTGGGAAGGAAGCAACGGCGAACTGGAGCTATCGCGTTATGTGAAGGGGAAAATGGATTTGGTGGAGATCACAGAGGAGGAAGTGCGGACGGCAATGAAGAGGATGAAGAATGGAAGAATGCCAAGCAATGACGAGTTGTGTACAGAAATGATAATTGCAGCGGGAAAAGTCTGAGTCAGTTGGACGAAGAGGCTGTTGAATGTATGTATGTATGTATGTATGTATGTATGTATGTGATCGGGTTCAATTCCGGAGGATTGGAGGACAGGGTTAATTGTGCGGATATGGAAGGGGAAAGGGGATGTTCAAGATCTGGGGAAGTACAGGGACATTACACTCCTTAGTCATGTCATGAAGGTGCTGGACGGAATTTTGGACAGGAGGATAAGAAAGTGTGGAGATGGAGATCGGAGATGAACAGCAGGAGTTTAGAAAGGGTAGGAGGATGACGGATGGGATGTTTACGCTGAGACAGCTGGTGGAAAAGGGGTTGGAGGTGCAAGGTGAGATGGCATTGGGATTTGTGGACCTGGAGAAGGCCTACGATACTGTCCCGAGAGAGATGGTGACGGCGACACCGAGATGGATAGGAATGCCGAAAGCACAAGTTAGGTTGGTGGAAGGGATGTACAAGGGAATGACTGGAAGAGTTTTGGTTGGTCCGAGGATGTCCGAAGGGTTCAGTGTGAACATCGGTTTGAGTCAGGGAAGCACTCTCAGCTCACTCATGTTTATTATGGTGATGGAGCTGTTAAGCAGGAAGGTGAGCTTGAGGGGTAGTCTGGGGAGGATCTGGCTGTTGCGGTGGAGAGTGGGCGGGAGATGCAGGAAGTATTGGGGGAGTGGAAGGAGGCATTTGAGAAGCATGTGCTGAAGATGAGTATGGAGAAGGTGATGTGGGTCAGGCAGCAGAGAAAAGAAATGAACATCAGGTTAGAGGGGAAGGAGATCAGACAGGGAAATAGGTTTGAATATCTGGGAGGAACAGTGACCGGGGATGGTAAGTCAGAGGCAGAGGTGCGGAGGAGGATTCAGGTGGATGCGATTGCATGGAGGAGGGTGGAGGGAGTAATGGCAGACAGAAAGATATCAAGGAAATTGAAAGGGATGGTTCTGATGTCGTGTGTAACGCCGGCCTACCTTTACGGTCTGGAGATGATGGCACTGACAGAGACAACAATGGAATCTGCAGGTTTGCGAGAACAACTGGATCAGGACAATTGTGGGAGTGAAGAGGGTGGATAGGAGGAGGATGGATGAACTGAGGGAGGAGATGGGTGTGCAAATTACGTTGACAGGGAGGTTGGTGAAATGCCAGCTGAGATGGGCTGGACACGTGGTGTGGATGGGGGAAAGAGAGAACGGCAAAAAGTGTGGAGGAGCAAGGTAAGAGGAAAAGAGGTAGGCCAAGGTTGAGATGGGAGGATTGTGTGAGGAGCAATATCAGTAAGGTAGGGGTGGTTGGAGAGTGGAGAGAGTTGGCTGAAGACAGAGGGAGGTGGAGGAGTATCGTGGTCAAGGCAGGGCAGAAGCTTGGTGCCATCGGACCTCACACGCCCATTATATAGTGAAGAGGAGGAGGAGGAGGAGGAGGAGGAGGAGGAGGAGGAGAAGAAGAAGAGTAATGTAGTCATTTTTGTTGAAGGAATTTTACATTTTCGTGTTGGTAATGGATACCCATAATCACACGTCCATGGCTTTTAATGCATACGTCCTGAAAATCAAAATGGCAGCAAGTGAGATCAGACAGAAGAGGGAACAATGAAAAATTGTTAAATTCCCACTCAACAAAATCATCGAGCTCGTTGAATTGTGCAGGTAAAGATAATTTGCTGCTATCAAGGAAACCAGTATGTAAGAGCACCTTGGAAAAGGGGAGAGGGGAAGAGAAGGCAAAAGCTTTTTGACAAACAAGGCCATAAAGAATATTGCTACATGGGCATTGTACACGTCCGAAATAATTCTACATTGAAGGCTTCCACTATGATGGGACAATTGTGTATCCAAAGCTGAAGAACACCTTGAAAAGTAATGCGAGTATCATTTTTGCTGGACACGTATATAGTACAAATAAACAAAACTCGAGATCAAATATGAAGCATGCGCACACACAATAAAACTCATTCATGGTATTTCCACAACAGTGAAAAATCTCAGCCATACCGCCATGTTTTTATATAGATTTAAATTTTGTATCTTGCACATCAAACATTAAGAAGCCTGAGGTCGGTACTCTGATTCTGATGTACCATACTCTGTTACAGAGCGTCGGTGCTGCCGAAGCAGTTTCTTGGCAAGGGTTATACTGGGTGGTTTGCCATTGCCTCCCCTGCAGTAGTTGGGGCAGGAATTTGGAATTTGTTCAGGGTGCCGGTTATATCTCGCCGACTCTTCAAGGGGCTGTCACACCTTGACGTTTTAGCCAGCGTATGGCAAGGTATCAAAATGTATGTAAAACGCTGGCGTACGCTGAACTATTGATGTTTTTTTAAAAGTTTTTGGCGTATAATAACGTGTTGGACGTATGCATAACGTATTAGTAACGTACACAGAACGTTTCAATCACATATAGATAACTTATACCAACGAATGCTGAGCGTGTTGTCGGCGTTCACAACCTATGCCTAACGATAGTCGAACTTATGCATAGCACGGCAGTGTATCGCCGACGATCACGTGGTGTAGGCTATTCATAGGCTGCGGCTCGACGATTCAAATCATAACCGCACTAGACATCGAAGTGTGAAGCCACTGTCACACCTTGACGTTTTAGCCAGCGTATGCCGACGTATGAAAAATTTGCCGACCAAGCTGGCATACGTCGAATACGTTATGGGTAAGTTTTGTATACGTTAAGAGCACGCTGGCATATGTCGTAGTACGCTGGCATAACGTCGACAAATTTTCAGCATGTTGAAAATTCTCGACGTACTCGGCGTATGACACACGTTCCGCATACGCTGGCCTAAGTTGTAGGAACGTTACGCGATCGTTGACACACGTCGACACACGTTACTTGTAAGTTACTCATAGTCGAAACACGTCGAGGTAATGGTTAGCGTCAGTGTTCCAGACTCCCGGTTTTTTTTTTTCGGTATGACGGTGATGTTGACACTTCGATTTCTAGTGCGGTTATGATTTAAATCGTTGAGCGGCAGCCTATTAATTATATTATATTATATTATTAACCGCACTGGAAATCGAAGTGTCAACATCACCTCATACCGAGAAAAAAAAAACAAAAAAAAACAGGGAGTCTGGAACACTGACGCTAACCATTACCTTGACACGTTTCGACTTATGAGTAACTTACAAGTAACATGTGTCGACGTGTGTCAACGATCGCGTAACGTGCCTACAACACGTTACTCATAGGTTAGAAATAAGTTTCGGGTACGCTAACATTACTCGACATGTTTCGACTTGTGAGTAACTTACAAGTAAGTGTGTCGACGATCGCGTAACGTGCCTACAACTTATGGCCAGTGTTATGCGGAACGTGCGAGTCATACGCTGGCATACGTCGAAAAATTTCAAGCATGGAAAATTTGTCTACAGCTCGGCGTACTACGACGTATGCCAGCGTACTACGACGATGCCAGCGTGCTCTTAACGTATACAAACTTACCCATAACGTATTCGACGTGTTTGCCAGCGTTTTAGCCAAATTTTTCATACGTCAGCATACGCTGGCTAAATCGTCAAGGTGTGACAGGGCCTTCACAAAGGACACCGTGGGATATTTAATGTCCACCAACTAATGCAGGCAGTTTAGAGCTGCATCGGGATTCAAACCCAGGCTAGACAGCTTAGAGACGAGTTATGCATACTTCTCGAGTCGAGGCCATCCTGCCAGCCCGAGGTCAGGAGGTAAATCATGAATAACGAAATATGCAAGTTGGCAATTGGAACAAAACAACTGGAAGAAGAAAGTTCATCCAAAGAAAGTTAACCACTCAACTTGGAACCCTCCTCATTGTCAATCAGCTGAATTAATGCTAACCAGCCAACAGTACCCAAATCTACTACCACACACACACACACACACACACACGAGATTAACAAAAAAGGCAGTAGAGGATCAACTTTAATTATGTTTCACAATAATTATAAAACACAAATACAAACTGGTTGCACAAAATTATTATAGAAGGTGGTGAAAATATATAAATAGTGAGGAGCTACGTTAGTTCGTACAACTGCAGTGTGATCTGTAATGGAAAGTCATCGCCAGAATTGTAAATCACAACAGGAGTCAGACAGGGATGCATGTGGTCATCACCACTGTTTCTACTTGTACAGGAATGGATATTCAGGAAGACTAAAGAACATGCCAGATATGGACTAGACTTGGCTCAATATATACATCTGAAGGAGTTAAGCTTTGCAGATGACATCTAGTTTACTATCAGACATCTAACAAAGTATGCATGTGAAAGTAAATAAACTCCATGAATAAGTCCTGCAAGTAGGACTGAAAATCAATACCAATACAACAGAGAGCGTGAGACTACATGTATCAGACAGCAATGTTGTCATGTGAAATGGCTTGGTCATACAAGATGTTGACAAGTTTACGTATCGAGGGTCTAAGCCCAAAAGTCAGAGTAATGGCAGGACGGGTCACTGTAACAGGAGTATGGAGTCACTGTAACAGGAGTCACTCACATATGGTCACTGTAACAGGAGTATGGAGACACTCAGATGTTCCACAAATAATACAGAAGGTAAAAGTCTGATTTATGCACAGAAGTGAGAATCCTTTATTACCCCGTGCATGGGACGTGAAAAGTGGGGTTAAGCAATAGGTTCATTTCTGTTTATCTGTCCATCCATCCATCCGTCTACAAACGCCAGTCTCTGAATGAGGAACAACTATATTTCAATTGAAATGTTATATTTTGAACACTAATCGGAACATGAATTGGAAAACTCAACTGAAGTTTAGCAGTACTTTGCCGATCAATTTGCCCCGATCTCACATGCGCAGAGAGGAGCGAGATAATTTTTTACTCAGTCTATCAGTCAGGCAGTCAAACAAAATTGAAAAATCATTCAAAACCAGAAATTTACTGTTTTTAAGGATGTCATAAAGGACACAAACACCAGGCATGAAGAACTAACGCAAGGTGTTAAAAATAAGGTGGTGTATAAAACACATCTACTGTACTGTGTAGCAGTTCACCGTCCAGATTTTTTTTTTCTACCAACTTCAAAGTCTCTATTTTAATTAAATTTAATTACAGAAGCAGAGTACCCATCCTACGGGCGATCTTGCTCCAAGCATACAACACGTTCTTCTGACGCACACCTTTATTTGGGCGGTGTTTAGGCAACTGACAGCTCTGCGTATGCAAAAATAAATAACCCGGGTTAAGTGCACGAAGAAAAACAAGGACAAATGTGTCCAAGAGCAGCGTGCTAAAGGTTTTGTCGGCAAAAAAAAAACAAAAACAAAAAAACACAACAACAACAACTTCCGATATTTTCGTCACGTGCCTTGATTAAGCCAATAGCGAGACCCGTCATAATGTATTTACGTATTTACGATATATCGTGTATTTACGAAATTACAATAGGATAAATGGAATAATCTTTAAATAGTAACATGAACTTTTCGAAACTTTAAAGCAAATGTCCGAATATATTTAAAAGTTCATGATAGACGCTCTCAAAAGGCACCGTCAATGCGAGGATGTGTACATGTGCTTAGTATTTAAGGAGATCCGGATCTTGTATATACAAGAGCCGAGTCCTAGAGGTTAAGGTTTTGTCTTCACAAGAAGAAGAAGAACAAGAAGAACAAGAACAACAACAACAACAACAACGCAGAGCTCTCTATGAGCAGCGTTCGCTACGCGAGACGCTGTTAAAAAAACATACCTACTGCTTACAATTCAAAACACCTCACAGCACTGGAAAACGTGGGGACAGGAATACTGTACTGTGAATGGTAGAGACTTGTAATACTCTCCCCCACCTGGACGTGGCGCTACACAATACACATCCCTGCCCCCAAGACCACGAGCAAATATAAAAACACCCCTATATGTTAATTGGGGTCATGATGATCCTTTGCAGCAAGTCTGGATGTAATCGGCCCAGAACTGTAGGAGGAGTAGCGTGACAATCACACAAACACACAAACACCGGTCCGTGAATTATAGTAATGACTAGACGACCCGTGAACCCGTTGGGTTCCCGTTGTGACAGCGGTTGATAAAAAAAATCATTTCAAAAATAAAATAAAATAAAAAAGATAGCTCCAGCGAACTATACCGCTGAGGTTGTTTGCATTGATCAAATAATCCCCAAGAGTACTTGACTGAATCAGCAATTGATTTTTTAATAATTTTTTTTGTTGCCCAATTTGAACGAAACTTGATATTGCGCGTCAATGTGAAAAAAAAAAACGGAAAAAAGAAAGTCGATGAAATTATTGTGCGTAATCTTCTAAACACAATTTTATTTATTAATGAACACGGAAGTATTAGATCAAAATGGTGATGTTTATTTATGCTTAAAATAAATCGTTCTTTGTCATATACTAAATGTTTGAGATTTTTAAATAAATCATTTCAAGAAAAAAAAAAAGATAGCTCCAGCGAACTATACCGCTGAGGTTGTTTGCATTGATCAAATTCTCCCGAAGAGTACTTTACTGAATTGGGAATTCATTTTAATAATTTTCGTTGCCCATTTGAACGCAACTTGATACTGCACACTGCAGGAGAATGGTGAGTAAGGTGGCCCTAAATTTTTGCGCTATCGTGTACCGTTTTGGCTGTATTTCGGGAACATACATACAAGATGGAAAGTTTTAGTAATATATAGATAGAAGATACTTTAATACTGCAGAACACAAATCACCTTTTTGCCATTTTCAAAACACTTCCGTTTAACAATATTTGGACATGTTAAATAAGGTGGTGTACAAGACATCAATGGTGCTAAACTTCCAATAATTTTTATACGACCTTTAAAATCTTTATTTTATTTCCATTGAATTATATACCCAACACTGCCTGGGGGTAGGGTGTTCTATGAACACTCTAGTTTATATCTATCACAAATATATTTTATGAATCTTCAGATGGAGTGAGCGATTGAGGAGGTAGAAAAAGGGACAAGAACAAAATTAAAATGAGGAAACATTGGAGATGGGATCCAGCATGGACTACATGTGGAAAAACAAAAATCACAAAAACAGCGATATGCTGGTAACCTGGAGGTAAGAAGGTTGGACGACCGAGAGAGACTTGGTGGCATACAGTGGAAAGGGAACTGGGGGAACTTCAAACAATTTGGATAGGGTGATCAATCAGTCAGTGGGCCGAAGACAGATGAATGGGGCATGAGTTATTCAAATGGCTCGATATACTGCCACGCATGACAGGATCTTAAACAAAATACTTTATCTCAGAAAACATCAAAGACACTAAACTATCCACGCTCATCCATTACAGACCAAATTCCTCAGCTCCTTCAGCAAAGTCCCCATTAATCATTTCAGGAGACCACATTCATAAATCTCTGGGGAACTCTACTCCCTCCGCTCTCTCGAACCTGGCTCACACCCCTCTCAGAGCGCACCCATCCTGCCCCCCCCCTGACCAAACCTCCTGCTGTTTCACATCCACCTCATCTCATCTCAGGAATCCCAACTCGGACCGCCCCAACCCCAACACTAATTTTGGTCAACCCATTCATCCCTTCCCCTCTTGGAACCCCAACTCACAAACTTCCGCTCACACCACCATCCCCTCATACACCGCTCTAGAGTCTCCCCCATCTAGACCACTCCCGTCCACTCCACCACTCACAAGACCCCTATAACCACCTCACATCCTTGGGACCTCCCACTCACTGGCTCACCCTCTTGGGGCCTCCCACTCACTGTCCGGGCTCACCTCACCGTCACTCTTGGGGATCCCCTCTCAGTAACCCACACATACAACACTCCAATCTTAGGAAGCCTCACTCGCCTATTTCCCCTCTTTCCAGGAAATCCCAACCACCTCTCTCTCCTCCCCTCCCCTATCAGAAGCCTCACTTGCCCCTACTCTGTGTCATCCCTTCACCCTCTTGCAAACCCTCACTCCCCTCCCTCCCCATCTTGGGAACCTACATGCAACCCTCACTCCTCCTTAGGATCACCCACTCGCACGGAGGTTACCCTGGCACCCCATCAACAGGCACGGAGGTACCGTCACCCCTGGCTCACCCGCCTCCACCCCAGGCACACGGAGGTACCCTGCCGGCTCACTCCTCACCTACAGGCCACTGGAGGTACTCGCGGCTTCACTCCTCACAGGACACCCACCACACTCACTCCTGCCCTTCTCCCTCTCCTGCACAGGACTCAGACTCCCCCCGAACAGCTCCCCTCACTCACCACTCCTCACATCATCAGCATCGTCATCAGGAACCCACTCACTCTCACAGACTCGACTCACCCCCTCTCCCCTCCGCCAGAACTCGATCACCTCTCCCCTCACCCCAGAAACCCGACTCACCACCCTCTCATAATCATAGGAACCCCACTAACCCCTCACCCTTTCTCAGGAATCCCCACTCACCCAGCCCTTTCAGGAACCCTCACGCAACACCTGCAAGAACACCATCAACTCCCCTCATAACCAATCACCCCCTCTCAGAAACCCTCAGCCGTCACCCCTCCTTGGCACATCCGTAGTATGTATGGTACAACGCGCAGAAGACAGCAGCTTCGTCAAACATTCAAACGCTAAACAGCAGAAGTTTTTTCATGACACGTCCAAGTTACACGACACGGCCTACCTGAGAAACAACGGACCTGCGGACAGGGCCGGTACACCACGTCCGAGTCGGTAATGCCGGGACTTCGGGCACTTCGGAACCAGCGCTTGGTGATCTCTCAAGCGAATTCCTCGATGGCAGTGAGAACCGTTAGGGACTCGAGTTCACGCGGTTCCTCTCTCACCTCGTCTCCATACATTCACTAACAGCACAGACAGGAACACACAGGGGGGGGGGGGGGGGCAGGAAAACTGAACACGAACATAAGCGATCTTTCTTCCCGACCTTTCTCAAACGACACCTGATGTTAACCTGAACTCTTATCGTTCTTATGGAACTTTTTTTTATTTTTTTTTTTTAAATAAAAGTTTTGAATAATCACTTCCAGGTATTTAAAAATAAGTTGCTCGAAATTCATTCGTTTGAACAATTACCGTCTTGAATCGGTTTAATCAGAGGGGGGCAACGCCGTGAATCGAAACGTGAATCGGAATTCATACAACGAAATAATCGCTGCTTTATTATTATGGGTGAGAATTTTCGCAGCCCAACCCAGACTTGGAGAAAGGGAGAGAGATAAGTAATAACATGTGGAACAAGCTGTTCTTGTCTCACAGAACAGATGCACACCACACACACACACAAGAGCCACAGACACTAACTCCATAGTTAGAACTTACTCTCAAAAAAAAAAAAATTAATAAATTATATATATATATATATAAATAAATAAACATCTCCGGCAATTTTTCATCACACGTCATTCTGGTAATTATATATATATATATATATATATATATATATATATATATATATATATATATATATATATATAACAGTGTAAAACTAAATACAATGTTTTAAGTAGCAGTACAGACTATTCGGTTCCGATTCGAAACTTGGACGGGTAATACTGAGATCAGCCAAGGTTCACAAACGTGGACACCTTACACCGTCCAATCATTCACAGCTCGTAGGACCATTTGAACTCTGCTGCGGTCGAATCGCATCGTCCGAATTGGACATTTCACCTTCGATCTCATCGCAAGAACGATTTCGAGTTTTGCATGAATCCCTATGTAAAATCAAAATCATGTATTTTTTTTTTTTTACGGTTCGGCAACGAGGAATTTAGTTGAATAAATAAGTTGGGCGGTGTATAGTACTGTTTGCTAGGTTTTTTTTGAATCGATATTTTTATTAAATGTTAAATTATAATTGAGTAAAATATGTTTTTTTTAGCCGCGTTTCTCGCGAAGCGAACGCTGGCTCCGTCGTCTTCTTCTTCTTCTTCTTCTTCTTCTTCTTCTTCTTCTTCTTCTTCTTCTTCTTCTTCTTCTTCTTCTCCTCAAAACATTTAGACTCGGCTCTTTTATATACAGGATGCGGATCTTAAATACTAAACACCTGTACACATCCTCGCATTGAGGGTGCCTTTTGAGAGCGTCTATCATCAACTTTTAAATATATTCGGACATTTGCTTTAAAGTTTCGAAAAGTTCACGTTACTATTTAAAGATTATTCCATTTAATGTATTGTAATTTCGTAAATATACACGATTTTCTCGTCATGAACAGGAGCCTCCATGACGGGTCTCGCTATTGGCTCCATCAAGGCACGTGACGAATATCGGAAGTTGTTGTTGTTATTGCCTTTAGGACGCGGCTCTTGGACACATTTGTCCTTGTTATTATAACTAATATTGTTACGGGTTCGTTTGCACGTATAATATTTTATTTAGGGTTCATAAATGTCGATTTATAAGCGGAGTGGGATGAATATATTTATAACAACAAGCTCGAATGAGCTAAGATCCT
>CM068958.1:65528531-65562387 GCA_035128595.1 Eptatretus atami | reverse complement strand
TAATGGACAAGTAACGGCGAGGAGGACAGCATGGTTTTAGTGGCCTTGGACGCTCTTGTTTGGGCAGCTTCCCATTTCCAGACAATGCCTTTCCTGAGGAGAAAATGCAAAGGCTCGACGGTTGTGCTTAGTTGAGGCAGGAAATTACCAAAGTAGGTCAACATCCCCAGGAATGCACGAAGTTCTGAAATGTTTTGTGGCGTTGGTGCATCCGCAATTGCTTCAACTTTGCTCAGAGAGCGGAAAGTGCCTTGACAGGAGATTTGATGACCCAGGTATTCAACCTCACGTGCCATAAAGGTACACTTCTCACGCCTTAGGCGTAACCCAGCTTGTGACAGCTGATTGAGGACTTCATTTCGGTTCTCAAGGTGTTCATATTGTGATTTGCCAATCGCTACCTCCGTGATTATGTTAATTCCTCTGACCCGATTGTCGTGGACGGGGAGTTAAGAACAAACCAGGCCGGATGGCCGAGCGGGTTTCCTTGGAGGCGAACACGTGATCCTCGGGGATTATAGCGCGTGCGCAGGACGGTTAACGGTTAGGACATACCAGACCGGAGGCGTTCATCAGAACAGTAGCAAAAGGGTTTCACACTCGAACCCACAACAAATACAAGCAACTTAAATAAATACAGGGGTTTTTGTAAATGAAAATCAAATGTTTACAATGGTAATAATTCAAGTAATAATAAAAACAGAACGTGGGGTAAACTAAATCTAATTTCCTATTTGAGGCACCTCCACACGCAGACACAAAAACGGACAAGGGGAAAAAGAATAAATAAAAGAAAAATCCTCCCTTTCTCCCGGCACTTAGCCTCGGGTACAGAAGTGATCTTTTAGGACTTGACGATCGAACCGTGTCGTCTCTCATGGCAGGAAATGCACAGAAGGCAATTCAGAGACGGCACTTGACGTCAGGGCTCACGAACCGCGGTGTAACTTCTTTTCACAAGCGAGTATGCCGACCGTTCCTCTCTTGCACTCGGTCTGTTCACAACGATGGCCCACAAGAAGAGACGATTTCTGAGACCCCGTGATCAGGCCACGAGGCACGCTCTCCTTCCCTCCTTATAAACGTACACACTTCACGGCTCAGCCGAGCAGTTAATGGCTAACGTGTTTGCTCAGTACGCGAGAAAATTCACAAAGCACGAACATGAGAATCGTGCAGCCTTCTTCGTCCTGTCGAGGAGAAGCAACCGTAATACGCTTCTCTTCCAACCGCCATCTCCTCACTCACGTCACGCCGAACCTTCTAACGTCCACCGATCGATCACAAGCCACGGGGTGTAGCTTGTTGGCACGAAGCAAGAAGGTGGGGTTTCTGCCTGCTCGGTGGCTCCGTTTCTGTCGTTGTTCTTGTTATAAAAACGTAATTCTTGTCATTGCTGACTTGTAAATGCAAAAATGTAGGAAAAGGTCACAGGGGGTAATCACATACTGGGACAAATTAGTCTTAGATCCTACCTAATTAACATAGCACCACCCCCCCATGTGGTGACGCAAAACATTTAAGCTCACAGTTTCCCAACTTGATTTACATTGAGATATCTCCTACACATCCACGGACCAAGCAACTCTACACAATCCTATCTTTCCTATGAAATTCCTCAATCTACCCCCACAACCGTAATATGATTCACTCGGTGACTCGGGTGTCATAAATGGCCAGTGCCCATGAGAATAAGCTGCTCACCAAAAGGGTTTTGATGATAGTCCAGCAGTTGAAAGGAGTGAAAATCCACTGAAAGTAGAACCACCACGTGACATGTGGTATGAAGCTGCGGGTGCAGGGAACAAAGTGCTACTGGAGGATATGGCCGCTAATGCGACATGTGGTACGCAGCTGCGGGTGCAAAGAGCAAAGTGCTGCTGAAGGATAGAGCCGCAAATGCAATTTAACTCCAGTGAATGCCAACGGACGTTAGTGTAACTCCAGTAAACTTTAGTTTAACTGCAGTGAGTTTATTTTAACTCCAGTAAACTTTAGTTTAACTGCAGTGAGTTTTAGTTTAACTCCAGTAAACTTTCGTTTAACTCCAGTGAAACTCAAGTCCGTGAGTCATTTCCATGATGGTGTAAATAGTGAGCTGTCAGGCAGGGAAGCGGTCACACTTGGTTAAAGCCTTCCTCTCTGCTCGTCCCTCGAGGGAGTGTGGGGAGGGTCCCAGAGCCCGATAGTGGTGAGGGGCAAAATGGTTAGAAACTTGATTAAAAAAAACAAAACATGCCCACACCACTGCCATTGGTTGGATAGGGAAGTGGAACAAAGTTCATGATGTAAAAGTAATATGGAATAGGCAAAGCCTAGAAGCGAACGTAGAATTCTTCTTACATTCGCTTCTGACTTTTACATAAACTTGTTCACAACTGTATACTTGCCAACTATACGCCAACTATACCGTTGTACATGTAAGCGCCGCACAGCTGATGTTTTTTTGACCGCAATTTCCGGTTACTTCGGCCTGGATTCGGGATCAGTGATCAAATAATGTAAATCACGATTTTAAAGTAGTTTTTGATGATGCGGGAGATATCTTTATTAAAATTAACTTTGGGAAAAAAATAATTGAATAAATAAACGATCACCTTCTGGTCAAGAATAAAAGAAATTAAAAGTTCCGAAAGAGTTTCAAAATCACTCCGTAATGTTAAATACAAAATAAACACTTCCTGTCATGAACAAAATCACTTTCGAAGATAAAATTAACTTTGGGAAAAAAATAATTGAATAAATAATAAACACTTCGGTCATGATCTCCCGCATGCATCATTCCCCATGAAAAAAACGAAACAAAAAAAAACAGAAACAAAAAAAACGGAAGCAAAATGTCATAGCCAACGACACGGATTCACATTGCAGGTTGTGTTTTTTTGTTGTTTCCTATTCTCTCATGTGCACACGTCAAGTAATATTCACAAGATAGAAATAAACCCAATCGTGTTTATACACCGCACAGCGTTTAACACAACGGAAGCAATAGTCTTAGCTAACGACACGGATTCCAATAGCCAGGGTATTGTGTTGTTGTTGTTGTTGTTGTTTTCCTATTCTCTCACGTGCACGGTTAAGTATGAAGCTCACTTCGTTCACTACTAACAAGTTGGCACCGATGAAAGGTAAACTGCAGGCTTTTATACTAGTCTACATAATATAGCGAGAGTGTCTGTCTGTCCGTCCCCGAACTATTTCCTCAATTTTGGGGCTAGCCCCACCAAACTTTCTGTGGAACCTTTTGGGGTCCCAATGAGTGTCCGAAGGTGGGTAGGAGGTTTCATAAATTTCTCAATACAATTATGATTTCGATTTTACACCCATACGAAGTTGCTTTCTCTCCACATTTTAACTCATTCAAGGGTTTGGCCTCGGCAATTTCGCCATTTACCGCATGTGCAAACATTCGCTGGTTCGGTAATATCAATACAATTGAGATTTTCCATTTCTTCCCGGATGACGCCAATCTTTCTCTGCGTGTAAACACATTGGTGGTTTCGGCAATTTCTCAATACAATTGAGATTCTCAGTTTCCACACGTCAATTGCTGCAATTTTTCGCTCACATTCGCAGATTCGGCGTTTTCTTTTTCGCCATTGACTGCAAATGGAAAAACATTATACTCACCTCCTGGTGGGGTCAGCTGCAGTAAGGTTTTTGCCCAGGTCCTTCATGAACCGGCTGTCCATGCCTGAAGTTTAACTGAAAGGGGCACACGAATGTGGAATTTATTGGTTTACTAGACGACCCGTGAACCCGTTGGGTTCCCGTTATGACAGAGGTTGATGAAAAAAATCATTAAAAAAAAAAGATAGCCCCAGCGAACTATACCGCTGAGGTTGTTTGCATTGATCATATTCTCCGAAGAGTACTTGACTGAATTGGGAATTGATTTTAAAAAATTTTTTCGTTGCCCGATTTGAACGAAACTTGATACTGCACACCGCAGGCGAATGGTGAGTAAGGTGGCCCGAAAATTTTTACACTATCGTGTACCGTTTTGGCTGTATTTCGGAACATACATACATATATACTTTCATATATACAAGATGAGAGTTTTAGTAATATATAGATAGATGGTTGGCATTCGCAGTTTCCGCATTGTCTGTTTGCTCTTGGCTCCCACCAATTTTGTGGCAGGATTTTCACTCCAGCCACCACGAAAAAGGCACTCCGGACACCACAAAAACAAACACCTCCAGCCACCAAAAAAAAACCACCACATTTGATGGCAGGATTTGCACCCCGTCCAACACAAAAACATTTCACCCTGCAAAACACACTGTAAAGTGAGTATTTGGGGGTGTTGCTGAGGTGTCGTCCACCAGACGGCGGTCTCCTCAGGTTAACCTGAGGCGGTCCCTTGGGGTGGGTGCCAAGAATGTCCTATCCCTAAGAGATGGAGATTGGCCAGGTATCTGCCTGGGGGGATGGCTATACAGAGGCCCTTGGAGCTCCGGCGGAAAGTGGACTCCACATGCATGCATCCCACCTGTGCGTAGCACAAATCTTCATCTGACGCAAATTTTCATCTGAGACAAATTCTCTATGTAAATGTGTAGTGTGTAGCGACGCCTCCAGGTGAGGGAGGGTATAACAAGTCTCCACCATTCACAGTACAGTATTCCTGTCCCCACGTTTTCCAGTGCAGTGAGGTGTTTTGAATTATAAGCAATAGGTATGCTTTTGCTTCATGCACGTAACCCGGGGTTTGTTTTTTTGCCTATATACAGAGCATGTCAGTTGCCTATACACCGCCAAAATAAAAGTATGTGTCAGAAGAACGTGTTGCACGCTTGATAGATGCCCGTAGGCTGGGTACTCTGCTGGAATATACAATAGGCTAATGCCGTCTGTCTGTCTGTCTGTTCCACCCTGAAACACGGAAACATTTTTTTATCGTGGAAGAACCAGTGAAAAAATAAAAGGCCTCATTTCTTTTCTATCATGGTATTTTTTTTACCACGGGCTTCTGCTAGTAGCAAATAACTTTAAAAAAAGAAGAAAAACTGGTCCAAAGAAAAAAATGGATATTCGTCTGAACTATGGAATATGCCAGATGAAAAGGGGTAAGACGAAAAAGTGCAAACACGTGGGAGCAGCTTCTTTTTTTTTATACAAAGCCAAGGCTCATGGAAGAGCTAGAACACTGAAGGGACACAACAGGACAAAAGGAACAGTACAGAGAGTGTGGAAACATGAGCACCTGAGTTGAAGGACAAGATGAGGGTAGACGTGGACAAAACAATGGGTGTGTGGAGGAATGAAGAGTAGAGCAGGATACATGGGGTGGACAAGATTGATGCAGAAGGAAACTCTCACGAAGGAATAACTTGAAATTTGCAAGGAGGAGGATTTGGGGTGGGGATGAAGTGGTTAACGAGAGCAGAAAAGATTATGGTCTTGGATTGGGGATAATCTGAGATTGTCGTGAACAGCCCTCTTGCAGACCTGGACGAAAGAATATGAGATTGAAGAGAACGAATGAGTGGAGGTGAGCAGTGACCCTGGAATTGTGGAGGTTGTTGGATTGTGTGCACCCTGCAGGAACCTGGGGGAGGAGGGAGGGAGAGGGGGACGAAGAACGGAAAGAGCAGAGGGTGAACCAGAGAGTTGGTGTCAAAGCCACCCAGTGCTCGCCTGTTTATACCGCTAATAAATTAATATTTTTATAAAGCATTGCAGTGAAGTCTGATCCAAATAATTTTAAGCAATATATGTATTTGTAATGTAATCAGTAACAAAGCGCAAGTGAGCACAATATACGCCGACAAAGAAGGTATATACGAATTGTGCTTACAAGATGAAAAACAGCATCCTGGTTGCCATGGCAACCACTTTAGATGATGAACGTATGTATCGCGACACACCGTCCACAGTCTGTACCTATGTACCAGATATGAAAGTGAAAGTTGAAAACTTGGGAGTTAGAGTGCGGACAGGAACGGATGAAAACAGCATCCTGGTTGCCATGGCAACCACTTTAGATGATGACGATATGTCGCGACAACACCGTCTCCACAGTCTGTACCTATGTACCAAATATTGAAACGTGAAGTTTGAAAACTTTGGGACGTTAGAGTGCGGACAGGAACGGATGGAAACAGCATCCTGTTTGCCATGGCAACCACTTAGATGACGAACGTATGTCACGACCACTGTCTCCAAGTCTGTCGTGACATACGAAGATAGGTCTGTCGTGATAGGGTGAGAAGAACAGAAAAGAGGATGTTGAAAGAGTGCCAGAGCAGGTTTTTTCGCGACACCCTCAACATTCTAAGCGCTGTTATGATACGATCACCTCGGTTGAACTGGCAATAAAAATCTTGAATCTTGAATTCAAGCAGCAGTCAGAGTGAGGGTATGAAAGAACCTTCTCCAACTTCTTCAGCAGTGCAAAAAGATACAGAATCACGGAGGAGAGAGAGATAGAGATAGAGATAGAGATAGAGATAGAGATAGAGGAATTAGAGATAGAGTATGAGAGAGATATTTGCAAAACCGTTTATGATGTGTAACATGTCAAAAAGGCCATCTTTTCAATTGAATCATTACAAGGTTATCACTAATTCCAAATTATCAACAAAACACAAAGCATTACCCAGCACCATTTTCTTCTACAAAGCTTAACATTTCCCCATTTTACATAATAATTAATTCTAACTTAATTCTTGGCTTCAACGAACCCTTTAAATGGGCATGACATTGGACCTTATGACCATTTCAATCTTTAAATTTTCCTAGATTTATATATACTATATTTTGCAACAGCCACAAGAATTAAGCAAGACCCCAGAATCCTTCATGGGGGGCTAAAAGGTACCCCAAAAACAAACCTATGTAGAGTGAAAGGAAAGGACAGTTTATGAGAAAGGTTTGAAAGTAAGAAAGAGAGGTTTTACTCTCTTGCATTGTAACGTATGCATGAAAAGGTCTCCTTTGTGTCACAGAAAGGACAAGTGACTTGCAAACTTGAGCTATTGGAAAAGGTGTAATCAGGGTGTTGGATGGGAGGGCCCATGGGCTTAGTCTCCATTGTATATCCACTAATAGGCCATAAATCGGTAATGTGTACATCACTTGGCCACATGGAGCTGATGGACCCCAGGTTCCTAGCTTTTCTTGACACCTTGCTAAATACGTCTGATCCAAAAGGGGATAATACTGTTTGTCTTTTGTCTACAGAGATCAATGAAGCCCAGTTTTTAGTTTGCAAGTGAAAGGGGGGGGGGGGAGTGCATCACTGCTAAGCGAAAAGGGGGAGCACCTTAATTTTGGGGAAACCCCAGTCTAAAACCTCTCAATACCACACCTTCCCAACAATATTCAGCAGTCGGAATTTCCTAATTCATTCGGATAACTTCGGTCCTACGGGTCGAAGCGATCTTGACTCCAGGCTTGCCTGCAATTTCCCCAACAGGTCTCCATTTCAGTCTGCTGAATCCTCTGAGATCGCACATTTTATTGACTTCGTTCCTTGTATGAAATTTTTGATCAGGGGCATTTACTCTGAGCGAACTCTGTAGGAAATGGATTGTAGAAAGAGGTTCCTGGAGGAAACATCTGCAGTTATAAGCGTCAATTAAACGTGTGGAGCGCTAAAACCCTTCCAAGTCTCCAAGCAAGCTTTGGGTAAAAAGTTGGAAGTTGAGCCAAGGTGAATCCGTTCCAGGTCAATCAAGAAAGTTTTGTCGGTCATACAGCAATCCTCCAGCCTGTTCCGCAGCAAAAGAAAGCAAGGGACGCCATGGCAGTCGTTCAGTGACCGAGTTTTTGCACTGGTTTTGATAGCGAAAAGCAGTGACTCCGCAGAGTGTCCGTCAGCCCTGGCCACCCTCTTTCCGGGAAGAGTTACAATATGGCCGGTTTGTAGCCAGTGGTAAGCCACTCCAGAAGAATTCACCAGTGCTCGTGGATGGCAAGGACTTCCTTTGGGTGGCTGTAAGGCAATCATTTGTGCCATTAACTTAGGCTGGCTATTAGGTTATTGATAACCAGACTACGTCCCCTATAGGACAGGGACCTAAAGTTAGTCCTTTCCATGTTTTTAACCGACTTTCAATCTGGCTCAACCACACCCTCCCAATTTCATTCGTCTATCTCAGGATATGCCAAGATAGACTCCGAGATATTTGACCCCATCATTTTTCAATACCATACGCCTGTGGGAGTAGAGGTTTGGTGGTATTGAGGAGAGATCCTTATGACCACACATAGGCTGTGCTTTTGTTCCCAATTCACACTCACTAGAAGATGCTGCGGAAATTTTCCCAAACATTGTCTTAAAACATAAGACACTGTTTTGGTCTCTAATTGAACACACACATCATCAGCATAAGCCAGTCAAACAAATCTTGGACCTTCTACGCCCCATTATTCAGGGGCATTTGTTGCCTAATGGAGCCAAAGGAAGTGGTTCCAGCGCTATCACATACAGTAGCCAGAAAAGAGGACCCCCTTGACGAATGGCCTCGCTCGAAAGCGAAGGGGGAACATAGCTTATTGTTAATTTTATCATGCAGTAAGTGCCAGAGTCAATTAATTCAACGATACAATCATGAACGAATCCCAAACCCATCCCCTTCAAGGACAGAAAAAAGATCATTCGGTGATTAAATGCGGTCAAACGCTTTAGCTGATCAATAAATACTAGCCCATATCATCAAAACACAAACAGTTATTGCAAGAAAGACTTATCTCTTAATAAAAAAGTTGTAATGTATAGACCTTCCCGGACACCAAATGGTCTAAGTCCGTGTGTACAATAGAAACCGACGCACATCTTTCATGCGTTTGCAAGAACATTTCGAGAGAATCTCATAGTCCAGACACATAATAACTGTACAGGTCGCAGTTTTAACAACTGAAGGTCACCAGCTTTGGGTATTAAGCACACAGATTGCCTCTCCGACATGACAGTGGCAAATTCTCCAGCGCGAATTACTTTCCGTTCGAGAACATCACCAACTCAGGTCCCAATAACTCCAAAAATGGCGTTTGTAAAATTCCCAGGAAGCATCATCCCAGTAGCCTTCCCGTCTTTTAAACGTTCCGCATAGCCGTTTCGAGTTCCTCGGCCGTGATTAAGGAGTCGAGCACTCGTTGTTCGGTCCTCTCAATTTTTGGAAGTCCAGCAATCAGTCCTGTATCATTTTCCATTTCTACATTCCTGGGGGAGTAAAGGTCTGAGTAAAAATCTTTTAAGACACCCGGTTTCCTTTGTTGGGATGTCTTCACGACTCCATTTGGAGTGAGTAAGCTATGAATTTGTTGAAACTTCTTGGCTAGAGTTCTCTAATTTGAAAAACTTTATTTGGCATATCAAGTGTCAGATTGCTTCATCCTCAATTTCGTACCAAGGTACCTATTGCCCTTTGTTTAACCATTTCTGTTATGCAAAGTTCTCTTTGCCCATAACAGCTGAATCTCGTGTGTCTTCTTCCCAGCCATCGTCATTATTCCCTTCTAAAGACACAATTCAGATTTTAACAACTCTATTGAGTAAGATTCCATTTAGTTGTGTATAGACTATATTGCTGGCAAAAGGATTTTATTTGGGGACTTTGCGAGGTCCCACCACATTCGGAGGTTTTGCGTGCTCAAACTTGGAAGTGCAAATTTTTTTTCCACACAGCCTTAAAATAGTTTTAAATTTTTTTGTCATTTAAAAGACGAGTATCAAGGTCCAATATGCACTGCCAGTTGATGCAATGTAATTTAAAGGAAAGTACAACTAAACTATGGTCTCGTAAAACCGGTTTAGTAAAATTTGGATGTAGTTATAACATTTAGCATCGGCTTATTTACATATATCCTATCAAGTCTTGCTCTTGATATAAACCCGTCCTGACATCTGCACCATGTGTAGCTATGCAGGTCTGGGTGTTTGTAGTCTCCATACGTTGTATAACAATAGTTTCTTTAATGATGTCCTTCAACCTTTACTTGAGGCTACATGGGGCTCATGACCATTCTATCAACTTCTGGGCGAATAGTACAGTTAAAGTCTCCAGCAAAGCAAACAAAACGCAGTCGGGTCCTGCTCTTTAATGAACTCTTCCAAAATAGGAAAAAAAATTTCCTTTCCCATAGGATCACTGGAGTGTAGACATTCACCACAATTATTTTTTGTGCATTACACAAGAACTCCACAGATATGAGATGCCTTTGTGTATTTCCTTGAAGGAAACCTGCTGTGCGGAAAAACTTTTGATTTAAGCACAGGGCAAACCTCAGCCTTGTGTGTGGGAAACCCGCTTAGGAACCACTGCCCTCTAAAAAGTTTCTCCCACTCAGTTTTTTAGAGTGTTTTGTAGCATGGGTCTCTTGTAAGAGAATAATATCAGCCTTTGTTCTCTCTAAAGCTTGGATCGTTTGAATTCTTCGCAATGGGGCTCGACCCCCTTCATGTTCAGGGTTGCAATCTTTAACTCATCATTGTCGAAGTTTAGGTGAGAAAAGGACCAGGCACTAAAAAGAAACTTCTTCCTGCAATTCTTTTTTGCTTTTGTCAAGCTTTCCTGAGGCGTTTGAAACTGTGGTTCAGAAAGTTCCACAGAGTCATCATTTCTCTGTATCATATGTTTTGCAGTCGCAATGAAAAACTTTAATATCAAGAAAAATAATCCTTAATTTGCACCTTGCGTTGCCTGAAGGTTTCGTTTAGAAACTACAATTTCCTCCTTTACTATTACGTTTTGCTTGTTATCCCCTGCAGTGACCCCGAAGTTTTCACTTAAGGAGGAGGACCATTCATCGGGGACCACACCTGTGTTGTTTACTTGTAGTTGTGTTCCTTGACCCCCTTTTGTATCGGAAGTCGTGCTTTCTTCCTGTTGGCACTGCACGGAGGAATCTTTTTCCTTATCACTGTCAGTTTTTGTGTTTTTTCCCCTTTTTTTGTCATATGTCTCAAGTTGACTGTTATCTTCGATAACCAAGCTTTCTGTTTTCATGCATACAAGCATTCTTGTCATCGTTTCATCTCCTTCAACATTAGCAATGGGTGGAAGCTCGTCTCCCAGTGCTTCACCATTCCGTTCAGTATGTGAAGGCTTGTCGAGACCACCATCTTCTTGGACTACCAACACTTTTGCTGCCTTTACAATTACTTTCATTGCTTATGTTGGGCCGTTTCAAAACTCTCCTTGAAGCAGTTTCCATATCTTTATCGTCGTCACTGAAAAAAACTTCCAAAGGGTTCCAGCCCTTCTTGCTGTTTCAACTTGTTACTATTGACACACTCTAATCCTACCTGAACATTTTAACGCAGGGGTCGGGAACGTTTTTGACTCAGAGAGCCAATGAAAGCAAAAATATTTGGAAATCTATTTCAGTGAGAGCATATAATATTTTAAGACTGAAATTCAACTAAATGTGAGTATAATAAGCCTCTGAATTTTATCTCTTTTAAATAATGTTGTTATAATACTCACCATTAATGGGACTTCTGGTGCTGCATGGATTTGCTGATGGCTTTGTAGTCTGGTTGGTACTTGGGGAGGTTAAGCTTCATGCAAGCGTTGAGCTTTCATCCGTTAGACGTGATCGTAGGTTGGACTTGATGTTTTTAAGATGTGAGAATGACTGCTCCACATGCATACGTAGATCCAAACAAGGTCAATAACGCAATACTCACACGCTGCAGTGTGTGGTATGTGACAGGAAGCGCGTTCCAAGTTTTTGATAATCAGCTGGTCTTCGGGTTGAAAGTTTTTTTCATTCTGTCCACATGTGCTTGCTCGCCAACTCCGCTTTCTGTCGTGCGATTCTTTCCAAATCTTCATTCAGTGACTTGAACTTATTCACCACATGTCTGAAGCCTTCAGGTCAGCCACTTCTGCTTTCAAAATCTCTGACGGAGACACCAGGAATGTAACTCAGGTCGGCTGTGTTCAGTGAACACTCGTTTGGATGGGTGATGAACTTAAAAAGACGAGTGTGCTCACGAAATTCTCCAAAGCGTGCTTTGAATGAGTGTAGGAGACTGGATGTTGAAGCCAGCTAACTGGTGGAGATCAAAGTTTTGAGTGGCTCACTTGCTGTGCAATGCATCTTTAAATTTCTAAGTTTTTTCAAAAATGTAGTAACGACCTTGTTTCAAGATCCATGATTAAGAGCTAGCTTGTTTTCAAAAGCAAACACGGCTTGTTGAAGGGATAACACTGTTATTTCCAATGCCTTGCATTTTCACGTTGAGCTGGTTCAGATGTTCAGTCATATCCACGAGATAGTAAAAATGAGGAGCCACTCCAGTTTCGGCTAGCTCAGGATGCTCAATCCCTTTCATTTCAAGGAAAGTCCCGGATTCGTTCAGGCAACCGCAAAACGGCTAAGCACCTTCCCTCTTGACAACCAACGCACATTGCTGTGCAAAAGCACCGTGATAGTTATTTCCAACTTCAATCCAGCAGTGTTTTTAAGCTGGCGACCTATTTAAGGCTCGGGGCAACAATAAGTTGATCACACGAATGAACCAGCGACATCACTTCGCCAAGCTGCCCATCACACAATCAGAGCACAAAGGGCCTCCTGGTGTAGAATGCAATGAAAACTTGGATGGGTCTATTTTCATGTTCACGGAGAGCGCCACAAATCCTTTGTTTTTCCCCACCATACACGGAGCACCATCAGTACACACTGGAGATAAGTTTATCCATAGGTAGATTTTTTTCTTGAGCGAACTCCATGAAAGACTTGAATAAATACTCACCTCTTGTGGACCCTTTTATTGGCCAGAACAGCAAGACTTTCTTCACGCAGTGTATATCACCAGCAGCATATCTTAGCAATCACACTGAACTGCGACAATGCTTACGTCCTGTTGACTCATCCAAAGCCAGGGAAAAGAACGGCGCTTGTATTTATGTCCTTCACTTGCGTTTCCTCCACTTGGTTTACCATCATGATGGTACGATCATGAACAGTTCTTGCCGACAAGAGGCATGTCTTGTATCCGTTTGATTTATCTGTCTTTGTTCGGAAGATCATCAAAAAGTTCATTGGCTACATCCAGCATGAACGTTTTAGCATACTCGCCATCTGTGAATGGTTTCCGTTCCTCACTATTTGCTAAAAGATCCAGCAAAGCTAGCGGAATATAGTCACCTTGCCGGGTCCCTACGCGGAGTTGCTGCTGGCTGGCTTGCACCCTGCTCAGTAGCTCTTGGCATGCTTTCTTGTTGCTGTCTCCCGCAGGGTTTTTGATGCAAGGTAGCATGGCGTGTGTTCGATAAGTGCCGCTTTATATTCGACCGTTTCATCGATGCAATTTTCGTCATTGCAAATTAGACACACCACAGAACCTGCTCTCTCCACAAAGGCGAATTCTTCGGCCCATTCGTCCTGAAATGTACGATACTCCTCATCTTTTTTTCTTTTCGCCATCTTCTTCGTCGAAGGGTTAGCTGTTGAGCAAATGAGAGAGAGGGAGATGTTGACCCAACTAGAGGCTTGGCAAATAGTGAGTCTGGCTGGCCTCGCGCACGGGTTATATACTCGAGAGTGCGGCGCGGCCGGCCGACTCTGGGATGCTGTCGCCTCAGCGGTGGCGCGTGATGGTCGAGCATGAATTCCGCTACGCGTTCTACGGCGGCGGCACGTCATTGGAGGAACCGAAATCACTAGTCGCCTCGGCGCATGACTGGACGAAACACAAAACCGCTTCAGCCAATTCGGAGGCGTTTTTCTTCTCTCCTTTGCCAAGTTCAGCCCTGCACGTGAATGAAGCACGACACCATTCAAACTATAGGTAAAGCTTTCCGCGAGAAAATATTGGGCTTTCAAAGTTTTCAAACTCAAATTTTATCTGCGAGCCAGATGCAATCATCAAAAGAGCCCACACCTGGCTCGCGAGCCACACGTTCCCGACCCCTGTTTTAACGTATGTCGTTTATCTATCTGTGGCTGGTTTGCCAAATTACCGACACGGCTGTGGTTAGAAGGGGAGGTTTCTGCCATTGCAGTCACGTGACCCCAATCCTCCTCCGGCATCCGTATTTTACGTGGCCCAATTCCTTTTCAAACAGGGTATGTCACATGTTTTGGTTTACCTGCAGCCTCTACAGTCCACGTTACTCAAACCTGCCTGTGGTAGTTGCGGTCGCATGACCCAGTCATCTGCAGCAGCTGCAGCATATGTTTCTTTCTTACCGCCCAGGACAATAATATTTGGTGTGACCATATGCCCCGCAGTTTATACAGATTAAAGTTTCTGTCATTGCAAAATCCCTGTAGTCATGCTCCGCCACTTTAAAGGTCATCGAGATATTCAACTGTGTTTATACCGTCTTTTAACACAACATAGCAGAAACGTCTAAAAGGTTCCACATGCTTTAATCTGTCGTTCCTCGTCCGTAACGGGGCCGTTATAATTCTCGACACTACAGTGCCATATCACCAAGCATTTTGTTGAATCGCTTCATTTAGAAAGAAAGGCGGAACATTGCTTAATATTATCTTTGTAGCAGGAGCGAATCCATTGATGAGACAGGGACAAAAGTTCATCATCTCCAGGAACAAACCGTTTTGGACAACGATGTCGACTAAACGCCGTTTTGCGAAACAAAAATACAATCTTGTGGCTCATTTTTGAAGCAGCACGAATGTTTTTCTACACCGATCTGTTCTCTCAATTTTCGAGAAGAATGTCATCCATCATTACACCTTCAGGCGGGACTAAACATAATCCGTGCTTACGAGATAAATCCCCATTAGCCATTTGCTCGGTGTTGGTGGCAACACGTATCACTGTTTGAAATCAACTAAAGGGGAGAACAATCGACTACTTTAGTATTTTTAAGATTTATAAGGCAGCTGCCAACTAGGAAACGCAGGCCTCAAAAGCTCTGGAAAGGCCTTGTTAAAAAAAAAACGCTTACCGTGCGGTGTGCTCTCCCTCTCTCTCGTTCTCAAGCAGGAAGAGAAAAAAACGGGGGAAAAAAACTCCACAAACACGTACAGGGACACAAGAGGGAAACGAAATGGGGATAGGAACAGCACCAACACAGCACAGTACTCACAGCTGCACACACGGAGCCGCATGACGCCACACCCACGCACGACTCACCAACGACCAGCAGGGGGGGGAGAGAGAGAGAGGAGAGAGAGAGGAGAGAGAGAGAGAGAGAAGAGAGAGAGAGAGAGAGAGAGAGAGAGAGAGAGAGAGAGAGAGAGAGGGACGAGACAGAGATTGAGAAGAGAGAGAGAGAGAGACAGACAGAGACAGAGACACAGAGATTGAAGAGAGACAGAGACACAGAGATTGAGAGAGAGAGACAGAGACACAGAGATTGAAGAGAGAGAAGAGAGAGAGAAGAGAGAGAGCAAGACGAGAGAGAGAGAGAGAGAGAGAGAGAGAGAGAGAGAGAGAGAGAGAGAGAGAGAGAGACGACAGAGACACAGAGATTGAGAAAGAGAGAGCAGAGACAGAGATTGAGAGAGAGAGAGAGAGAGACAGAGATGAGAGAGAGAGAGAGACAGAGATTGAGAAGAGAGAGAGAGAGAGAGAGAGAGAGAGAGAGAGAGAGAGAGAGAGAGAGAGAGGAGAGAGAGAGAGAGAGAGAGAGAGAGACAGAGACACACGAGATTGAGAGAGAGAGACAGAGACACAGAGATTGAGAGAGAGAGACAGAGACACAGAGATTGAGAGAGAGAAGAGAGAGAAGACAGAGACACAGAGATTGAGAGAGAGAGACAGAGACACAGATATTGAGGAGAGAGAGAGAGAGACAGAGACACAGAGATTGAGAGAGAGAGAGAGAGAGACAGAGACACAGAGATTGAGAAGAGAGAGAGAGACAGAGACACAGAGATTGAGAGAGAGAGAGAGACAGAGGACAGAGATTGAGAGAGAAAGAAGACAGAGACACAGAGATTGAGAGAGACGAGACAGAGAACAGAGATTGAACAGAGACAGAGAGACAGAGAGACAGAGAGACAGAGAGACAGAGAGACAGAGAGACACTAAGAACACAGGAACAAGGGAACACAAAATTTGGAAGTAAACACAGAATTGAGGTATTCTGCCTTCTCGCGGGTGATGTCGGCTGTGATGACATTTGAAGAGAGGGAAGGGAAGCATCCACAAAAGACAGACTTAAAAGAATCTACCAATTCAATGGAGACAACAATATAATCAAACAGAAAATATTCAGAGGAAGAAACAAAATTAAGAGAAGAACGAGTCAAAGAAGCAATAAAAAGTAATTGGTCACCAATAAATTAAAAACTTCCACCAATTAAACGCCACTCACTACATGTTGAGGATTTCATGATTTTTCAATTAATAAATTAATATGTACAAAAATTGGAATAAACAGTTTCAGAATAAACTTGTTGAAGATTTGAGAAACGGCTTCAGAACCACGAAATTTTAAGCAACAATAAAAAAAATCTGAAATCATCTGACATCGTTTTTTTGTTTTATCCCGGCAATGTCAAAATTTTCTTTTTCCCACTCATTTTCTGGTTTCATTTTCGGCTCGTTTAGTGCAGTGTTCGTGGCCATGACGAGCTAATTCGCGGTTGTAACTCTGTGTTTTGTGAAAAGTGCGAGTTGGTTTGGAATATCCTCATATTTGCACAGCATTCAGTTGTTTTCGAGCATTTCTGTTTGTTGTACATATTTTCCTGTCGTTATTTCACCGTATTTACGGATGTGAAGAAAAGAGGGGAGGGAGGAAGAGAACCCCGGGCGCTGGAAATGGCGGCGTTGCGTGTCGGGCAGTTGAAGAATTGCGCGACTCGTCCTTTGCTTCTGCTCCTCTCGGTGGGTAAACGGACGAGGAGCCACCGATGGGTAATCTACAAATAATGAGGAAGCAGATATTTGCGCCTTCCAGCTCGATAACTCGTCCGGTTTGCCCTTGTCCTCTGTCTTTATTTAACCCTGGTACCTTTAATTTATAACCCTGGTGTTTAACTTGGCCAATATGGTGTTCATCAGTTTCGTTTTCTACCTTCATGATAACACTCCGACATAAATCATCGACAACGACGAAAGAAACGTTCTTTTCCCCTCCCAATGTGCAGAGGAGACGTTTATACCGGTCGATGCACTCACACTTCCGGTGCGCATGCGCAGACGTTGACATTTAGGAACTGGATGCTGGTACTGTATGTCCAACAACACTGTACAAGTGCATGTTATGAATTTGGATGTAGGAGGTTATTTGGCCTGTCATTACTGTACTTCATCCACTGTACTTCATCCACACCGCATCACCTGTCATTACTGTACTTCATCCACACTCACATCACCCGTCATTACTGTACTTCATCCACACTCACATCACCTGTCATTACTGTACTTCATCTACACTCACTTCACCTGTCATTACTGTACTTCATCTACACTCACATCACCGTCATTACTGTACTTCATCTACACTCACATCACCTGTCATTACGGTACTTCATCCACTCACATCACCCGTCATTACTGTACTTCATCTACACTCACATCGCCCATCATTACTGTACTTCATCCACACTCACATCACCATCATTACTGTACTTCAATCCACACTCACATCACCCGTCATTACTGTACTTCATCCACACTCACATCACCTGTCATTACTGTACTTCATCCACACTCACATCACCTGTCATACTCGACTTCATCCACACTCACATCACCCGTCATTACTGTACTTCATCCACACTCACATCACCCGTCATTACTCTACTTTATCCACACTCACATCACCCGTCATTACGTACTTCATCCACACTCACATCACCTGTCATTACTCTACTTCATCCACACTCACATCACCCGTCATTACTGTACTTCATCCACACTCACATCGCCCGTCATTACTGTACTCATCCACACTCACATCGCCCGTCATTACTGTACTTCATCTACACTCACATCACCTGTCATTACTGTACTTCATCTACACTCACATCACCCGTCATTACTGTACTCATCCACACTCACATCACCTGTCATTACTGTACTTCATCCACACTCACATCACCTGTCATTACTGTACTTCATCTACACTCACATCACCTGTCATTACTGTACTTCATCTACACTCACATCACTGTCATTACGGTACTTCATCACACTACATCACCCGTCATTACTGTACTTCATCTACACTCACATCACCCGTCATTACTGTACTTCATCCACACTCACATCACCCATCATTACTGTACTTCATCCACACTCACATCACCTGTCATTACTGTACTTCATCCACACTCACATCACCTGTCATTACTGTACTTCATCCACACTCACATCACCTGTCATTACTCGACTTCATCCACACTCACATCACCCGTCATTACTGTACTTCATCCACACTCACATCACCTGTCATTACTCTACTTCATCCACACTCACATCACCCGTCATTACTGTACTTCATCCACACTCACATACCTGTCATTACTCTACTTCATCCACACTCACATCACCCGTCATTACTGTACTTCATCCACACTCACATCCCCGTCATTACTGTACTTCATCCACACTCACATCGCCCGTCATTACTGTACTTCATCTACACTCACATCACCCTGTCATTACTGTACTTCATCTACACTCACATCACCCCGTCATTACTGTACTTCATCACACTCACATCACCTGTCATTACTGTACTTCATCCACACTCACATCACCCGTCATTACTGTACTTCATCCACACTCACATCACCTGTCATTACTGTACTTCATCCACACTCACATCACCTGTCATTACTGTACTTCATCCACACTCACATCACCTGTCATTACTGTACTTCATCCACTCAATCACTATTACTGTACTTCATCCACACTCACATCACCCGTCATTACTGTACTTCATCCACACTCACATCACCTGTCATTACTGTACTTCATCTACACTCACTTCACCTGTCATTACTGTACTTCATCTACACTCACATCACCGTCATTACTGTACTTCATCTACACTCACATCACCTGTCATTACGTACTTCATCACACTCACATCACCGTCATACTGTACTTCATCTACACTCACATCACCTGTCATTACTGTACTTCATCCACACTCACATCACCCATCATTACTGTACTTCATCCACACCTCACATCACCTGTCATTACTGTACTTCATCCACACTCACATCACCTGTCATTACGTACTTATTCCACACTCACATCACCTGTCATTACTCGACTTCATCCACACTCACATCACCCGTCATTACTGTACTTCATCCACACTCACATCACCTGTCATTACTCTACTTCATCCACACTCACATCACCCGTCATTACTGTACTTCATCCACACTCACATCCCCGTCATTACTGTACTTCATCCACATCACATCCCCGTCATTACTGTACTTCATCCACACTCACATCCACCGTCATTACTGTACTTCATCTACACTCGCATCACCCGTCATTATCTACTTCATCCACCTCACATCCACCGTCATTACTGTACTTCATCCACACTCACATCACCCGTCATTACTTACTTCATCCACACTCACATCACCGTCATTACTGTACTTCATCCCACCTCACATCACCCGTCATTACTGTACTTCATCCACACTCACATCACCCGTCATTACTGTACTTCATCCACACTCACATCAGCTGTCATTACTGTTACTTCATCCACACTCACATCACCGTCATTACTGTACTTCATCCACACTCACATCACCTGTCATTACTGTACTTCATCCACACTCACATCACCTGTCATTACTGTACTTCATCCACACTCACATCACCCGTCATTACTGTACTTCATCCACACTCACATCACCCGTCATTACTGTACTTCATCCACACTCACATCACCTGTCATTACTGTACTTTCATCCACACTCACATCACCCGTCATTACTGTACTTCATCCACACTCACATCACCTGTCATTACTGTACTTCATCCACACTCACATCACCTGTCATTACTGTACTTCATCCACACTCACATCCACCCGTCATTACTGTACTTCATCCACACTCACATCACCTGTCATTACTGACTTCATCCACACTACAATCACCTGTCATTACTGTACTTCATCCACACTCACATCACCCGTCATTACTGTACTTCATCTACACTCACATCACCTGTCATTACTGTACTTCATCTACACTCCATCACCCGTCATTACTGTACTTCATCCCAACTCGCATCACCCGTCATTACTGTACTTCATCCACACTCGCATCACCTGTCATTACTGTGACTTCATCCAACTCACATCACCTGTCATTACTGTACTTCATCCCACACTCACATCACCCGTCATACTGTACTTCATCCACACTCACATCACCCGTCATTACTGTACTTCATCCACACTCACATCACCCGTCATTACTGTACTTCATCCACACTCACATCACCCGTCATTACTGTACTTCATCCACACTCACATCACCCGTTCCCTGTCATTACTGTACTTCATCCACACTCACATCACCTGTCATTACTGTACTTCATCCACACTCACATCAATTAACTTTATCAGTCGATTCTCGCACAACAACCTTGCGAACAAAGAGCTGGTCAGTGATCCACAAATTCGCCTGCAGGTTTCGACCTCCCCTGGTAACTGGTCTGCGCTCGACAGGATGCGTACTCTCCACACAAGGACATCAAACCACTTCCACAAATGGAATATAAAAGACAGCCCAGCATGACTGTCTGTGGTCACCCATATCGGTCTATTCATCACATTGTGAATGAGTGTCACCGATGGAAATTTGACGAAGGATGTAGGGCAAGTCGCCTAACGGGCGGTGCTGTGACTTGGCTGTTCAACTTGGTTTTAGATCTGTGATCTGTAATTTAGCATATGCAAGAGAGAATCTAATTCGTGTACAGTATGGTGTTACTAATAGGTGTGTGTTTGGTGGGTAAAGAGTGTCGTAGGATGAGGAATGATCAAACTGCACATTCACCTTTCGATGAGACCCTCTCGCAGACATCAGTCATGACACAGGTATACAATCACCAATACATACGTCAGATACCTACTTGATCTGCCAATACCCCTGTATTCCCTTTATCTCTGATGCTTTCGAGGTACCTTCATAATTCCAGTTTAAACCTATCGAATGTGCATGTACCTCTGAGCTGTCAAGCCTGGTTTTGAATGTTGAGCCAGTAATAAACTGTCTTCATTGTGTTTCGCGTTTCAGGAGATTCATCAATGTGTTGGCCGTTCATCAGATGGACGATTAACTCTGTCTCATGTGCTAGCATTCATTGATGGGTTATTAAAGATCCCCCCAGTCAGTGTCTCTGGCGAAAAGTAGGGGACTTGTCGCTGACACCCTGAACCACTTACAAACTCATGCCTGAACTGCGGGAAGCAAGAGGTCTGGTCCAGTGTGACCACTCCTCATTTTCATAAATGCCAAGGTGAGCCAATGAAAAAAGCCAAGAATTCACAAGGTTTCGGAAAAGCAATGATAATAGAAAACCAAGACGCCAAGGTGAACAACAAATAGCCAAGATCTTGTGAAAAAAGCCAAGGAGTGGTCACACTGGTCTGGTCGTCTTGGAGGTTTGTTCACACCTGGTTACGCATACATCAGAGACGGACTTGACAAGGCGCCACCAGGTTTTAGAGGAGGGAGACAACTTTGAAAGCTTATTCTTGAGATTGGACAGATGCTTGCTTTCTGGCTCTCCTGAGAGGAGACGTATACATTTGCTGCGGGCTTTGTGGAACGATCTTGAGTTTGCCTTCATTCGGATTTGCCTTCCAGGAGGATAATGCAAGTTGTTTTGAGGCAACTGCCTCGTCATCGGTTTCAGAGTACCAAGAGCGGGAGGAGGGGTAAGATAATTGAAGACTCTGTGGGATGAATCTGTGCATGAGAGCAGGTTTCTGTGGAAGAATTCCCAGGCTGAATTAATATCAGCAGCGGTGGATATAGGAGACCAGCCATTCCACCAAGTTTCGTCGAATCCGTCCACAAACTTTGAGATATCGTGCTGCATATCGTTTTTTGGCCCTATCTCGTCAATGGTGAAGAATCAAAAATTTCTAGTAGTTTGGATCTGCGATCCTTCACCAAAATGCAAATCATTCTCCTTGTACACACACCTACTGTCCCACCAGTTCATCCGAACCGTCCACAACTTTTGATGATATCGTGCTATATATCGGTTTCGCCTTATCTCTCAATGGTGAAGTCACTGAAAAATTAAGAGTCGGATTCAGATCCGGATCTCACCAAACTTGAATCAAATGTTTCATTGGTGACAACCCAACCTGCCACCAATTTCAATCCGAATCAGTTCACAACCTTTTGGAGATATCCTGCACACAAGCAGAAACAACAAACAGATCAGCCAGACAGGGTGAAAACTAACTCCTTCACCTGGTGTGTGGAGGTACAAAATCATTATTAAAATAAATAAATATCAACATTTGAATACATATCCCAAACCTAAAATTTACCCAAACAGCAATGATCTGAAAATAAATTACTTAAAACATAATCTTGTGGTTACTTTCGTCAGGAAAACGGATTCTGACCATATTTAGAAGATTCAGAGCTCATTACTCCGCCACGAAGTGGAAAATTAGTTTTCACCCCGTCTGTGAGCAGTATACTCAAGTGGTTATGGACAATTACTGATGAATTTGGAGGACCAGTTCGGTGTGTGACAAGACACACTGTTAGATTTTGGCGAAGATACGGACCTGGATCCGGCAAACGAGATTTTTTACGTGATTCTTCACCATTGAGAGATAAGGCGAAACCGATATATAAGCAGATATTCAAAAAAGTTATGGGACGAATCAGTGACTGAATTTGGAGGTACAAGTTCAGTGTGTGACAAGGACCACTGATTCGATTTAAAGTGAAGTACGGACCTGGATCCGGCCACGATATTTTTTACCTGTCTTCCCCATTGAGAGATAGGTTCAACAACGATATACCAACAGATATCTCAAAAGTTGGGATGGATTCAGACGAAACATGTGACACGGGTGTGTGACAAGAACGAATTGATTCACTTTGGTGAGGATGCAGATCCAGATCCAGAAAGGAGATTATTTTCATTGTTAAAGTGATTCTTCACAATTGAGGATAAGAATAGGGCAAAAACGACATATACAGTGCGTATAGAAAGTCTACCACTCCCTTCAAATTTTTCACCTTTTGTTGCCTTTCAAGCCTAGAGATTAAATTGAATCAAGTCAGACTTTTTCCACCTTTATAATAACATCAGAACCCACAACTTCCAAGTGGGAAAAAAATTTCGGAATTTTTTTTTAGGAAATTAATGAAAAATAGGAACGAGAATATCATGGTTGGATTGGTGCTCCACCCCCCCCCCCCCCCCCCACGTGATACTTGTTGGAAAGCACCTTTAACAGAATTACAGCTGTGAGTCTTGGGATAGGTCTCTTCCCAACTTTGCACACCACTTAATTGGGAAATATTGCCATTCTTCTGCAAATACTTGTTCAAGCTCAGTCAGTTGGCATGGGGAGGAGCATTGATGGACAGCAATTTCTATGTATGGCACAGATATTTGATTGGGGTCTGACTGGCCCCTCAAGGACATTTATCTTTTTGTTTCCTTAACACACTCCAGTGTACGAATTATTGTTTGTGCTTTGGGTCGTTGGGATTATAGTCTCTTGGTGGTGGTGGATTATCCAAAGGGAGCGTTGCTTCGTGTCGGGGTGGGGTATGTGAAATCTCGATATAAATTGTTTGTACGCGTGTAGCTTACCTGGTGGTGGTGGCAGCAGTTATTAAATTCCTATTTTACCTGGGCAACGTTGAGGTAAAGCACTCTTCGCACGGGTAAATTGTCCTCCTGAACATTTTCCTCTCATCAACCCCCCCTTCCCAAACCAAACAAACACAACAAAAGGAGCCTGTCAAAGCCTGTCATAGTGTGTGAGGACATTTCTAGTAGGAAGGGGCATTTCAATTCAGACATTTCAAACCTGGCCTCCAAGCCAGCGCCAACTGGGAATCCTCCGTCGTGCAAAGTCTTCCTCGGCCCACCTGAGCTCCTGATCACAATAGGAAAGCTTTCTTCCACCGATACATACAAAGCTTGTCGTCACAGCCGGATGGCAGTATGCTCTCCCCTCCTGGGCTGGTGCTCCTGCCTCTCACTTTGTTAGCTTCACGCTGTGGAAAACAAGGCATTTAGGATCTTGTGTATCTCTCCGCAGTGAGGCTGAGTCTTTGGGACTCTCACATCTCACGCGCAGGCAAGGTCGGTGGTCCTTGTCTCTACAGTCATCTCTCTGTCTCGCCCCCTGCCTGTCTGCATATCCCCCCTCCACCCCCCCCCTATTTCCAGTAGGGCGTTAGGTCCACCAGCACCCCTTCTAGTAAAAATACCAAATCAACATCACTACTCACCTCCACCCTTTCATTCCTCATTTTTCCCACCTTTGGAATAAACTTCCCACTCTCTTCAATCCCATTCTTCCCTCCAGGTCTTATCTCCCCATCCAAAGCTCAATCTTTTCTACCCCCATTCATCCACCCAAACTCACTTCAAATTCCTGCTTTCCATTCCTGAAAGTCCCTGTAGGTCCATATGTATACCCCGTGTTGCCCCACTCCCTTCCTTCCACAGATCTTCTAATGTCTCTGTTCACCACTGTTTGTCCTTTCCTCTCCGCCCACCCTTGTTGGCATTTGCTCTTTCTATATGAGGCCTCGACAGGTATCCAAAAAAAAAACTGAAAGGTGAACTTCAAATCCCAATTTCCAGCTTTCTTGCAGAGGCCAGCAGGTTTTCGCTCCTAGATTCTGTATTTGCTTTTGCATCATTTTCTCTCTATCCTGACACAGTGCCCCAGTCCCCTGCTGATAGAGAAAAAAAATCTCCATAAATGAATGCTGCACGACCATGCTTCAGAGTCGGAAGTTGTTCTTTGGGTGAATGTGCTCTGTTTTGCGCCAAACGTAACATTTTGAATTTCGGCCAAAAAATTCCATCGCGTTTCGTCTTAAGTCATGGTGGAGTTGATGCATGAATCAAATTTCAATGTTTTTCCTTGAAAGTTTCAGAGAAAATGATGGCTATTTATTCCTTTAATCTAATATGACTGTTATATACATGAACCTATGACTCACAGTTAGCAATAAAATATTCTCCGTGGGGAAAACCTCCTATTTTATAGTATTGCATATTCGGACAACGTTGCAGAGAAAAACATTTAAAGCGATGAAAATATATAGACACAGACAGAAAGACATATAGACATACAGACAAGAAGCAATCGTCTTGAATCGCCTTTGGGTGAGTACGAATAAGCACAATCAGTGACATGGACAATTAACCACAAACTTATTTGAAACAAATACTTCTCCCTTAAGGTGCAGTATGATCTGCACACACAAAAATTGTAGGCCGATGTTTGCAATAGCGCGGAATGGAGTAGCCAATTCCACTTACATTATACATGTGCGAATAAAAGGGTGTGACCCTCAGTCAGTTAAAACTTACGTAATTATAAACTAACTGAAGAACCTAAGTTGCCGTGGAAATTCAATGGATAGGGACAGTATTTAAAATATTTCCTGCATGACAATAACAAAACATATTACTCGATCACTCCATGCAAAAACATGGCATGTATAAGAACATAACTCACTCAAGGCCTGAAATGGCAGGGTGTTACATAACCTGTCTAAAGCAATCTTTTTTTAATAACATGGCGACCGTGTAAACACTATCAGTAATTAAATGTGTTGTTGACAACAAATACTTATAACCCAAACATACATCTTCAAATACAGATTACTCGATCACTCAAGGAAAAAAAAAACCAAAAAAAACGCAGCCGCTATTTAAGACAAGAACCCGATCGAGGCTGAAGGGCCAATTATTCTGGTTTTACCTGGGGTCATTTTTTTTTTTTGATCCAACATAGCTGTCAATCTTCTGGATGAAAGAGGAGGTCGTGCAAAGTTTGGTTGCACTGGTTCAACGCAGCCTCCGAATGATAAATGAACAAAAAAACCAAACACAAACCTTCTCTTTTATATAACTATACTACACAGTACTACTATAAAAAAGTACTCTTCGTTGCCACTCACTGGAGAGAGGGGTGAACCTGGACTGCGGCATTGCCTGAAAATATGCTCCTGCTCCACTCATCTTGGTGAGCAGAGGATGGAGTGGAGTGTCCATCATCAAGCAAACTTGGTTTATAATACAAGTATATATCATACATATATATTATATATAACGGTATATACACAACACTTAATATATATAAATATCGTTACGGATATGGAACCATATGCATTCAACATACAGATGTTCGCAAAAGTCAGTTATGGTCGTCAAGTATGTGTGTATCAGTCCCTTCCTTTTGTCTAGGAGAGAATCAAAGGCGTGCGTTTGCGATTTCTTAGTTAGGTTATAGATCTAACAAGCCATCTAACAACCATCCCATCTGCATGACCCACCTCGGCCATCACGGATCCACCACCAACCAGCTGCCTTCTCGTCCTGATGTGCCAAGGCAAGATCTCACAGGTCCGGTTTCTCGGCTCCCACAAACCGTAACTCTTTCACGAAACGACCTTTGACAACATTTGATACTGTGCTCGACAAGTACGAACCCCACGTGGCAAGAGTGGGTGGGGTTTCCCCGCAGGGGCCGAAACCCCGCCCACGGAAGGGCGAGTCCATGGGAGCCTGCCCAATCAGGGCGGGGAGTGAGGTCTGTTCGAGGCGAGCCCGCCGTGAGGGAGGTCATAAATCCCGAGCACTCTCCGGGGGTGGTTTTGGGGATTTGCAGAAGGGGTTGTTACGAAGGTTGTTCGGAGGTTTTTCGACGGAGTTGTTGTTGAGCGTGCAGTTCTTTGAAGCGGGTGGTTGAGCAGAAGGTCGTGAAGGAGGCTAACTGTCTCTGCTGGCCCTCTACAAAGGAAAGGAAAGAGCGACCCTGACCCCCCTCCGTGGGACCCCGCTATTCATCCACCTGAGCTCCCGCCACAAACCACGAGTCCAACGTGCGGACATGGCGACCAAAACAAACTGACCTTTGTCAGGTGGCCGCTATCAGGAGCATCCCCTTAACTCCGAGGTCAGTACCCAGCGGACTTTGACCCCCAGCTCGTGCTTCTCTCAGCTACGAGGGGTCATAAAGAACTCTGGGTTATTTTTATTTTTGTGTGGGTGTGTCTGCGTGTGGGCCCGTCTTTAAGTGGAATGAATAAGTGTTTTTGGATCATTGTTAAATATTCCTTGCTTGCAATATTCGTGCAAGTCTTGCTTTGTGTCTTCATTTACCGTAAATATCATCACAGAAAGTAGCTTCAGAACCTCTCCAAATGGCAGATCCACAACCCCTGTCACAAGTTCCACATCAGTTAGATTACTCAACATAATTGGAACCCACAACCTCAAAATAGTGTCAGACAGTCAGTCAACACAGCAATCGCAATTCCTTTTATTCAAACTTATTTATCTACTTTTATTAAAGTTTACTACAATGTTGACCACTTTAATCATATACCCATTTATATGAATAATTAAGCGATAAACACTTTACCTTGTTGGCATGTTCCATAACCACAGCAAACTCCTCTAACCATAGACTCTCACTGTCATTCAAATTTCAATACCGCTCATCAATAACCGATTTTAACAAGCGCCTGCTATCCAGCAACACCAACAAAATAATATTCATGCTTATTGAGTCCCCCGGACTCTGTATAGAATGATTTGATGAATTTTGATGTGTGGACAGTGGCTGTGAAAACGGGGAAAGCAGGGGGGGCGAAAACACCTCAATGGATAGCGTTATGAACGTAGTTGTGTGTGCACTTGACAATGTTTTTTTGACAGACAAATGAAGTATGCGAGAAAAACGGTATTTTTAATCGCGCTATTATTATATTGCGAACGCCAACCATGATGACGTGCTAAACATACCCTATTTTGTGTTCCCATAACGGCCTTTACAACAAGAACGAATATAATAGCTTCATGGTCCTAGGGGACCCATATGTTCAAAAGAACATACCCTTATTTTATATGTATTTGACAGCCTTGGTGTTGGCGTAGTGATTAGGTAGCAGCTTGGGATCAAAAGGTCCTGAGTTCAAGCCCCGTTGGCCGCTTGAATTAATACACCAGACCAGGGAGGTTGACTCAGCTGTCATCCTTCCGAGGTCGGCGAAGTGAGTACCAGTGTAACTGGGCCTGGTGTATGCAACGTTAGTAAGGTGTACCATATCCTGTGTCGTAAGAGCGCCAGGTTTGCGTCAGGAAGGGCATCCGGCGTAAAAACTTAAGCCAAATCACTATGCGGATCATACGGATGACGCTGTGGCGACCCCCACGGGAGCAGCCGAAAGAAGAAGAAGACACGAAATCATCACAGAATGTTCCCAGTCCGTTATCCATCCCTTCTGCATTGTCGCTGGTCGGAATCTGAGTTTTAGGCGGGTTTTATCACCGGTAATCGACAATTTGTAGCGGGACGTCTGGCAGGCCCGCTCGATCTGCATCCGAGCCGGAAGGTGGTGGCAGAGTGGTAGTCGGTAGGAGTAATTTTTACGCTGCTCGTAAGGTGAATCCGGTTCAGCCAGGCGTTCCGAGGCGGGATCCCCGCGTACGAGACGCGTGGATACTTCAGGGTACATTGAATAGACAAAATAACCCTACGCCACCGGGGGTCGAGATATGGTGTTCGCACGGTGCGGTTAAACGACCCGCCGGCTCGCCGGAGTTATCCGAAGCGACGGCCTCATTCCGGGGAGTTTGAGTGGAGATTGACGCAAGCCTTCCCCACGTAGTGGTCGTTCTCGCCAGCAGACTCCCGGCCCACACAATAGATATCTATATATTAGAGTTTGTAAAGAAGCATCAATCGTAGCTTTAACGAGTAGTGTATCAAACCTCTAACTCTGGAGGAGCAGAATCTGCTGGTTTGACTCCCTTCATGCCTCAGTCGCCAAAGCAGGTCCAACTTGCATACTTTCTCTCCAACACAAAACAAGAAAGTACTTCTTTTACAAATAAATCACTCATTGTCAACCATAATTACAAGCAAGAGAGAAATTCAAGCAACTAGTCACCTGCTCACCGATGGGAATGTGCCGGGGGGGGGGGGAGCGGGGTCATGTTATCCTCCTCTCTAGGGTATTAGATTACAGTAGATCTAGTCCTCGGATGTTTCAGGTCTGTGTGGTTGGGGGTGGGGGGGGGGGTTGCATGAAAGGAAATAATGTCTTCAAAGAAGGTTTGGGTTTCCTCCTTTCAGTTTCGTGTTAAACTGCAGTGTGAATGTTTAGAAAGTAGATCATCAGTTTTGTGTTTATATCTTTATACTTCCGGTAGAAGGCTACCCACAAAGCCATGATAAGCTATTTATACACGTTAACACGGCATTTGCCAAAGAGGGAAAAAAAAACTTCGGGAGGGAGATTATTATTAGTACTGCAAAACCCCAACATTTGCGGGGGATATTATTTATAAAAATGCTTGTGAATGCGGTGCATTGTTTCAAAGGGTTCCGGGTTTGGAATTCCGGTTCGGATTCCGGTTCCAGGTTTTGGAACTCAACAGGTCTCCTTCAGGGCTCTCTGCTGAGATCTCAACGTTAGAGTTTCCGGTTGTTATCGTCCGTTTTAAAACTGTTTATTCTCTTCACTTACATGTTACGATGTGCTGTTCCTAGTTCGGTTTTGTTTCAAAAATCGTCGCTATTTTGTGAGATTTTGTCGCTTTGTATACGGACGCTTGAGGCGACCTTGAGCGCCTTCCAGGTATATCGTGTTTTGCTTTTTTCTCCCATTTACCTTTCAATTTCTATCTCTCCCACTTTCTTAACGTCCCCCATCCGCTCCCAATTAATCACTCTATTTCTTATCTTAAATCAAAAACCAAAACAACAAAAAAAACGCAATCTTTCTCCTTCCTCACTCACGACTCTGCGATTCTTCTTCTTCTTCGTCTTTTTCCTCTTCTCTTCTTTCTTCTCTCATGTCATCTGTTCTTCTTCTCCTTTCGATTTCTACAACACTTACAATGAACCTAATCTGTTTGAAAATCTCTCAAACATAAAATAATAATAAAAACGATCTTTTACATGCTTCATCTACCATTTCACACGTGTGGTACTCTTTACTGTACTCATAATGCACTACTCTGCTAACTATTTAAACAGACCTGCCTCAATTCGACTCTCCTTCATACCTTGCTAAAAAAATCCAACTGTTACAGGCGTTCTTCTGCTCCATTCTCTGGATTCGCCTTTATTGCCATCCATCAAGATTGTGTTTAATCGGCATCTCTGCCTAAACTTTAAAAACCCCAGTTTGCTATGAATGTTCGCTTTTCCATCAACCATCTTTTTTCCAACTTCAGTGCAACTCACCCCTCTCACCCTCACTCTCAAAGCAACCATCCCACTCTTCTCCTTCCAAGCCTCCTTCTACTCTCTTCAAAAACGTCCCCCTCACCTTCTCCCACCATTCATCCCCCTCACTCATTTTCTCATAAGTTGCCCCCCCTCTCATCCACAAAGCTGCTCCTTCCATGCCCTCTCACCTCCTTCTCTCACTCCACCTCCTTCAATCCTCAATGCCTTCTTCCCCTCTCTTGCCCCCCTCTCCCCCAGAGCCTTTTCTCGTCCTCATCCGGCCCCCTCACTAGCTATTCTGCAATCCCCCACACTCTTTCAACAACCTCCTTACCTACCCTCGTCCCTTGTCCTACCCTCCCCTCCCCCACCAAAAGCCTCCTCCTTCCCTCTTCATTAAAAGTGTGAACCTCAAATATCCAGGGCCTTCGCTCAAACCTTCAGATCTTTCATACAGGTTGCCACTGACAACCAAACATAATCTGCCTACAGAAACTTTCCTCCCCCCCAAGACTTATCTGACTCCCAAGTATCTCTCCCTGGTTACTCCTCCTCCGTTATGACAGACCTGAGCCTCGTCCTGTGGAGGAGTTACTCTCTTCATCAAAGACTCTATTCCTCATCTCCATGGCACTGCCCTCACTCCCCACACCCCAGGAATACCTCTGGCTACGGCTTCCCTCCATTCCCACCTCATGTTTATATGTGTACTGTACCGTCCACCTAACAGTGATGACTCCATCTACACCTCACTATCCGAAACATGGACCACTTCTATCTTCTCATCCAACTCTCTCTTCCTCATATGTGGCGACTTCAATTGTTATCATGCAGTTGGCGAGGTGGGGTACCTCTCTCACCTGTTCATGGCCCTCAGCAAAAGCTTTCTGCGACTCATGGGACTGACTCAATCGGTCAACTCCCTACCCGGATCCCAACCAATGGTACTCCATCTATTCCTGGATCCGATTTTGACAAACTTCCCTGACAATATCTGCTGCTCTTCCTCCGCTCCATCGGTTCTTCTGACCACGTTCTTGTCAAAGTGGACATCTCTCTAGCTATTATCAGAGAACCACCTCACCGCCGATCGAGTCTGGCATTTCACTCAAGGCCGACTGGCAGGGCTCCAAGCAGCCCTCAAACTTATAGACTGGTCTCCTATCGCAACTTTCTCCAACATCAACTCTTCCTGGGATCTTTCAAAGGAACTTGCTCTCCCTCATGCAAGATTTATCCCCTCTCGTCTTCAGTGTCCTACCCTTCCTTCCCGCCCTTGGTTCACTGAAGCTTGTGGTGAGGCAGTTGTCCTGAAACAACTTGCCTTTGCCTCATGGAAAGCAAACCCAACTGAGGGCAATCTCAGTTCCTTCCATAAAAGCTCGGAACAAGTGTATATCTACCTCAGGAGAGCCAGAAAACAACATCTTTCTCATCTCAAGGCTGAACTCTCAAACCTCTCTCCCTCCTCAAAATCCTGGTGGCGTCGAAATAAATCTGTTTCTGGTGTATGTTCCCCCTCCATCCCTCCTTACCTCAAAAGGCCGCACTGCTGATACCGCATGTGAAAAAGCTGAATGCCTAACTCGGTGTTTGCAGCTAAATCTTGTGTCCAAAACCATCACTTTCTCTACCCACTTACCCAGTCGCACCCAACTCGTCCCTACACTCTGTGTCCTTTTCTCCTGACAAGGTGGAGAGCTTGCTGCAACCTCGACTCAGATTCTGCAACCGGTCCAGACGGCATCAGCCCACGTGTCCTCAAAGCCTTGCTCTTCTGCTCTTGCTCACCCCTCTCTTTCTATTCACCCTCTCATTTGCTCAAGGTCATCTGCCATCTGCTTGGAAATCAGCAAACATCACTGCCCTGCACAAAAAGGTGCAAAAACGAATCCCTGCAACTACAGACCAATCAGCCTCTCCCAATCATCAGCAAGGTTATGGAAATCCATCATCGCTTCAGACATCAAATCCTTCCTCTTCTCCAATGGCTTGATTTTCTGATCATCAATTTGGTTCAGACCAGGTACTCTACCCTGGATATGCTGCTTCTGCTCTCCCAACAATGGATGGAAGTCTCAATGCCAGACAGGAAATCCGAGCCGTATCCTGGACATATCACGTGCTTTGACACAGTCTGGCACCCTGCCCTGCTCACCAAACTCTCTTCTTATGGTATCCAAGGCCATCTCCACTCATGGCTCACAGACTTCCTCTCCTGTCGAAGTCAACGATCTGTGGCCCTAAATTGAGTTCTTTCAATCCCCTCTTCCTGTCCAGGCTGGAGTTCCTCAAGGCAGCGTTTCTGGGTCCTGTTCTTTTTCTGGTTTTCATCAATGATCTCTCCGACTCTCTGGAAAACTCTACATCTCTTTGCTGATGACTCCACCCTCTGCCGTACCATCGGTCATCCCTCAGACCGGCAAGCAGCAGCTTCTTCGCTCACTGCAGATCTGGATAAAATCACAAACTGGTCTAACACGTGGAACATGTCTTTCATCCGGCAAATCTCACACTCTCACTATGTCTCTTCGAAAGGACGTTTAGAAAACCCCCCCATCCACTTCTCAACAATCCTCTGGAAGAAGTCCCCTCTTTCAAGCTTCTGGGTCTCACTATTCTGCATGACCTTTCCTGGAAAGCACATTTCAAACCTCGCTCCAAGCCAGTCGCCGACTGGGAATCCTTCATCGTTGCAAAGTCCTTCCTCGCCCCACTGAGCTCCTGGCCACTTACAAAGCTTTTTGTCGCCAGCCTGATGGAGTCTGCTGCTCCCCTCTGGGCTGGTGCTCCTTTCTTCCACATTTCTCGGCTTCACGCTGTAGAAACCAAGGCATTTCGCCGATCGATTGGCATCTCCCGCAATGAGGCTGGTCTTTGGGCCTCTCTCATTCACCGCAGGTTGGTCGGTGGTCTTTCTGTCTTCTACAGTCTTCTCTCCAGCTCGCCCCCCCCCCCCTGCTCTCTCTCTGCGATTTGTCCCCACCACATTTCCGCAGGCGGCTGAAGGTCTGCCAACAACCCCTTCTGGTAAAACTACCAAAATCACGAATCACTGCCACCTTCACTCTTTCATTCCTCTTTTTTCCCGCCTTTGGAATAAACTCCCTCACTATTCATTCCATCTTCCCTCCAGGCCTTCAAAAACAGCTGTTCACCACCACCTCTTATCATCGCCCATTCCAAATCCTCGATCTTTTCTACCCCCGATAATCCACCCAAGCCCACCTCCTTCAAATTCCCTGCTTTCCTTCCTGAAAGTCCCTGTAATGTCCATCTTCTATTCCCCATGTTCCCCGTCCCATCCCTCTCCCTTCCACAGATCTCCTAATGTCTCTGTTCCCCACTGCTTTTGTCCTTCCCACTCCCTCCCCTCTTGTCTCATGTCCCCCATGTCTCATGTCCCCATGATGTGCGTTGTGTGTTAGCTCTCACACGAGCCTCGACAAGGTATACAAAAAAAAAAGGGAAAAGGAGGAATAGTTTAAAAAAAAAAT
>CM068958.1:65502103-65518726 GCA_035128595.1 Eptatretus atami | reverse complement strand
TCGGATAACTCCGCGAGCCGGCGGGTCGTTTAACCGACCGTGGAACACCAATATCTCGACCGCGTGGCGTAGGGTTATTTTGTCTATATCCAATGTACCTGAGTATCCACGCGGTCTCGGCTACCGGGGATCCACGCCCTCGGAACGCCTGGCTGAACCGGATTCACTCTACCAGCAGCGGTAAAATTACTCCTACCGACTACCACTCTGCCACCCACCTTTCCGGCTCGGATGCAGTCGAGCGGCCTGCCCAGGACGCACCGGCTACAATTCGTCGGCATTACCGTGATAAAACCCCACCGCCTCAACTCAGATCCGAACCATGCAGGGTGACACAATGCAAGAAGGGATGGAAACGGACTGGGCAACATTCTGTGATGCTTTCTGTCTTCTTCTTTTTCGGCTGCTCCGTTGCGGGGTCGCCACAGCGATTCATCCGTAATGATCCGCATGTGATCTTGGCTTAAGTTTTTAAACGCCGATCGCCTTCCTGACGCACACCCTGCGCTCGCCTCTTACGACACAAGGGATATGGTAAACCATATACTACCCGGTGCAATACAACCAGGCCACGTACACTTACTTCACTATCGCGACGCCGACCAAGGATGACGGCTGAGTCAACCTCCTGGTGTGTATTGAATTCAAGCGGCACAAGCGGCTTGAACTCAGGACCTTTTGGATACCAAGCTGCTCACGCTAATCCATAGCCACACCAGGCTTGTTCAAATACATATAAAAATAGGGTTATGTTCTTTTGTGAACATATGAGTCCCCTTGGGCCATGATGCTATTTTATATTCGTTCTTGTTGTTAAAGCCGTTATGGGAACATACAGAATATGGGTACGATGTTTGGAGCTGCAGCGTCATCAACGGTGTGCGTCTCGCATATACTTATGATATAGCGGCGATTAGATACCTTTTTTCCTCGGCATCTTACCTGTTTAGTCATAAGAACAATCATTGGTCAAGGTGCACACACAAACAACAGTATATAACCTATTCCTTGAAGGTGTTTTTTCGGCCCCACCTGCTTTCCCGTTTTCACGCCACTGTCCACACAAAATTCATCAATCAATTCTATACAGAGTCCGGGGGACTCAATAAGCATGAATATTATTTGTTGGTGGTTGCTTGGATATGCAGTGCAGCTTGTTAAAATCGGTTATTGATGACGGTTTGAATATTTGAATGACAGTGAGAGTCTATGGTTAGATGGAGTTGCTGTGTTATGGACATGCCAACAAGGTAAAGTGTTTATCGCTTAATTTATTATCATATAAAGTGGTATATGATTAAAGTTGGTCATATGTAGTAATACTTTGAATAAAAGTAGTAATTAAATAAGTTTGAATAAAGATATTGCATTGCTGTGTTGACTGACTGTCTGGACACTATTTTGAGGTTGTGGGTCCATTTATGTTGAGTAATCTACTGATGTGGACCTGTGACCAGGGTTGTGGATCTGCCATTTGGAGAGGTTCTAAGCTATTTCTGTGATGATTTATTTACAGTAAATGAAGACACAAAGCAAGACTTTGCACGAATATGAAAGCAAGGAATATTTACAATGATCCAAAAACACTTATTCAATTCCACTTAAAGACGGGCCCACACGCAGACACACACACACACAAATAAAAATAAACCCAGAGTTCTTTATTGGACCCTCGTAGCTGAGAGAGACGAGCTGGGGGTCAGAGTCCGGCTGGGTACCTGACCGTCGGAGTAAGGGGATGCTCCGTGATGCGGCACCTGACAAAGGTCGTTTGTTTGGTCCCCAGTCGCACGTGTGGGACTCGTGGTTTGTGGCGGAGCTCAGGTGGTGAATAGCGGGGTCCACGGAGGGGGGTCAGGGTCGCTCTTTCCTTTCCTTGTAGAGGGCCAGCAGAGACACGTTCGCCTCCTTCACGACCTTCTGCTCAACCACCCGCTTCAAAAGAACTGCACGCTCAACAACAACTCCGTCGAAAACCTCCGAACAACCTTCGTAACAACCCCTTCATAGCAATCCCCCCCAAAAAACCCACCCCTCGGAGAGTGCTCGGGAATTTATGGACCTCCCTCAACGGGGCGGGGCTCGCTCGAACAGACCTCACTCCCCGCCTGATTGGGCAGCTTCCCATGGACTCGCCCTCGCTGGCGGGTTCGGGCCCCTGCGGGGGAAACCCCACCCACATCTTCCACGTGGTTGCGTACTTGTCGAGCAACAGTATCAATGTTGCAAAGGTCGTCGTGAAAGAGTTACGACGTTTGTGGGAGCCGAGAAACCGGAACCGTGAGATCTTGCCTTGGCACATCAGGATGCGAGAAGGCAGCTGGTTGGTGGTGGATCGTGATGGGCCGAGGGGTCATGCAGAATGGATGTTGTTAGATGGCTTGTTAGATCTAATAAACCTAACTAAAAGAAATCGCAACGCACGCCTTTGATTCTCCACTAGACAAAAGGAAGGGATCTGACTACACACATACTTGACGACAATAACTGACTTTTGGACATCTGTATGTTGAATGCATATGGTTTCCATATCCGTAACGATATATATATATATATATATATATATATAAGTTGTGTATATACAGTTATATATATTATGTATGTATATATACTGTATATATACAACCAAGTTTGCTTGATTGATGGACATTCCACACCCATTCCTCTGCTCACCAAGATGAGGTGGAGCAGGAGCAATTTTCAGGCAAATGCGCAGTCCAGGTTTCACCCCTCTCTCCAGTGAGGTGGCACGAAGGAGTACTTTTTTATAGTAGTACTGTGTAGTATATTATATAAAGAAGAAGGTTTGTGTTTGTTTTTTTTGTTCATTTATGCATTCGGAGCCTGCGTGAACCAGTGCAACCAAACTTTGCACGACCTCCTCTTTCATCCAGAAGATTGACAGCTATGTTTGGATCAAAAAAAAAAAAAATGACCCCAGGTAAAACCAGATAATTGGCCTTCAGGCCTCGATCGGGTCTTGTACTTAAATACGGCCTGCGTTTTTTTTGTTTTTTTTCTTCCTTGGAGTGATCGAGTAATCTGTATTGTGAAGATTGTATGTTGAGGTTATAGTAATTTGTTGTCAACAACACATTTAATTACTATAGTGTTTACACGGTCGCCTGTTATTAAAAAAAGATTGCTTTAGACAGGTTTATTGTAACACCTCCATGTTCAGGCCTTGAGTGAGTATGTTGCTTATACACTGCCTGGGTTTTTGCATGGGAGTGATCGAGTAATATGTTTTGTTATTGTCATGCAGGAAATATTTAAATACTGTCCCTATCCATTGAATTTCCACGGGCAACGTTAGGTTCTTCAGTTAGTTATAGATGTACGTAAGTTTACTGACTGAGGGTCACATACCCTTTTATTCGCTACATGTATAATGTAAGTGGAAATGGCTACTCCATTCCGCTATTGCAACATCGGCCTACAATTTTTGTGTGTGCAGATCATTACTGCACCTTAAGGGGAATATTTGTGTCAAATAAGTTTGTGGTTATTGTCCATGTCATGATTGTGCTTATTCGTCTCACCCCAAAGGGGATTCAAGACGATTGCTCTTGTCTGTATGTCTATATGTCTGTCTGTCTGTGTCTATATATTTTCACTTTAAAATGTTTTTCTCTGCAACCGCTTGTCCGATTGATGCAATACTATAAACATAGGAGGTTTTCCCCACGGAGAATATTTTATTGCTAACTGTGATGTCATAGGTCATGTGATATAACAGTCATATTAGATTAAAGGAATAAATAGCCATCATTTTCTCTGAAACTTTTCAAGGAAAAACATTGAAATTTGATTCATGTCATCAACTCCCCATGACTTGAAGACGAAACTGCGATGGAACTTTTTGGCCGAAATTCAAAATGTTACGTTTGGCGCAAAACAGAGCACATCACCCAAAGAACAACTTCCCGACTCTGAAGCATGGTCGTGGCAGCATCATGTTATGGAGATTTTTTTTCTCATCAGCAGGGACTGGGGCACTTGTCAGGATAGAAGAGAAAATAGATGAAGCAAAATACAGAAAAATCTAAGAGGAAAACCTGCTGCCTCCTGCAAGAAAGCTGAAATTGGGATTGAAGTTCACCTTTCAGTTTTTTTTTTTGGATACCTTGTCGAGGCTCATATGAGAGCAAATGCACAACAAGGGGGCGGGAAGGAAAGGACAAAACAGTGGTGAACAGAGACATTAGAAGATCTGTGGAAGGGAGAGGGATGTGGCGGGCACACGGGGTATACAATATGGACACTACAGGGACTTTCAGGAAGGAAAGCAGGGAATTTGAAGGTGGGTTTGGGGTGGATTAATGGGGGTAGAAAAGATTGAACTTTTGGATGGGGGAGATAAGACCTGGAGGGAAAATGGGATTGAAGAGAGTGTGGAAGTTTATTCCAAAGGTGGGAAAAATGAGGAGATGAAGGGTGGAGGTGAGTAGTGATTCTGATTTGTTTATTTTTACTAGAGGGGTTGCTGTGTGACCTTAAGCGCCTATGGAATATGGGGGGGGGGGTGGGGGGGACATATCGCAGACAGAGCAGGGGGCGAGCCAGAGAGGAGACTGTAGAAGACAAGGACCACCGACCTGCCTGCGTGTGAGAGTGAGAGGCCCAAAGACTCAGCCTCACTGCGGGAGATACCAATGATCCTAAATGCCTTGTTTTCCACAGCGTGAAGCTGACAAAGGTGAGAGGCAGGAGCACCAGCCCAGAGGGGAGAGCAGTACTCCATCCGGCTGTGGACGAAAGCTTTGTATGTGATCAGGTGGAAGAAAGCTTTCTATGTGATCAGGAGCTCAGGTGGGCCGAGGAAGGACTTTGCACGACGGAGGATTCCCAGTTGGCGACTGGCTTTGGAGGCCAGGTTGGAAATGTCTGAATTGAAATGCCCCTTCCTACTAGAAATGTCTCACACACTATGACAGGCTTTGACAGGCTCCTTTGTTTGTTTGTTTGTTTTGGGGAAGGGGGGGTGGTATGAGAGGGAAAATGTTCAGGAGGACAAATTTACCCGTGCGAAGAGTGCTTTAACCTCAACGTTGCCCAGGTAAAATAGGAAATTGTAATAACCTCTGCCACCACCACCAGGTAAGCTACACGGTACACATTTATATCGAGAATTTACACATACCCCACCCCGACACGAGGCAAAGCCTCCCTTGGTAAATCCACCACCACCAGAGACTTATAATCCCAACGACCCAAAGCACACAACAAAATCTACACTGGAGTGGTTAAGGAACAAAAAGATAAATGTCCTTGAGGGGCTCAGTCACAGCCCCAATCAAATATCTGTGCCATGACATGAAGATTGCTGTCCATCAATGCTCCCTCCCCATGCAACTTGACTGAGCTTGAACAGTATTTTGCAGAAGAATGGGCAAATATTTCCCAATTAAGGTGTGCAAAGTTGGGAGAGACCTATCCCAAAGACTCACAGCTGTAATTGCTGTTAAAGGTGCTTCCAACAAGTACAACGTGGGGGGGGGGGGGGGGTGACACCAATCCAACCATGATATTCTCGTTTCCTATTTTTCATTAATTTCCTGAAAAAAAATTCCGAAATTTTTTTTCCACTTGGAAGTTGTGGGTTCTGGTGTTATATAAAGGTGGAAAAAGTCTGACTTGATTCAATTTAATTCTAGGCTGAAAGGCAACAAAAGGTGAAAATTTTGAAAGGGAGTGTAGACTTTCTATACGCACTGTATATGTCGTTTTTGGCCCTATCTCTATCTCTCAATTGTGAAGAATCACTTTAACAATGAAATAATTCTCCTTTCTGGATCTGGATCTGCATCCTCACCAAAGTGGAATCAATTCGTCCTTGTCACACACCCGTGTCCACCAAGTTTCGTCCGAATCCATCCCCAACTTTTTGAGATATCGTGTTGTATATCGTTGTTGGACCTATCTCTCAATGGTGAAGAATCAGGTAAAAAATTCTCGTTGCCGGATCCAGGTCCGTATCTTCACTAAAATCTAATCAGTGTGTCCTTGTCACACACTGAACTTGTCCTCCAAATTTCATCAGTATTCGTCCATAACCATTTGAGATATACTGCTCACAGACGGGGGTGAAAACATAATTTTCCACCTTCGGTGGCGGAGGTAATGAGCTGCTGAATCTTCTAAATATGGTCAGAATCCGTTTCCTTGACAGAAAGTAACCACAAGATGTATGTTTTAATATTAATTTGATTTCAGATCATTGCTGTTTGGGTAAATTTTAGGGTTTGGGATATGTAATTCAAATGTGATATTTATTTATTTTAATTATGATTTATTTGTGACCTCCATCACCAAAGGTGAAGGAGGTTATGTTTTCACCCCTGTCTGGCTGTCTGTTTGTTTGTCTGCTTGTGTGCAGGATATCTCAAAAGGTTGTGAACTGATTCGGATGAAATTTGGTGGGCAGGTTGGGTGTGCGACCATGACAATTTGATTCAAGTTTGGTGAAGATCCGGATCTGAATCCGACTACTATAATTTTTTCAGTGATTCTTCACCATTGAGAGATAGGGCGAAACCGATATATAGCACGATATCTCAAAAAGTTGTGGACGGATTCGGATGAAACTTGGTGGGACAGGTTAGGTGTGTGACAAGGAAGAATTGATTTGATTTTGGTGAAGATCCAGATCCAACTACTAGAAATTTTGAGTGATTCTTCACCATTGAGAGATAGGGCCAAAAACGATATGCAGCACGATATCTCAAAGTTGTGGACGGATTCGGACGAAACTTGGTCGACAGGTTGGGGTGTGGCAAGGAAGAAATTGATTCAATTTTGGTGAAGATCCGAATCCTGATCTGGATACGAGAATTATTTATTTTTTAAAGTGATTCTTTACCATTGAGATGAGAGAGAGGGCCAAAAACGATATACTACTGTATAGCATGATATTTCATAAATGTATTGGGCCAGATATGTTCTCTTGGATCAGGCATTGCGTGGCAGAGGTATACGCTCTCCCGAGTGCCCCTCCAGTTGATGCTGTGTCACCCATCCCTGCAGTTGTGTTGGAAAATGTTTTCTCAGAATTTGAAGGCCGATTTGGATTGATTATTGTGAATGACGGATGACATGCAGAAGTTTATTCATAATTCGAGAATATCTAAATGATACCATAAAAAAATTAAATAAACTAAAACTTGTAAGTCTAATGCATGTAGATGTATCAAATTTATGTCAGTATCTCAAATAACAACAAAACGATTCAACGTTCTTTTTGATACAGCATGTCCACTTTCGGACACCCTGTATTTTGCTAATGTGGGAATTGTATAACGTGATGGTAACCCCTCTTTCCCAGTTATCAGTTTGATAAGTACTGAAGTGTATAGAGTTCCAGGGTGATAGTTGAGCATGTCAGGACCAACTAAAATGTTGAGACATTCCACTAACCCCATTGATAGCTTTAGCTTTGCTTAAAGCTGGGTTTAGCTATGCTGTAGAAAATAATTATCTTTTTAAGAACTTTTTAAAAACCACTGCCTGATATGTATTATCACATCCACTTGACAAATAGTACATCCAGAGTCCAGCTGCTAAGCGATGGTTGATTGTAAACCAGCTGCTAAGCGATGGTTGACCCTTATCCCTGCCAAAACATATTATGATGTGACAAGGTGATGTCATGGCAGGTGTCACGTATGTCCAATGGCACGGTGATTGCAGCACTGGAGAACCACTCACCTATAGCGAACTTGTCAGCCGTCGTCGCAGCTGGCAGCCGGCACGAGGATCTGAGCCTGCTTGGCAGTACGCATTGCCTTCGTGCCAGTGCTTTCCTGGTAAGAAAACCCTTAAAACATCGATTTGCTCGATTCATATGTTTAGTTTTCATTTACTTGTATATTTAAAGAGCTAAGACTCAACATGAGTAGATGGTGGACAAATCAACCTGGTAATTGGGATTTAACCTGATTCATGATGATTAACCAGCCTCATGAGCTAAATAATTATAATCAGATGTGAATGCAAACCTTGTAATGTTTGTCATTTACACCAAGAACCTCACTCAGTAGAGTGATCCAGGCTGAACAGTTTATATTTTGTATCCCACTGATGGACCGGATCTGGTTCTGGACCTTAACCAAAATCGAATCGGCATGGCCTTGTCAACTGCCCAACTCATCCACCAAATTTCATCTGAATCCGTCCATAACATTTTCAACTAGAGGGGGAGCACTCGGTAGAGTGCAAAACCTCCGCCGCCAATACTGCTGGGTCACTTAAGTGAACTGATATCCTATTCATTGTAGGTCAAAACAGATCAGCTCTCTGAACCACGATTGAATAAGCTAAACTAGATCGATGCGCATGTAGAATGCCAAAAAAAAAAAATCGAAATTTTTTTGAAAAAAAGTTGCAAATTTTTTTTTTTTCTCTAACAAATTTATTTATTTTTGGTTGGAAATCACTTAAAACATGTAGAAATGCAAAAACAAAAATTCAAATATTTTTTCAAAATGGCCGCCATAGCGGCCATATTGGACTTTGGACCAAGTCCAAAATCTAATGGCATGATCCTTGGACCATACCTAATCCCCACCAAGTTTCACCGAAATCCGTCCAGGAGTTTTTCCGTAATACTGTTCACAAAAAAACAAACAGACAGGGGTGAAAACAGTAACCTCCGTCCATCTTCGATGGCGGAGGTTAATTATCCTGCTCACAGACAGACCAACAGAGGTTAAACCATAACCCCTGTCCATTTTTGGTGGTGGAGGTAATAAATTGAAAGGAAAGAATAGGAGAAAAAGACTTATCACAATAATTATTTTGTAGAAATCTCTATTAAAAGAAACCCGCACGCACAATATCTTGATCGGCTTCTGGCATATATCTTGCTTGATCAAATGGAAGATCAAGAGGGAACCCGAAGAAGTAACGAGCAAAGATGGAGTCATCAGGAAGAACCTAGATACGATTTGGGTTTCAGCCGCTACTCCACAACCCTCAAACCGTTCCATGTGCAGCCAAATGAGCCTTCCAGAAAACTTTCTGCAAGAATTCACTTCTCTTTGGAGAGATAACTCACTCGCATGACAAATAATAAAGACAAAGGTGGAATGATAAGACGAAGAATTAAAACCTGAACCCCACACGATGCCTGTGTGATGTCCTGAGGAAGGGTCCGCTCAGGGAGGCTAACAATAGCAGAGTTCTCTGTGGGCAATGATGGGTCTGGAAGTATCGTGTCCAGGCCACGTGCCCTCCTCACACATGGGTGTTTTGTCCAATGCCACTATCTCTGGGGCTGTCTTCACAGGACGTCTCTTCATTGCCGCCTGAGCGTCCCAAGCTCTTCTGCCGCCGACGGTACCGAGCACACTTTTCCAAACCGAACTATTGCTTAACTGAACCACTGAACTGGACCCTGAACAGAACCACTGCCAAACTGGAACCCGAACTGGACCCTGAACTTTTTGTGCATGTTTGTGCTTGGCAACCACAATGTAAATGTCTTATTGCTTTTTGTGAAAGTTGTTGCTGACATAAGTGCTTGATCAAATGGATAAGGAAAGCAGAAAAGAGTTAGGATATTGATCGCAAGTGAGAATGAGTGATTGTTTTGAATGGTTGTTGATATCTGCTGCTTGTTTGTCTTCGCAGACAAATCGAAGAACAAGCACGTTTAAGATCCGACGGTGCATTGAAAAGGTTGGCGGAAACCTCGAGTGAGTACGATGCAACCAAAATGTACATAAACGCTTTCCTGGATTATTTTTGGATCTTTTTGTTCGCTGGGAATGCCTATAATGGGAAATTGTGCGAGCAACGGACTGACAAATCAGAGGGAAATTTGGAAGTTAACAGACCCTAAAATCTGGGTCTCTGAAATTTCCAGATTTTTTTTTGTTATATATAAATAGACACTATTTCTCAGAATTTGCCTAACTAATTATGGTGCATTTATTAACTAATTACCGAAGTAACAGTCTGATGTTTGTGCAACCAACTTCAAAGACATTATATGCTTAGGGTGAAAAGTTTATATCCCAGGCAGAAAAAGTGCAATGTTATTTTGTAAAGTAAGACCAGTTCTGCACTATAAAGGGTATCACATTCAATTGGTCTAAGTCTGGTAGACTCCAGGCCCACAGACTGGCATCAGGGTAACGGACTGACAGCTTCTGAAAATATGTTAAAAGGAACAAAAACTTTATTTTGCTGAGAGTTTTATTAACGAGCTTTGGTACTAAATGAATTTTACAGCAAGTCCAAGAGACACAACACAATCCGAGAGAAGACCAGATCTTCCCCCAACTCATTCGTCCACTGGAACACTGGCCTGTATGCAAAAGGGTCCATGACTTACTACACACAATGAAACACAATCACAGCACATCCGCAAAACAGCAAAATTTAAACTAGACATTTCCATCAGTTTTGATAGTTCGAATGAAATCCATGTAACTTAAAAATGAGCAATAATTCAAAGGGTAACAATTTTAACTTTCATGTTTTCAAGTAGGATTGTAAGGATAAGGATTCTGTTTTAGACACCTGCCCTTTTCTTTTCGGTAGGCTCTTTTGATGGCATTGAGGTCAGGAATGCTGACATGTCCATACCCGTTTAGCTGGATTGGTCCATAGAATATGAAAAGATGGGCCACGTTATTTTGCATTGCTTGAAGGCCAATTGAATGACTCTTGGAATATCTCTTTCAAAAATTTCATTTCTGCTACCTTGGAGTTTCCTTCTGTGATTGATCATACTCAACCAATGTGAAACTGGTCATCATATACAGCATGGCTTTCAACATTGAGAGCCACTTTGCCAGCTAAATCCTGACCACCTGCAGGGAGACAGATGTACAACATTGCCAGATAGTTCATTACCGGTAGCGCTAGCATTCGGAGCATCAAAGAAGTGACGCTCCCACGATGCACTCTGAATGTTTTGCAAACGTAATTTTATTGACATCGACCGCCAAGACAGAATGCAGCTTCTGAGTTCCAGCAACAGCCAGAAGAGTCCTCCACTTTTCAGCGAGCTCTTGTTTGCCTCGAGAAATAGCAGATTCAGGAACATGTAGGACATTTATATTGGTGGCCTTGCTATTAGCAAACTCAACAAATTCTGCTGCATTTTGAATAAGTCCAGCCCAGACAGCACCTCCAGCCAAGCCATCATTTTAACCTCCACACCTTCCCCATCAGACTGCACCCTTGTCATGTGATGTGGGGAAAACAAGGGCCAGTGTGCAGTGATACCATGCCTTTTAAGGTAGGTGAGGTTTCAAAATAGGGATTTCTGCTTAAACTGGCTGGCAGCACTGTCTGAGAAGAAATGTACCTGATTGAAATTCACTTGTTCCTTGAGATTTTCAAGAATTATGTTTAAAAAGGTGTATACTGCATACTTGTCATGTCCAAGGTATTCTGTTACCAGAGAAAATGACTTCTCTTTTTTTTTCAACAACATAAGCTTTTTGTTCCAAGCCACCAACCACTGTAAAAACAGTAATTTGCTTTCTTGCCCAATTGGCAGACTGGATTACATCCAGTCCTTCAATCTCATCCAGATTGAAATCCTTGAATTCATAATTTTCAGCAAAGTCCATCTGTATTGGTATTTCATCATCAGCCAATGCTGAGCCCTCCATCAAACTTTTGAAGAAAAAAAAACTCTGCTGCTTCCTTTTCACAAATGTGTGGTCCAAGAATGAATCGGTTACATATTTCAGTTCACTGAAGCCGTCAAGAACAGTTCCTTGCACCTCTACTTTTGAAGCAACCCCTTACAACACCCACTTGCATTTCAACACCCACAAGCCACATTTTCACCAGCAATTTCATCATTTGGACTCGAGGAATCAACTTTTGGCCGATGAGAACATTTGCCAAGCAATGCAGTCCTCGGCCTCCTGGTCACAAACTATCTGTTCAATGAAATATCAAAATTCAGTTTGGACAGGTACACCTTTCTCATGCAAACTTTTCAGCATTAGGCATACATTTTCATGCAACTTACACATGCACTTTGAGAAGTGTCTGTTCCTTCTTACTCGGCGCACTTCTTCCACGTCTCCTACGGAGTCTGTCCTTTTCCTTTATTCATGCTTTCCCTTCCCATTCAGGCGTTCACAGTACTGGCACTGCTTCTCGGCTGCAGTAAGTGGCATCTTTGTAAACTTAAAAAAAACAAAACATTACAACCTGTTTTTAAAAATGATTCTACGCAAAATTACACACCCAAAAATTGGGCTGGAAGTAATAAAATTTTCTTACAAACTAAACTTATACAAAGTACAGTGCATGTAAAGGCCATAAAACCTGGGCAATTGGATGTACATGTCAAATCCTGATTAACATCAATGCCCAGGCCATATAGTGCAATGAAAAATGAAATCCCTCAACAGACGTTTACTTCAAATACGTCAGACGTTTATCCCATCCTTCAACACCGTGACTATGTTTACACAAGATGTCCCCACACACCACTTATACATGCATATAGACAGCATGGGTTTCAGTGTACAGTCAACCCCCGCTTCATCGCGGTTCACCTATCCTTCACTATCGCGCCCCCGGTTCATCGCAGGTTTTTCTTGGAACGTAACTAATTTTTTCTGCGGATCCCCCGGTAATCGCGTAATAATATATAAAATATAAATTATTTAAGCAATAAATTATAACGCGTGGTGCTCGACCAGTCCACAAGCACGAGACAAAGTTTCGCTTGTGAACTTCGAATATTTTCTACATTTTTTCTCCAAGCCCCACGATGCCGCCCAAAGCCCTGCACCTTCTAAGGCTTCTGGCAAGGAACCGAAGCGCCAGAGGAAGGTCCTGGGACGCTCCAGGAGAAGGTTAAGGTAAAGGTGCTCGATATATGCTTTGGGAAGGAAAAAGGTTTGCCGCCGTTGGACGAGCACTGCTCATACCCAGCACCTCAAAACCGACCAGACCAGACTAGTCAAACTCCGGCACCTCAAACCCAATCACTGCCAAACCGACCAGACCAACCAGTCGATCTCCGGACCTCAACCAATCACTGCAACCACCACGACAGTCGATCTCAGGCACCTCAAACCCAATCACTCCCAAACCGACCAGACCAGACGAGTCGATTTTTTGGGGAGGCGTCCATTCATCGCGGATTTTCACTTAGCGCGGGGAGGTTGGAACATGAAACGGGGGATTACTGTATTTTAAAAAGGCACTATTTAACTGACACTGAATATTGACACCTATTTACCTCGATATTTTTTTTAGCTCTTTCCAGTGATTGCTTCTGAAGTTGATCAGGACATTTTCCGTCCCAAGATGCATTTCAAAAGGAAGTTGACAAGATTTCTTGCCCCCCCCCCCCCCAAACAACATAAGCTTCTTTCTTTTTTGTACTCTTTTGGTTGGAGGGTAAACTCAGCTTCCGTGCCGTTCAGTCTGTATACAAATTTGTTGAAGTCTCTCCGTGCAGCTTTGTCAGTCTGTTACCGGGATTGTCAGTCTGTTACCGGGATTGTCAGTCTGTTACCGTACCTTTGCTCCTCTGAGAAGAATATATAGTGGATTAAACTGCCGTTGTTAGAGTAGGCCTACTGTGAATTTGGAGAATCTTTGGTTTAAAAAAATTGTCGCAATGCCTCGTTGTGTGGAAAAACTATATGCGTTTAATTAGTAACAGACCGAGAACTGGCAAAACCACTTAATTTTAAACGCTGACCGAGATTTCAAAAATGTACAAATCAGATTATTTATTTTTCTCTTGCTGTGTTCACTAAATAAGATCATATCAACAACATCTGATACTTTGATAGACCTGCTTTTGTAAAATATAGATTTCATTGCAGGAGATATCCTATCTTTGTAATTTGTGTTTTTGTTTTTGAGTGGGAGGGGGTTAATTGAATTTGCCTTTTTCCACTCCTTGTGTGCAGGTTTTAAGATTAAACCACATGCATTCATACCAGATTAAATTTGCTAACGACTGATACGAAACAAGGCACTATCCGTGTAATTTTCAAAAGCACCTCTCTGGTTGACATTCATATAGAATTGCTCTCATATTGGTGGACAGGTTGGGTGTGTGACAAGGATCAACTGATTAGCTTTTGGTGAAGATCCGGATCCGACTTCTGTAATTTTAAAAGTGATTCTTCACCATTGAGAGATAGGGCCAAAAACGATATCGTACTGCTTAGCATGATATTTCAAAAATGTAATGGGCCCGATTATGTTCTCGTGGATCAGGCATTGCTTGGCGGAGGTATGCGCTCTTCCAAGAAAAAAAACCTATTTGGGTTTTTTTTGGTTTTTTAATCCACAGGCAGTGATGATCAAAAACATTTCACTCTCATGGAAGGATGCCAGTCTTGGTCTACTTTATCGCAGACAGCTGGTTTTTGTACTTTTAGAAGCTGTCATTCCCACCTGGTGCTCATTGCTTTTTAACGAGAAAGAAAGAGTTCATTAAAATGATATATATTTATTTTTAGCCTCTTATCTGTAATGTGCATTGATTAGGTTAATTGTCACTTCCTACATCCTGCTTCCCCATCTGAACTTATTGCAACATCTGTGACCTTTCCCACAACACTGATGTTTGACTCATCAGAGCCTCCATGTTTTTTTGTTTTTTAAATAATACCTAGCTGTGTTGTCTTTGCAGCATCACCAGCACGAGAGAGTACACAGTGTATTCGATTAATGTCCTCCGAGACCACATGCAAGTATTTTTTCATTCACTATGGGCTTGGCGTGAAAGTGATTTTGCGATCTCTTGGTTTCAGGTCTCATGGTCATGGACGCAATTGATAGTTGCAATTCCACGGGGTTTCCGCAAATCTCACGGGATAGTGAGTTGGGCAGGCGACCGTGATGGGCTGTTTTAAAATTGCTATACAGTGCGTAAGCCTTTGTAGCCACGTGAAAGGGAATATTCAATGATCCCCAACACCATTCCTAAGTTGAAGGGAAGTGTTTTAGGCTCCCACAAAAATAGACCGGGCAACGCTGGGTACCCCTGCTAGTATCTAATATATAAAGCTTTTTCTAACCACTCACTGACTGACTGATATTAAAGTTCAGTACCTTCCGGATGACGTAGTAAGCTGAAATTTTGCGTGCCGACAGACATCAAAGTCATTACACCAGGAAAAATCACAGAACCGTTGGAAAGCGTCTTTAAATGAAAAGATAAATAAATAATGAAAAAGGCACAGGTGAGCAACCTGAAACAGTGGGGAAGCACTAATTTTGTGTGCTGACAGACATCAAAGCCGATACACTGGGAAAAAAAAATCACAATCGTCGGACAACATCCGTAAATGAAAATATAAATAAATGGGGAAAAAAGGAAAATAAATAAATGAAAAAAAAAAACAAATGCAGGTGAGCAATCCAAGATGATGGGGAAGCATGGTTTGTATGCTTCAACAATGTCTCAGCACACCCCGCTAGTAATATGTTAAACTCTTTCCAACCATTGAGTGACTCACTGACTGATATTAAAGATCGGTACCTTCCGGGTGACGTAGAAAGCTGAAATTTTTTGTGCCCTCGGACATCGAAGCCGATACACCGAACAAAAAATATTGCAGAACAATTGGAAAACATCCGTATATGAAAATATAAACCAATTTTTAAAATGCAGGTGAGCGACCCGAGACCATGGGGAAGCACGGTAATTTTGTGTGCCGATAGACATCGAAGCCGATACACCGGCAAATATCACAGAACCGTTGGAAAGCGTCTAAATGAAAATATATAAATCCCTGCCACCATGCCACCCTAACTTGGCAGCCAGTACTAGAACTATGTGGGAGGTGGGAATATATATATATATAGTATTTTTTTAAACGTTTTATATTTATTTATTTATTTATTTATTTTCACCTAAATCTCAAAGTTATAGTTTTAGCTTGAAAAGTTGGCATTTTTCAGGTGAAACCAGATTTCAGAATCTCAGATTTGTAGCTAGTTACCTGTATAAGCTTTGCTCGACATTATCATTGTGTTGATGATTAAAATAATGTTGGCAGTTAGCCTATATTGTACTGCGATGTTGTGCATGAGCAAGCAAGCAAAGTTAATATTGTGTTAAATGTTCATTTAAGTTCAATTTCATGTAATTCTCATATCTGCCACCATGCGTGTATACATGTGTGCGCACACACACATATATATATATATATTATATATATATATATATAAATATACAGATGTTTGGTACTACAGAACTTTAATATGGATACAAACAAACAGACATTATAGTGACCGAAGCTTTTTGTGCTGCACTCTTCAGGGTAAAAATCGCAGCAAGTGAAGGAGGAAGTGAAGGCGCGTGCTTTATACGCAGGTCTCAATAAGGTAGACACTGATCGGATTAACCATGACGTCATTACGGTTGAAACAAACGCCATTGGTCGGCTCATCATCTTCACCTCGAGCTCCCATTGGCTGGAGCAGAGCTCGTCGATGATACGTTTGCAACCGCATCCTGGAGAGAGGGGGGATGGGTTTCCCCGAAGGTCCATTCACCATTTGTTACCGCACTTCCCTTGATCTTTCCATGCTGAAAGAGACATAGATCGTACAAATTCCTTTTGACGACATAATATTGGATCGGTGGTAAGGATGAAGGTTGCTTCCAACATA
>CM068958.1:65478621-65490533 GCA_035128595.1 Eptatretus atami | reverse complement strand
ACATACATACACACTCTATATATATATATATATTTTCCCTTCTTCTTCTTCTTTCGCTGCTCCCTGTTAAGGGTCGCCACAGCGGATCAACGCATGAACCGCATAGTGATTTGGCCAGTTTACGCCGGAAGTGCCCTTCCTGACGCAACCCTAGTCGCCTCTTACGACACACCAGGGATATGTAACAAACACATCTTTAACAGCCGTATCACCAACGCATAACTGGGTACTCACTTCGCCACCTGGAAGGCTGAGACAGGCTGAGTCAACCCCTGTGTGTATTAATTCAGTGGCCCAACGGGCCTTTGAAACTCAGGACCTTTGGATCCGAAGCCCGCTGCCCTAACCACTGCACCAACACCAGGCACATATATATATAATATAATATACATACACATATATATATATATACACACCGGTAAGGCGGACTGGGTAGTCGCCACTCCAATAGAACTGAAACGCGATGGGCCCATTCGATGGGGAAGACCTGAGGATTAAAGCACTAAAAAATTCATGAATTCTAGCTTCAAGAGTTATCGCTGCAGATTGTTTTTTCCGTTAAAATACCCCACATGTAGAGGTTTTTCGCCGTTGCTAGGCAACGGAGGGGTCCATAGCAACAGTTCCTTCTCACACATAACAGGACATCCCATGAACCGACCATACCAGTTTTCATGTAATAATCTGACTCATCGTCTCTGAGATATAACGAATTCGTTTTTTTATTGTTTTTCGACCAGGTTCAATTCAAGAGGTCTATCTTCTCCACAGTTTCATAGGATATCGGCCGGAAATTTTTGACAATATGGCTGATGTACTGCCACAGTCGCTCGTGGCCGATTTTTATTTTCGAAAAAATTTAATTTTTATTGATTTTTCAAATTCAAAAGTACGTGCTAGGGCAACGGTGTTGTCATAGCAACGGTTTCTCATTTGCACACAACTAGGGTCATGGTATGAACCTACCAACTAAAGTTTCATCGAAATCGTCCATTGTATTAACGGGAGCACTGGACCGAACAGAGGACAGACAGACAAACATAGACGGAATACTGATAATAATTTTTTTTTAAATTTTTTTTTCCGACTAGATCGACTCCCATTATATACATACACACCTACTACATACACCACCCAATATATATATATATATATATATCTTATATATAATATATATATAATATATTATATTGTCACCGGTGTTGGAAATTCGCAGAAACACCATTCAGGTTCCCCAAGATCAGTTATGTCGATAAGTAGTGTTTCCAGATTAAGATTCTCCCCCCCCCACGCGATGTATACGGGATTATTCGTGTGCCGGGCCTGTGGCATCTTTGAGTGTAGCCGTTATCTTCCTATTTTTTCTATCTTTTATTTAAAACAAACAATCCTCCCCGTCAACAGCAAACTCTACAGCCACCACAATGCCAACAACTCTACAAACACGCCATCCCCACAACGCCATTCCCCCCAACTCTACAACCAGCCATACACCACACGCGCATCAACAGTGCCGCACTGAGATGATTTTTCTAATTTTATTTTCTATCTCCATGCTGAGACACCTGACTGCCCGCCTCAGCAACAGCGGCAGAGATGCTGTCGACGCGGAACACGCCGCGCCGCCATAGGGCCACATTCTCTCAGTGTCCGTGTGCAAATCAGCCGTGAAGACGGGCTGATTACATAGATAATCGGATCAAAACGGGCTTTGCCGTGGAAGAAATTGGCAATCGGAACGTCCGTGTGCAACCAGCCGTGAAAGATGGCGGATTACCCTAATCCGGATAAACCGGCCTTTGCCGTGAAGGGAACTGGCCATCAAGTAAAGGGCGGAGCCAGCCTGGGTGAAGGTTCAACGGGTGGAACGGGGGAAGCCACGGTTTCGGGGCGAAAACCTACCAGCGGCTTCACCCCCGGGGCTAATAAAAAGGCCGGTTGGGAACGCCAAGAGAGGAGATCGTTGCGGGAGCAAGCAGTTCGTTGGCGGTTCGTCGAGGAGAGCGAGCGTGGGAGTCGGCACGCCGCCAGGCCCCGACCGACAAGTCGCCATTCGACCGCTGCCACGTTGGCAACGGGCCAGCGAGACGAAGACCACCGATCGCCACCAAGGGGCAGCAAGTAAACCAGCCCGGTCTCTCCGGAGCTCTCGGTCAAACAGGCCCGAGTTGGAAATAAAGGCTCGTGAGCTCCTTTTTCTTCCTTGGGTTTTTTGTTGAATGTCTGTGGTGCCTTGTTCTCCATTAAGTAGAACTGCCATAGGTACGTGCTTGTATAGAACATAGAACTCTCGGCTGTAGGCTTTGTCGTGTCTTGGTCCCATCCCCCATTGGACTGCTTCAATGTTAAATAAATTCCCATTGTTAAACGTTCACTGCCTCATTGCGTCATGAAGAAAGAGGTACCACCGCAGGAATTCAAACGTCACTGAGGGGCGAATCTTTCTCGCTGCAAAAAAGTAAACAAAGGCTTTCAGAGTAGGATGCCGATGGCCCGAAACCTGGAAGACGAACTTGAAGACGGGTTAATCACACAGAGAAGTGGATGGTCGGGGTGTTTCTACTGTTCCATTTAGACTCAAGGCAAGATCGATCACTTTTTGTGGCTAATTTTCGGACGTTTTTTGCGCTTGTTTTTTTTGTGCAACCATTTGCGGCCTTATAAGCCAGTGCGGCTTGTGTGTGTTAAAATTTCCGATTATTTAAAAAAAATTTAGGGGATGCGGTTTATAACGATGCGCCAATGGTTCAATTTTACCAATATGTATAATATATGTAATATATATAATATATATATATATATATATCATATATATATAATATTCATACATACAAACATACATAATAAGGTAAAATTTGGGACATTGAGGCGCATATACATATACATATTATATATAATATATATATATATATATATATAAATATATATATACTATATAACACACACATAATGCTAGAACATATAGTTATGAGATACATAACACAAGTTTCTCAACACGAAAAGATCGGAAGATTGGTCGGACCAAATGGTACTCTTATCAGGATGCCCTGGAAACGGCAATCATCATCAAAAGGTTTGAACTAAAATCAAACATATTGGTGTCCAACACATGTCTGGCTAGGCCAACCGAAGTAATCTTTAACCTCTCGCCGTTTGGCTGACGTCAGTCACAAGGATGTGCTACCTACCACACAAACAGCAATGTTATTTTTATGAGTTTTAAGTGGCCGATGTGAGCTCGGTACGTGGGCGGCACGACACTAAGATGGCTGATCGATCAAACAACGCATCCCTTGGCGATTGAAGAAAGATTGTGAGGGCTAGAACACAACCAGTGCGACATAGCAGAAATATCCAGCCAACACGGCCAGCTGTATCAGCTTCATCTGCCATTGCAACAGCACCTGGTTGCAACCTACTGTGCAGACCAGTACAATGCAGATATGTTAGGATAGTGAAGCCAAGGTCGGAGCTCATTTCATTTACCGTATGTTGGAAGCAACCTTCATCCTTTCACGATCCAATATTATGTCGTCAAAAGGAATTTGTACGAATCTATGTCTCTTCAGCATGGAGAAGAATCAAGGAGTGCGGTAAAAATGGTGACGGACCCTCGGGGAAACCCTATCCCCCCTTCTCTCAGGATGCGGTTGCAAACGTCAATCATCGACTGAGCTCTGCTCCAGCCAATGGGCAGCTCGAGGTGAAGATGATGAGCCGACCAATGGGTTTTGGTTCACATCCGTAATGACGTCATGGTTAATCCGATCAGTGTCTACCTTAAGGCCCCGTCACACCTTTGAACGTTTTAGCCAACGTATGCCGAATTTTTTTGAAAAATGTCAAAACGCGGTACAGGCGTCGAATACGTTATGGGTAAGTTTTGATAACATTGAGGAGCAGCTGAAACAAACACTGCCAATACGTCGTTGCACGCTGGCTTTAAAGTTGTAGCTTTTTCGAATTGTCCTCAAAGCTTTCCATGCTTGAAATTTTACGACTATGCCAGCGTATGGACTCACACGTTCACATAACGCTCGCCATAAACGTTTGGTGGCCCTCACGCGATCGTTGACACACGTTACTTGTAAGTTACTCATAAGTCGATAACACGTCGAGGTAATGTTTAGCGTACCGAAACTATTTTAAGCTATGAGTTACGTGTTGTACTAACGTACGGCGATCGTTGACACACATCGACACACTTTACTTGTAAGGTGCTCATCGGTCGAAACACACGTCAAGGTAATGGTTAGCGTCAGTGTTCGCAGACTCCCTGGTTTTTTTTTTTTTAATTTTTTTTTTTCTTCTTCCTTCGGTATGAACAGTGATGTTGAACTTCGATTTCTAGTGCGGTTGTAAATATATAAATTTAATAGACTGCCGCTCAACGATTTAAAATGCATAAACGACTGTAAACACTGAACACCCGTCATACCGAAGAAAAAAAAACCGGGAGTCTGGAACACTGAACGCTAACCATTACCTTGACGTGTTTCGACTTATGAGCACCCTTACAAGTAACTGGTCGATGTGTGTCAACGATCGCATATCGTGCGCAACTTACTTCCCATCGCATTCGGAGCGTGTGTCATTACGGAAGTACGTCGTAAAATTTTCAACATCCCTTAAAATTATCAAGAACGTACTCCACTTAATAGGACGTATGATAGCGTACTTTAGGTTCTAATCACGGCAAACGCAAACTTACCCATACCGTATGTCGACGTGCGCCAGCGTTTTAGACGCATTTTTCAGAGGTCGGCATACCTGGCAAGATCGCCAAGGTTACTTGCGATACTATATTGAGAGCGGTTATGAATTTGTCGTGTGGCGGCAGCTTTCCATAACCTACGCCAGTCATGCGTCGGCGATGCGTGCAGCGTGCTATGCATGAGTTAGACTATCGTTGGCATGTAGGTTGTGAAGGCCCGACAACCGGTCAGCAATTCGTGGTAATAAGTTTATCTATAACACAACGAAACTCGTGTCCATTACTAATACGTTATGCATAGACCAAGTGTTATGAAACGTCGAATCCTTTACAAAAAAAACATCGAAAGTTCAACGTAAGCCAGCGTTTTACATACAATTTTAATACGTTGCCATCGCTGGCTACAACGTCAAAGTGTGACTGGGCCTTTATTGGAGACCTGCGTAAAAGCACGCGCCTTCACTTCCTCCTTCACTTGCTGCCGATTTTTACCCTGAAGAGGCAGCACAAAAAGCTTCGGTCACTATTAGTCATGTTTGGTTTGTATCCCATATTAAAGTTTCTGTAGTAAACATCTGTATATTTATATATATATATATATTATATGGTGGTGCGCACACATGTATACACGCATAGTGGCAAGATATGAGAATTACAATGAAATGAACTTAAATGAAACATTTAACACAATATTAACTTTGCTTGCTTTGCTCATGTCACAACAATCCGCAGTACAATATAGGGCTAACTGCCAACATTATTTTAATCATCAACACAATGATAATGTCGAGCAAAGCTTATACAGGTAACTAGCTACAAATCTGAGATTCTGAAATCTGGTTTCACCTGAAAATGCAACTTTTCAAGCTAAAACTATAACTTTGAGAATTTAGGGTGAAATAAATAAATAAATAATAAATATAAAACGTTAAAAAATACTATATATATATATATTTCCCACCTCCACATAAGTTTCTTGTACTGGCTGCCAGTTTAGGGTGCATGGGTGCAGGGATTTATATATTTCATTAGACGCTTCCAACGGTTCTGTGATCATTTGCTGTGTGTATCGGCTTCGATGTCTATCGCCACACAAAATTAACCGTGCTTCCCATTGGTTCGGGTCGCTCACACTGCATTTTAAAAATTGGTTTATATTTTCATATACAGGATGTTTTCCAATGTGTTCTGCGCAATATTTTTTGTCGGTGTATCGGCTTCGATGTCCGAGGCACGAAAAAATTCAGCTTTCTTATCAAGTCACCCGAAGGTACCGATCTTAATATCAGTCAGTGAGTCACTCAATGGTTGGAAAGAGTTTAACATATTACTAGCGGGCGTGTGCTGAGACATTGTTGAGCATAACAAACCATGCTTCCCCATCATCTTGGATTGCTCACCTGCATTTGTGTTTTTTTTTCATTATTTATTTTCCTTTTTTCCCCATTTATTATATTTTCATTTACAAGGATGTTGTCCGACGATTGTGATTTTTTTTTTCCCAGTGTAATCGGCTTCGATAGTCTGTCAGCACACAAAATTATGCTTCCCACTGTTTCAGGTTGCTCACCTGTGTCTTTCTCATTATTTATTATCTCTTTTCTATTTAAAGACCTTTCCAACGGTTCTGTGATTTTTCCTGGGTGTAATGACTTTGATGTCTGTCGGCACGCAAGAATCTCAGCTTACTTACGTCATCCGGAAGGTACTGAAACTTAATATCATCAGTCAGTTGAGTGGTTAGAAAAAGCTTTAATATTAGATACTAGCAGTTGGGTACCAGCGTTGCCCGGCTATTTTTGTGGGAGCCTAAAACACTTCCTCAACTAAGGAATGGTGTTGGGGATATGAATATTCCCTTTCACGTGGCTAACAAGGCTTACGCACTGTATAGCAATTTTTAAAACAGCCCATCACGGTCGCCTGCCAAACTCACTATTCCGTGAGATTTGCGGAAACCCGCGTGGAATTGCAACTATCAATTGCGTCCAGACAGTGAGAAACCGAAACCAAGAGATCGCAAAAATCACTTTCACGCCAAGCCCTATGAATGAAAAAATACGTTGGCATGTGTCTCGGAGGACATTAATCGAATACACTGTGTACTCTCTCTCGCTGCGGTGATGCTGCAAAGACAACACAGCTAGGTATTATTTTAAAAAACAAGAAAACATGGAGGCTCTGCATGAGTCAAACATCAAGTGTTGTGGGGAAAGTCACAGCAAAATGTTGCAATAAGCTTCAGGATGGGAGAGCAGGATGTAGGAAGTGGAATTAACCTAGATCAATGACATTACAGATAAGAGGCTAAAAATAATATATATCATTTTAATGAACTCTTTCTTTCTCGTTAAAAAGAATGAGCACCAGGTGGGAATGACAAGCTTCTAAAAGTACAAAACAACCAGCTGTCTGCGATAAAGTAGACCAAGACTGGGCATCCTTCCATGAGAGTGAAGATGTTTTTGATACATATCACTGCCTGTGGATTAAAAAACCAAAAAAAAAACCCAAATATGGTTTTTTTTCTTGGAAGAGCGGCAATACCTCGCCAAGCAATCCTGATCCACGAGAACATAATTCGGGCCCATTACATTTTTGAAATATCATGCTAAGCAGTACGATATCGTTTTTGGCCTATCTCCAATGGTTGAAGAATCACTTTTAAACATTACAGAGTAGATCCGGATCTTGCCAAAAGCTAATCAGTTGCACCTTGTCACACACCCAAACCTGTCCCCAATATGAGAGCAGATTCTATATGAATGTCAACCAGAGAGGTGCTTTGAAAATTACCACGATAGTGCCTTGTTCGTATCAGTCGTTAGCAAATTTATCTGGTTGAATGCAATGTGGTTTAAATCTTAAAAACCTGCACACAAGGAAGTGGAAAAGCAGCAAAATTCAATAACCCCCTCCCATCAAAAACAAAAACAACAAATTACAAAGATTAGTATATCTCTGCAATGAAATCTAATTTTACAAAAGCAGGGTCTATCAAAGTATAGATTGTTGTTGATATGATCTCATTTAGATGAACACAGCAAGAGAAAAATAAATTAATCTGATTTGTACATTTTGAAATCCGCGGTCAGTTTAAAAATTAAGTGTTTTGCCAGTTTACGAGTCTGGGTTACTAATTAAACGCATATAGTTTTTGCCACCACACGAGGCCATTGCCGACAATTTTTTTACCAAAGAATTCTCCAAATCACAGTAAGGCCTACTCTAAAACGGGCAGTTTTAATCCCACTAATATTCTTCTCAGAGGAGGCAAAGGTACCGGCTGACAACCGTAACAGACTGACAATCCCGTAACAGACTGACAAACTGCACGGAGAGACTTCAACAATTGATACAGACTGAACGGCACGGAAAGCTGAGTTCCCTCCAACAAAGAGTACAACAAACAAGAAAAAGCTTATGTTGTTTGGGGGGGGGGGCAAGAAAATCTGTCAACTTCTTTTGAAATGCATCTTGGACGGAAAAATGTCCTGATCAAACTTCAGAGCAATCACTGGAAAGAGCTAAAAAAAATATCGAGTAAATAGGTGTCAATATTCAGTGTCAGTTAAATAGTGCCTTTTTAAAATACAGAATTCCCCTTTCTCGCAGGGGGTTTATGTTCCAACCTCCCCGCCGCCTTAAGTGAAAATCCGCGATGATGGATCGCCTCCCCAAAAAATCGACTCGTTCTGTCTGCGTCGGTTTGGGAGTGATTAGGGTTTTGAGGTGCCGGAGATCGACTAGTCTGTTGCTGTTGGCGTGATGGGTTGGCCGGGATTGTAGGCGGCTTGCAGTGATGGGTTTGAGGTGCCGGAGTTTGAACTAGTCTGGTTGGTCGGTTTTAAAGGTTGCTGGGTATGAGCAGTGCCTCGTCCAACGCGGCAAACCTTCTTTCCTTCCCAAAGCATTATATCGAGCACCCTTTACCTTACCCTTCTCCTGGAGCGTCCCAGGAACCTTCCTTCTGGCGCTTCGGTTCCTTGCCAGAAAGCTTAGAAGGTGCAGGGCTGTTGGGCGGCATCGTGGGGCTTGCGAGAAAAAATGTAGAAAATATTCGAAGCTTCACAAGCGAAACTTGTCTCGTGCTTGTGCCTGACTGTTCGAGCACCACGCGTTTAATTGTTATTGCCTTAAATAATTTATATTTTATATATTATTACCGATAGGGGAATCCGCAGAAAAAATTTAGTTACGTTCCAAGAAAAACTGCGGATGAACCGGGGCGCGATAGTGAAGCGCGATGAAGCGGGGTTGACTGTACACTGAAACCCATGCTGTCTTATTGCATGTATAAGTGGTGTGTGGGGACATCTTGTGTAAACATAGTCACGGATGTTTGAAGGCATGGGATTAAACGTCTGACGTATTGAAGTAAACGTCTGTTGAGGGATTTCATTTTTCATTGCACTATATGGCCTGGGCATTGATGTTTATCAGGATTTGACATGTTACATCCAATTGCCCAGGTTTTATGGCCTTTACATGCACTGTACTTTTATAAGTTTAGTTTTGTAAGGAAAATTTTATTACATCCAGCCCAATTTTTGGGTGTGTAATTTTGCGTATATGAATCATTAAAACAGGTTGTAATGTTTTTTTTTTTAAGTTTAAAAGATGCACTTACTGCAGCCGAGAAAGCAGTGCAGTACGTGAACGCCTGAATGGGGAGAGCGTGAAGCATGAATAAAGGAAAGGACAGACTCCGTAGAGACGTGGAAGAAGTGCGCGCGAGTAAGAAGGAACAGACCACTTCTCAAAGTGATTGTGTAAGTTGCATTGAATAGTCTGCTAATGCTCGAAAAGTTTGCAGAGAAAAGGTGTTACCTGTCCAAACTGATATTTTGATAATTTCACTTGAACAGATAGTTTGTGACCAGGAGCCGAAGACTGCATGCTTGGCAAAGTTTCTCATCGGCCAAAGTTGATTCCGAGTCCAAATGATGAAATTGCTGGTGAAAATGTGGCTTGTGGGATGTTGCAATGCAAGTGAGGTGTTGTAAGGGGTGCTTCAAAAGTAGAGGTGCAAGAACTGTTCTTGACAGGCTTCATGTAAACTGAAATATGTAACCGAATTCATTCTTGCGACCCACACATTTGTGAAAAGGAAGCAGCAGAAAGTTTTTTTTTCTTTCAAAAGTTGATGGAGGGCTCACCATTGGCTTGATCTGAAATACCAAAATACGATGGACTTTGCTGCAAAATATATGAATTTCAAGGCGATTTCTCAATCTGGATGAGATTGAAGGACTGGATGTAATCCAGTCTGCCAATTGGGCAGAAAGCAAAATTACTGTTTTTTACAGTTGGTATGGTGGCTTTGGAACAAAAAAAGCTTATGTGTTGAAAAAAAGAGAAGTCATTTTCTCTGGTAACAGAATACCTTGGACATGACAAGTATGCAGTATACACCTTTTTTAACATAATTCTTGAAAATCTCAAGGAACAAGTGAATTTCAATCAGGTAACATTTCTCTCAGACGTGCGATGCCAGCCAGTTTAAGCAGGAAATTCCCTATTTTGAACCTCACTACCTTAAAAAGGCATGCGTATCATGCACATTTGGCCGCTTGTTTTCCCCACATCACATGCAAGGCGTGCAGTCTGATGGGGCAAGGCTGTGGCAGGTTAAAAATGATGGCTTGGCTGGAGGTCGCTGTCTGGACTGGACTTATTCACAAAATGCAGGCAGAAATTTTGTGAGTTGCTTAATAAGCAAGGCCACAATATAAATGTCCTACATGTTCCTGAATCTAGCTATTTCTCGAGGCAAATCAAGAGCTCGCTTGAAAGTGGAGGACTCTTCTGGCTGTTGCTGGAACTCAGAAAGCGCATTCTTCTTGGCGGGTCGCTGTCAATAAAATTACGTTGCCAAAACATTCAGAGCTATGCATCCGTGGGAGCGTCACTTCCTTTGTGCTCCGAATGCTGCGCTACAAGTAATTGCACTACTATGCAATGTTGTACATCTGTCTCCCTGGCAGGTGGTCAGGATTAGCTGGCAAAGTGGCTCTCAATGTTGAAAGCCTATGCTGTATATTATGACAGTTTTTTTTCCACAAAATTGGGTTTTGAGTATATCCAATCACAGAAGGAAACTCCAAGGTCAGCAGAAATGAAATTTGAAGAGATCTTCAAGAGGTCATTCAATTGCCTATCATGCAATGGCCAAAATAACGTGGCCCATCTTTTCATATTCTATGGACCAATCCAGCTAAAACGCGGTATGAGACATGTCAGCATTCCTGACTCTCAATGCCATCAAAAGAGCCCTACCGAAAAGAAAAGGCGTCAGGGTTCTAAAACAGAATCCTTATCCTTACAACTACTTGAAAACATGAAACGTTAAAATGTTACCTTCTGAATATTGCTCATTTTAAGTACATGGATTTCATTCGAACTATCAAAACTATGAAAATGTCTAGTTTAAAATTTGCTGTTTGCGGATGTGCTGTGATTGTGTTTCTTGTGTGTATGAAGTCATGACCCTTTCATACAGGCCATGTTCCAGTGGAGAAGATTGCGGGAAGATCGTGGTCTTCTCTTCGATTGTGTTGTGTCCTGACTTGCTGTAAAAATTTCATTTAGTACCAAAGCCTGTTAATAAAATCTCAGCAAAATAAAGTTTTTTTCCTTTTAACATATTTCGGAAGCTGTCAGTCCGCTTACCCTGAATGCCAGTCTGTGGCCGGATCTACCAGAACTTAGACATTGAATGATGCATACCTTTATAGTGCAGACTGGTCTTACTTTACAAAAATAACAATTGCACTGTTCTGCCTGGGATATAAACTTTCACCTAATGCATATAACTGTCTTTGAAAGTTGGTTGCACAAACATCAGACTGTTACTTTCGGTATTTAGTTAAAAAATGCACCCATATTAGTAGGCAAATTCTGAGAAAATAGTGCTATTTATATATAACAAAAAAAAAATATATATATATGTATATTGTTACGGTTGTGGAAATTCACAGAAAACCATTCAGGTTCCCCCAAGATCAGTTATGTCGATAAGTGTGCGTCCAGGTTAGATTTCCCCACCGATGTATAACGGAAATTATTCGTGTGCCGGGCTGTGAACCTTTGAGGTCGTGTTATTCTTTCTTATCTTTATTTTAAACATCTCCTCACCACCTTCTCCACAACCGCCAACATCTCAACACCAATCTCCACAACCAAACGAACTTCTCCT
>CM068958.1:65465343-65478187 GCA_035128595.1 Eptatretus atami | reverse complement strand
GATCGCCCGGACTTTAGTAGCTGGCTGGCGACTTCTCCCGGCTGCACCTCTCTCCGGCTGGCGACTCATCTCCGGCGGCGACTTCGCTGCTGACATCCAACGGCCAACAAACGACTCCAACCACTGGTAACTCGCTGCCTCACCGACCAACTTCTGGAACCAACTCCGACCAAGGAGAAACTCTCGGCGTCGAAACGCACCTATTTTATAGCCCCGAGGGGAGGGGTCGCCCTGGGCTTCATCGCCCAAAATCAGCGCCCTAAACCTTCTTTCACCTTTGAACTTCCACGCCCCGGCTGCTGCCCTTCATCGTTTGATCCCGTTTTGGCAAGTCATGCGCGGCCGTGTTTGAATCACCCTGCCGCTGCGAGAGCCATCGTGTTGCCTGTGGAGATGTTGGTTTGTTGGGATGTTGTTGTTAGTGAAAAGATGGCGGCGCCATGGAGATGCCCTGGTGAGCGAGATGTCGGTGGTTGTTGAGATGTTGGTTGTTTGTGATGACATTGTTTGTGGAGGATGATGGTGAGGAGAAGTTCGTTTGTTGTGGAGATTGGTGTTGAGAGTTGGGCGGTTGTGGAGACAGGTGGTGAGGAGATGTTTAAAAATAAAGATAAGAAGAATAACAACACTCAAAAGGTTCACTAGCCCGGCACACGAATAATTCGTTATACATCGGTGGAGGAAATCAACCTGGACGCACACTTATCGACATAACTGATCTTGGGGAACCTGAATGGTTTTCTGTGAATTTCACACACGCGTAAAAATATCATATATATATACATACATACACACTCTATATATATATATATATTTTCCCTTCTTCTTCTTCTTTCGCTGCTCCCTGTTAAGGGTCGCCACAGCGGATCAACGCATGAACCGCATAGTGATTTGGCCAGTTTACGCCGGAAGTGCCCTTCCTGACGCAACCCTAGTCGCCTCTTACGACACACCAGGGATATGTAACAAACACATCTTTAACAGCCGTATCACCAACGCATAACTGGGTACTCACTTCGCCACCTGGAAGGCTGAGACAGGCTGAGTCAACCCCTGTGTGTATTAATTCAGTGGCCCAACGGGCCTTTGAAACTCAGGACCTTTGGATCCGAAGCCCGCTGCCCTAACCACTGCACCAACACCAGGCACATATATATATAATATAATATACATACACATATATATATATATACACACCGGTAAGGCGGACTGGGTAGTCGCCACTCCAATAGAACTGAAACGCGATGGGCCCATTCGATGGGGAAGACCTGAGGATTAAAGCACTAAAAAATTCATGAATTCTAGCTTCAAGAGTTATCGCTGCAGATTGTTTTTTCCGTTAAAATACCCCACATGTAGAGGTTTTTCGCCGTTGCTAGGCAACGGAGGGGTCCATAGCAACAGTTCCTTCTCACACATAACAGGACATCCCATGAACCGACCATACCAGTTTTCATGTAATAATCTGACTCATCGTCTCTGAGATATAACGAATTCGTTTTTTTATTGTTTTTCGACCAGGTTCAATTCAAGAGGTCTATCTTCTCCACAGTTTCATAGGATATCGGCCGGAAATTTTTGACAATATGGCTGATGTACTGCCACAGTCGCTCGTGGCCGATTTTTATTTTCGAAAAAATTTAATTTTTATTGATTTTTCAAATTCAAAAGTACGTGCTAGGGCAACGGTGTTGTCATAGCAACGGTTTCTCATTTGCACACAACTAGGGTCATGGTATGAACCTACCAACTAAAGTTTCATCGAAATCGTCCATTGTATTAACGGGAGCACTGGACCGAACAGAGGACAGACAGACAAACATAGACGGAATACTGATAATAATTTTTTTTTAAATTTTTTTTTCCGACTAGATCGACTCCCATTATATACATACACATACACACACCATATATATATATATATATTATTTATATATAATATTATATATATATAATAAGTCGGTGTTGGAAATTCGCAAAACACCATTCAGGTTCCCCAGAGATCAGTATTCCGATAAGTATGTGTTTCAGGTTAGGTTCCCATCCCCCCCCCCCCCGATGTATAACGGGTCTTTTCGTGTGCCGGGCCTGTGGGCATCTTTGAGTTAGCCGTTATTCTTTTTCTATCTTTTATTTAAAACAAACAATCCTCCCCGTCAACAGCAAACTCTACAGCCACCACAATGCCAACAACTCTACAAACACGCCATCCCCACAACGCCATTCCCCCCAACTCTACAACCAGCCATACACCACACGCGCATCAACAGTGCCGCACTGAGATGATTTTTCTAATTTTATTTTCTATCTCCATGCTGAGACACCTGACTGCCCGCCTCAGCAACAGCGGCAGAGATGCTGTCGACGCGGAACACGCCGCGCCGCCATAGGGCCACATTCTCTCAGTGTCCGTGTGCAAATCAGCCGTGAAGACGGGCTGATTACATAGATAATCGGATCAAAACGGGCTTTGCCGTGGAAGAAATTGGCAATCGGAACGTCCGTGTGCAACCAGCCGTGAAAGATGGCGGATTACCCTAATCCGGATAAACCGGCCTTTGCCGTGAAGGGAACTGGCCATCAAGTAAAGGGCGGAGCCAGCCTGGGTGAAGGTTCAACGGGTGGAACGGGGGAAGCCACGGTTTCGGGGCGAAAACCTACCAGCGGCTTCACCCCCGGGGCTAATAAAAAGGCCGGTTGGGAACGCCAAGAGAGGAGATCGTTGCGGGAGCAAGCAGTTCGTTGGCGGTTCGTCGAGGAGAGCGAGCGTGGGAGTCGGCACGCCGCCAGGCCCCGACCGACAAGTCGCCATTCGACCGCTGCCACGTTGGCAACGGGCCAGCGAGACGAAGACCACCGATCGCCACCAAGGGGCAGCAAGTAAACCAGCCCGGTCTCTCCGGAGCTCTCGGTCAAACAGGCCCGAGTTGGAAATAAAGGCTCGTGAGCTCCTTTTTCTTCCTTGGGTTTTTTGTTGAATGTCTGTGGTGCCTTGTTCTCCATTAAGTAGAACTGCCATAGGTACGTGCTTGTATAGAACATAGAACTCTCGGCTGTAGGCTTTGTCGTGTCTTGGTCCCATCCCCCATTGGACTGCTTCAATGTTAAATAAATTCCCATTGTTAAACGTTCACTGCCTCATTGCGTCATGAAGAAAGAGGTACCACCGCAGGAATTCAAACGTCACTGAGGGGCGAATCTTTCTCGCTGCAAAAAAGTAAACAAAGGCTTTCAGAGTAGGATGCCGATGGCCCGAAACCTGGAAGACGAACTTGAAGACGGGTTAATCACACAGAGAAGTGGATGGTCGGGGTGTTTCTACTGTTCCATTTAGACTCAAGGCAAGATCGATCACTTTTTGTGGCTAATTTTCGGACGTTTTTTGCGCTTGTTTTTTTTGTGCAACCATTTGCGGCCTTATAAGCCAGTGCGGCTTGTGTGTGTTAAAATTTCCGATTATTTAAAAAAAATTTAGGGGATGCGGTTTATAACGATGCGCCAATGGTTCAATTTTACCAATATGTATAATATATGTAATATATATAATATATATATATATATATATCATATATATATAATATTCATACATACAAACATACATAATAAGGTAAAATTTGGGACATTGAGGCGCATATACATATACATATTATATATAATATATATATATATATATATATAAATATATATATACTATATAACACACACATAATGCTAGAACATATAGTTATGAGATACATAACACAAGTTTCTCAACACGAAAAGATCGGAAGATTGGTCGGACCAAATGGTACTCTTATCAGGATGCCCTGGAAACGGCAATCATCATCAAAAGGTTTGAACTAAAATCAAACATATTGGTGTCCAACACATGTCTGGCTAGGCCAACCGAAGTAATCTTTAACCTCTCGCCGTTTGGCTGACGTCAGTCACAAGGATGTGCTACCTACCACACAAACAGCAATGTTATTTTTATGAGTTTTAAGTGGCCGATGTGAGCTCGGTACGTGGGCGGCACGACACTAAGATGGCTGATCGATCAAACAACGCATCCCTTGGCGATTGAAGAAAGATTGTGAGGGCTAGAACACAACCAGTGCGACATAGCAGAAATATCCAGCCAACACGGCCAGCTGTATCAGCTTCATCTGCCATTGCAACAGCACCTGGTTGCAACCTACTGTGCAGACCAGTACAATGCAGATATGTTAGGATAGTGAAGCCAAGGTCGGAGCTCATTTCATTTACCGTATGTTGGAAGCAACCTTCATCCTTTCACGATCCAATATTATGTCGTCAAAAGGAATTTGTACGAATCTATGTCTCTTCAGCATGGAGAAGAATCAAGGAGTGCGGTAAAAATGGTGACGGACCCTCGGGGAAACCCTATCCCCCCTTCTCTCAGGATGCGGTTGCAAACGTCAATCATCGACTGAGCTCTGCTCCAGCCAATGGGCAGCTCGAGGTGAAGATGATGAGCCGACCAATGGGTTTTGGTTCACATCCGTAATGACGTCATGGTTAATCCGATCAGTGTCTACCTTAAGGCCCCGTCACACCTTTGAACGTTTTAGCCAACGTATGCCGAATTTTTTTGAAAAATGTCAAAACGCGGTACAGGCGTCGAATACGTTATGGGTAAGTTTTGATAACATTGAGGAGCAGCTGAAACAAACACTGCCAATACGTCGTTGCACGCTGGCTTTAAAGTTGTAGCTTTTTCGAATTGTCCTCAAAGCTTTCCATGCTTGAAATTTTACGACTATGCCAGCGTATGGACTCACACGTTCACATAACGCTCGCCATAAACGTTTGGTGGCCCTCACGCGATCGTTGACACACGTTACTTGTAAGTTACTCATAAGTCGATAACACGTCGAGGTAATGTTTAGCGTACCGAAACTATTTTAAGCTATGAGTTACGTGTTGTACTAACGTACGGCGATCGTTGACACACATCGACACACTTTACTTGTAAGGTGCTCATCGGTCGAAACACACGTCAAGGTAATGGTTAGCGTCAGTGTTCGCAGACTCCCTGGTTTTTTTTTTTTTAATTTTTTTTTTTCTTCTTCCTTCGGTATGAACAGTGATGTTGAACTTCGATTTCTAGTGCGGTTGTAAATATATAAATTTAATAGACTGCCGCTCAACGATTTAAAATGCATAAACGACTGTAAACACTGAACACCCGTCATACCGAAGAAAAAAAAACCGGGAGTCTGGAACACTGAACGCTAACCATTACCTTGACGTGTTTCGACTTATGAGCACCCTTACAAGTAACTGGTCGATGTGTGTCAACGATCGCATATCGTGCGCAACTTACTTCCCATCGCATTCGGAGCGTGTGTCATTACGGAAGTACGTCGTAAAATTTTCAACATCCCTTAAAATTATCAAGAACGTACTCCACTTAATAGGACGTATGATAGCGTACTTTAGGTTCTAATCACGGCAAACGCAAACTTACCCATACCGTATGTCGACGTGCGCCAGCGTTTTAGACGCATTTTTCAGAGGTCGGCATACCTGGCAAGATCGCCAAGGTTACTTGCGATACTATATTGAGAGCGGTTATGAATTTGTCGTGTGGCGGCAGCTTTCCATAACCTACGCCAGTCATGCGTCGGCGATGCGTGCAGCGTGCTATGCATGAGTTAGACTATCGTTGGCATGTAGGTTGTGAAGGCCCGACAACCGGTCAGCAATTCGTGGTAATAAGTTTATCTATAACACAACGAAACTCGTGTCCATTACTAATACGTTATGCATAGACCAAGTGTTATGAAACGTCGAATCCTTTACAAAAAAAACATCGAAAGTTCAACGTAAGCCAGCGTTTTACATACAATTTTAATACGTTGCCATCGCTGGCTACAACGTCAAAGTGTGACTGGGCCTTTATTGGAGACCTGCGTATAAGCACGCGCCTTCACTTCCTCCTTCACTTGCTGCGATTTTTACCCTGAAGAGGCAGCACAAAAGCTTCGGTCATATTACGTCATGTTTGGGTTTGTATCCATATTAAAGTTTTCTGTAGTAAACATCTGTATATTTTATATATATATATATATATGTGTGTGTGCGCACACATGTATACACGCCATAGTGGCAAGATATGAGAATTACAATGAAATGAACTTAAAGAACATTTAACACAATATTAACTTTGCTTGCTTTGCTCATGCACAACAATGGCAGTACAATATAGGCTAACTGCCAACATTATTTTAATCATCAACACAATGATAATGTCGAGCAAAGCTTATACAGGTAACTAGCTACAAATCTGAGATTCTGAAATCTGGTTTCACCTGAAAAATGCACTTTTCAAGCTAAAACTATAACTTTGAGAATTTAGGGTGAAAATAAATAAATAAATAATAAATATAAAACGTTAAAAAAATACTATATATATATATATATTTCCCACCTTCCCACATAGTTCTTGTACTGGCTGCCAGTTTAGGGTGGCATGGGTGCAAGGGATTTATATATTTTCATTAAGACGCTTCCAACGTTCTGTGACATTTGCCGTGTATCGCTTCGTGCTCTATCGCACACAAAATTAACCGTGCTTCCCTGGTTCAGGGTCGCTCACAACTGCATTTTAAAAATTGGTTTATATTTTCATATACGGATGTTTTCCAATTGTTCTGGCATATTTTTTGTCGGTGTATCGGCCTTCGATGTCGGGGACGAAAAAATTTCAGCTTTCTTATCAAACGTCAACCCGAAGGTACCCGATCTTTAATATCAGTCAGTGCGTCACTCAATGGTTGGAAAGAGTTTAATCATATTACTAGCGGGGTGTGCTGAGACATTGTTGAGCATACAAACATGCTTCCCCATCATCTTGGATTGCTCACCTGCATTTGGTTTTTTTTTCATTTATTTATTTTCCTTTTTTCCCCCATTTTTATATTTTCATTTACGGATGTTGTCCGCGCTTGTGATTTTTTTTTCCAGTGGTAATCGGCTTTCGAATGTCTGTCAGCACAACAAAATTAGTGCTTCCCACTGTTTCAGGTTGCTCACCTGTGTCTTTTCATTATTTATTTCTCTTTTCATTTAAAGACGCTTTCCAACGGTTCTGGTGATTTTTCCTGGGTGTAATGACTTTGATGTCTGTCGGCACGCAAAATTTCAGCTTACTACGTCACCGGAAGGTACTGAACTTTAATATCAGTCAGTCAGTTGAGTGGTTAGAAAAAGCTTTAATATTAAGATACTAGCAGGGGTACCAGCGTTGCCGCGGTCTATTTTTGTGGGAGCCTAAAACACTTCCTTCAACTAGAAATGGGTTGGGATATGAAATATTCCCTTTCACGTGGCACAAAGGCTTACGCACTGTAATAGCAAATTTTAAAACAGCCCATCACGGTCGCCTGCCAACTCACTATCCGTGAGATTTGCGGAAACCCGCGTGGAATTGCAACATCAATTGCGTCCAGAACAGTGAAGAAACCTGAAACCAAGAGATCGCAAAAATCACTTTCAGCCAAGCCCCTAGGTGAACTGAAAAATACTTGCATGTGGTCTCGAGGACATTAATCGAATACACTGTGTACTCTCCTTCGTGCTGGTGATGCTGCAAAGACAACACAGCTAGGTATTATTTAAAAAACAAGAAAACATGGAGGCTCTGATGAGTCAAACATCAGTGTTGTGGGGAAAGGTCACAGCAAAAATGTTGCCAATAAGTTCAGATGGGGAGCAGGATGTAGGAAGTGACAATTAACCTAGATCAATGACATTACAGATAAGAGGCTAAAAATAATATATATCATTTTAATGAACTCTTTCTTCTACCGTTAAAAAGAAAATGAGCACCAGGTGGGAATGACAAGCTTCTAAAAGTACAAAACAACCAGCTGTCCTGCGATAAAAGTAGACCAAGACTGGGCATCCTTCCATGAAGAGTGAAGATGTTTTTTGATACAATCACTGCCTGTGGATTAAAAAAACCAAAAAAAACCCAAATAGGTTTTTTTTTTCTTGGAAGAGCGCAATACCTCGCCAAGCAATGCCTGATCCACAAGAACATAATCGGCCATGACATTTTTGAAATATCATGCTAAGCAGTACGATATCGTTTTTGGCCTATCTCCAATGGTTGAAGAATCACTTTTAAAATTACAGAGTAGATCCGGATCTTGCCAAAAGCTAATCAGTTGACCTTGTCACACACCCAACCTGTTCCCCAATATGAGAGCAGATTCTATATGAATGTAACCGAGAGGTGCTTTGAAATTCACGATAGTGCCTTGTTTCGTATCAGTCGTTAGCAAATTTATTCTGGTATGAATGCAATGTGGTTTAAATCTTAAACCTGCACACAAGGAAGTGGAAAAAGACAAAATTCAATAACCCCCTCGCATCAAAAACAAAAACACAATTACAAAGATTAGTATATCTCGCAATGAAATCTATATTTTACAAAAGCAGGTCTATCAAAGTATAGATGTTGTTGATATGATCTCATTTAGTGAAACACAAAGCAAGAGAAAAATAAATAATCGATTTGTACATTTTGAAATCTGGTCAGTTTAAAATTAAGTGGTTTTGCCAGTTACAGTCTGGGTTACTAATTAAACGCATAATAGTTTTTGCCACACACGAGGCCATTGGCCGACAATTTTTTTAAACCAAAGAATTCTCCAAATCACATAAGGCCTACTCTAATAACGGCAGTTTTAATCCCCACTAATATATCTTCTCAGAGGAGGCAAAGGTACGTAAACAGACTGACAATCCCGTAACAGACTGACAAAGCTGCACGGAGAGACTTCACAAATTGTATACAGACTGTAACGGCACAGGAAAGCTGAGTTTCCCCTCCAACAAAAGAGTACAACAAACAAGAAAAGCTTATGTTGTTTGGGGGGGGGGGGCAAGAAAATCTGTCAACTCTTTTGAAATGCATCTTGGACGGAAAAATGTCTGATCAAACTTCAGAAGCAATCACTGGAAAGAGCTAAAAAAAATATCGAGGAAATAGTGTCAATATTCAGTGTCATTAAAAGTGCCTTTTTAAAATACAGAATCCCCGTTTCTCGCGGGGGTTATGTTCCAACCTCCCCGCGCTAAGTGAAACCGCGATGATGGACGCCTCCCCAAAAAATCGACTCGTCTGTCTGGTCGTTTGGGAGGATTGGGTTTTGAGGTGCCTGAGATCGACCTAAGTCCTGTTGCGTGGTTTTGGGCAGTGATTGGGTTGAGGTCCGGAGATCGCTGGTATGGTCTGGTCGTTTGGCAGTGATTGGGTTTGAGGTGGCCGGAGTTTGACTAGTCTGGTTGGTCGGTTTTGAAAGGTTGCTGGGTATGAGCAGTGCTCGTCCACGGCGGCAAACCTTCTTTCCTTCCCAAGCATATATCGAGCACTTTACCTTAACCCTTCTCCTGGAGCGTCAGGAACCTTCCTTCTGGCGCTTCGGTTCTTGCCAGAAAGCTATAGAAGGTGCAGGGCGTTGGCGGCATCGTGGGGCCTTGGAGAAAAATGTAGAAAATATTCGAAGTTCACAAAGCGAAACTTGTCTCGTGCATTGTGAGACTGTCGAGCACCACGCGTTTAATTGTTATTGCTAAATAATTTATATTTTATATATTATTACGCCGATTACCGGGGGCATCCGCAGAAAAAATTTAGTTTACGTTCCAAGAAAAACTGCGATGAACCGGGGGCGCGATAGTGAAGCGCGATGAAGCGGGGTTGACTGTACACTGAAACCCATGCTGTCTATATGCATGTATAAGTGGTGTGTGGGGACATTTTGTGTAAACATAGTCACGGTGTTGAAGGATGGGATTAAACGTCTGACGTATTTGAGTAAACGTCTGTTGAGGGGATTTCATTTTCATTGCACTATATGGCCTGGGCATTGATGTTTATCAGGATTTGACATGTTACAATCCAATTGCCCCAGGTTTTATGGCCTTTACATGCACTGTACTTTTATAAGTTTAGTTTGTAAGAAAATTTTATTAATTCCAGCCCAATTTTTGGGTGGTAATTTTTGCGTAGAATCACTTTTTAAAACAGGTTGTAATGTTTTTGTTTTTTAAGTTTAAAGATGCACTTACTGCAGTCCGAGAAGCAGGCCAGAGTACTGTGAACGCCTGAATGGGAGAGGGAAGCATGAATAAAGGAAAGGACAGACTCCGTAGGAGACGTGGAAGAAGTGCGCGCGAGTAAGAAGGAACAGACACTTCTCAAAAGTGGCACGTGTAGTTGCATGAAAAGTCTGCCTAAATGCTGAAAAGTTTTGCAGAGAAAAGGTGTACCTGTCAAACTATATTTTGATAATTTTCTTGAACAGATAGTTTGTGACCCGGAGCAGAGGACTGCATGCTTGGCAAATTTCTCATCGGCCAAAGTTGATTCTCGATCCAAATGATGAAATTGCTGGTGAAAATGTGGCTTGTGGGTGTTGAATGCAAGTGGGTGTTGTAAGGGGTTGCTTCAAAAGTAGAGGTGCAAGGAACCTGTTCTTGACAGGCTTCGTAAAATGAAATATTGTAACCGTTCATCTTGGACCACACATTTGTAAAAGGAAGGCAGCAGAAAGTTTTTTTTTTCTTTCAAAAGTTTGATGAGGGCTCACGCATTGGCTGATGTGAAATACCAATACGATGGACTTGCTGCAAAATTAATGAATTCAAGGATTTTCAATCTGGATGAATTGAAGGACTGGATGTAATCCAGTCCTGCCAATTGGCAAGAAAGCAAATTACTGTTTTTTACAGTGGTTGGTGGCTTGGAACAAAAAGCTTATGTGTTTGAAAAAAGAGAAGTCATTTTCTCTGTAACAGAATACCTTGGACATGACAAGTATGCAGTATACACCTTTTTAACATAATTCTTGAAAATCTCAAGGAACAAGTGAATTTCAAATAGGTACATTTCTTCCTCAGACCGTGCTGCCAGCCAGTTTAAGCAGAAATTCCCCCCTATTTTGAAACCTCACTCCTTAAAAAGGCATGGTATCATGCACATTTGGCCGCTTGTTTTCCACATCACATGCCAAGGGTGCAGTCTGATGGGGATAGGTGTGGGAGGTTAAAAATGATGGCTTGGCTGGAGGTCGCTGTCTGGACTGGATTATTCCAAAATGCATGGCAGAAATTTTTGTTGAGTTGCTAATAAGCAAGGCCACAATATAAATGTCCTAGCATGTTCCTGAATCTGCTATTTCTCGAGGCAAATCAAGAGCTCGCTGAAAGTGGAGGCCCCTCTTCTGGCTGTTGCTGGAACTCAGAAAGCCTTCTGTCTTGGCGGTCGCTGTCAAAATTACGTTTGCCAAAACATTCAGAGTGCATCCGTGGGAGCGTCACTTCTTTTGCTCCGAATGCTGCGCTACGTAATCACTACACTATGCAATGTTGTACATCTGTCTCCCTGGCAGGTGGTCAGGATTAGCTGGCAAAGTGGCTCTCAATGTTGAAAGCCTATGCTGTATATTGATGACCAGTTTTTTTTTCCCACAAAAAAAATTGGGGTTTTTGAGTAAATCAATCACAGAAGGAAACTCCAAGGTCAGCAGAAATGAAATTTTGAAGAGATCTTCAAGGGTCATTCAATTGGCCTTCATGCAATGCCCCCCAAAATAACGTGGCCCATCTTTTCATATTCTATGGCCAATTCCAGCTAAAACGGGTATGGACATGTCAGCATTCCTGACTCTCAATGCCATCAAAAGAAGCCCTACCGAAAAGAAAAAGGGTCAGGGTCTAAAACAGAATCCTTATCCTTGACAACTACTTGAAAACATGAAAGTTAAATTGTTACTTTGATTATTGCTATTTTAAGTTACATGGATTTCTTCGAACTATCAAAACTGATGGAAAATGTCTAGTTTAAAAATTTTGGCTGTTTGCGGATGTGCTGTGAATGTGTTGTGTTTCATTGTGTGTATGAAGTCATGGACCCTTTCTACAGGCCATGTTCCAGTGGAGAAGATTGGGGAAGATCTGGTCTTCTCTTCGATTGTGTCGTGTCCTGACTTGCGTAAAATTCATTTAGTACCAAACTGTTAATAAAATCTCAGCAAAATAAAGTTTTTTGTCCTTTTAACATATTTCCGAAGCGTGTCATCCGTTACCTGAATGCCAGTCTGTGGGCCAGGAGTCTACCAGACTTAGACATTGAATGTGATACCCTTTATAGTGCAGACTGGTCTTACTTTAAAAATAACAATTGCACTTTTTCTGCTGGGATATAAACTTTTCACCGCTACTGCATATAATGTCTTTGAAGTTGGTTGCACAAACATCAGACTGTTACTTTTTCGGTATATTATTAAATAAATGCAGACATAATTAGTAGGCAAATTCTGAGAAAATAGTGTCTATTTATATATAACAAAAAAAAAATAGCCCCGAGTCGGTCGAGCGACGCTGAGGAGTGAGCGGGCTCTTAAAGAGCATCAACTCGAAAAGAGCAATGCCCGTTCGCTCCTCTGAAGCGTCGTCGGCCAGGCCCGATCGACCAGGCCGCGCTGCTAGGCCCTGGACCGACCAAGCCACGGTTACAACAGCTGCCGCTTTGACAACCGAGACATACGGAGGGTCGCCGACAAAAAGACCATCGAGTCGCCTCAAGTGGTACCAAAAGTAACCTGCACGGCCTCGCGGGCTCCTTCGGTCATTCCAGCTCCGAGGAACATAAAGGCTTACGAGCCAGTTCTATCTTTCCTTTCTGGGGTTTTTGATGAATTCTGTTGGCGCCTTGTCTACCAAGTAGAATTGTTGTAAGTGCATGTACATAATACATACATATCGGCTGTAGGTTTTTGCTCGTGTCTTGTCCCCTACCCCCATCCCCCCATTCATTGCATATGTGCAT
>CM068958.1:65434981-65452852 GCA_035128595.1 Eptatretus atami | reverse complement strand
TAAGTGACTTGCCACGATCTGGAAGACCATGTTCAGTCCGTTCGCAGATTAATAGTGAACGTGTACTGGACAGTGTTCAAGAAGAACCAGGAACATCGATCCGCAGATGTTCTGACCAGTTGGGGATGTCTCGGATGTCATGTATCGCTACTAAGAAACGATTTGCACCTGTAACCATACAAAGTGCAATTGGTGCAAAAGTTGAAACGGACTGATCATCGACAACGTTTAAATTACTCAAACCAAATTCAGAGTTTGGTCAATGAAGAAAACGAATTTGTTCATCAACTGATTATGAGCGATGAAGCTCATTTCCATTTGAACGGTTTTTTGTGAATAAGAGACTGTAGGTTCTGGGGATTAGAGAATCCTAGGGCTATTCATCAACGTGAGTTGCATCCTCTAAATGCACTGTCTGGTGTGGTGTAACGTCAGAAAGGATTATCGGCCCTTATTTTTTTGAAAATGAGGAAGGCAGTGCAACGACTGTCACTAATGAGCGGTATCGAGCCATGCTCAAGAATTTTGTGCGTCCTGCAGTGAAGGATAAACCTGAGATGTGGTTCAACAAGATGGAGCCACTGCCCACACGACACGAGCCATGGTGGAGCTTTAAGGCAAATTTTTGGACACCGAATAATTTCGCGAAATTCAGAAATTTCTTGGCCATCACGTTCTCGTGATTTGACGCCTCCCAATTATTTTCTTTGGGGTTACCTAAAGGAGCGTGGAAACATCAATAAGCCCCATACAATTCAGCAGCTCAAGGACAACATTTGTACAGAAATTTGAGGGCTGCAGCCAGAGTTATTGTCTGCTGTTATGGAAAATGCTGTCGAAAGAGCCCATCTCTGCGAAGCAGAAAATGGAGGACATCTAAGCTGCATCATTTTTCATAAATAAAGAAAATTTATCTCCATTTTGTAAATTTTCTTTTGGTGTAAAAATAATCATAAACTATTCATAAAACAAATGTTATTTAATTTCTAAATCCCAAGGTGACTTTTGAGACACCCTGTATTTGTGCCATCTCGTACCCTGATAGCAGAGTGACTGAGATCCAGCATTCATATCGTCTCATGCCCTGAGGGCAAAGTAACTGTGAGATTCATCATTCAGACAAATATGGTGGTGCCTATCGCTATTCGTTTTGTGCAGATATCAAAGTAAGAGTTTACAAGACCCTTCCCATGTCCTTTTTCTCAAGACTGTGTGAGGTAAACTCGAGTGCTCTTTGAAAACTCTAGTTTCCTGAAGCCGTTTTCGCATATCATTTCACTCCTGTCATTGTATTTTGTGTTAATTACTTGATTAATAATAAGGAACTTCAATGCAAGAGGAGGCCATTAGGCCCATCAAGCCTGTACAATGGTGAGCGTCAAGTGAGGAAGTAGCATGTCCCATTTTTATACGCCCGATATATATATCAGGGCGTATTATGTGATTCCGGTCGTCCGTCCGTCCGTTCCTGTCCGCGCTCTAACTCCAAAGTTTTCAACTTTCACGTTTCATATTTGGTACATAGGTACAGACTGTGGAGACGGTGTGTCGCGACATATGTTCGTCATCTAAAGTGGTTGCTGTTTTCCATGTAGTACACATTCTGTATATACCTTCTTGTTCGGGCGTATATTGTGCTCACTTGAGCTCTTGTTAGTCTTTAATATCACTTGGCCGGGGTTCAAACTGCTGACCTCTCGGACTCAAAGTGGATGGTCTAACTCTAACCATTTCACCACGGAGTCTGGTTGTTGGTAGGTTTTTTTATTTATTCTGTTTGTCTGCTCTTCCATAAGTTTTGTCTCTCTCTGTCTCTGTCTCCTTCTCTGTCTCCTCCTCTGTCTGTCTCTCTCTCTCTCTCTCTCTCTCTCTCTCTCTCTCTCTCTCTCTCTCTCTCTCTCTCTCTCTCTCTCTCTCTCTCCTTCTCTCCTTTCCTTCTCTCCCTTTCCTCCTCTCCTTTCCTCATCTCTCTTTCCTCATCTCTCTTCCTCATCTCTCTTTCCTCCTCTCTCTCTTTCCTTCTTGATCCCTGGATCTCTCTCTCGATCTCCCTGTCTCGATCTCCCTCTCCTCTCTCAATCTCCCTCTCTCGATCTCCCTCTCGATCTCCCTCTTCGATCTCCCGACTCCGATCTCTCTCGATCTCCAGATCTCTCTCGATCTCCAGATCTCTCTCGATCTCCCGATCTCTCTCGATCTCCCTCGATCTCTCTCGATCTCTCCCGATCTCCCGATCTCCCGATCTCTCTCAATCTCTCTCGATCTCTCTCGATCTCTCTCGATCTCCCGATCTCTCTCGATCTCTCTCGATCTCCCTCGATATCTCTCGATATCTCTCGATCTCTCTCGATCTCTCTCGATCTCTCTCGATCTCCCGATCTCTCCCGATCTCTCTCGATCTCCGATCTCTCTCGATCTCTCTCGATCTCCCGATCTCTCTCGATCTCCCGATCTCTCCGATCTCTCTCGATCTCCCGATCTCTCTCGATCTCCCGATCTCTCTCGATCTCTCTCGATCTCCCGATCTCTCTCGATCTCCCGATCTCTCTCGATCTCCGATCTCTCTCGATCTCTCTCGATCTCCCCTCGATCTTGCACTCTCTCTCTCTCTCTCTTGCGCTCTCTCTCTCTTCTTGCGCTCTCTCTCTCTCTTGCGCTCTCTTCTCTTGCGCTCTCTCTCTCTTGCGCTCTCTCTCTCTTCGCTCTCTCTCTTGCGCTTCTCTCTCTCGCGCTCTCTCTCGCTCTCTCTCTCTCTCTCACTCGCTCTTCTCTGCTCGCGCTCTCTCTCTCTCACGCTCTCTCTCTCTCTCGCTCTCTCGGCTCTCTCTCTCTCTCTCTCTCTCTCTCTCTCCGCTCTCTCTCTCTCTCGCTCTCTCTCTCTCTCTCTCTCGCTCTCTCTTCTCGTGCTCTCTCTCTCTCTCTCTCTCTTGCGCTCTCTCTCTCTCTTGCGCTTCTCTCTCTCTTGCGCTCTCTCTCTCTTGCGCTCTCTCTCTCTCCGCTCTCTCTCGCTCTCTCTCCTCTCTCACTCGCGCTCTCTCTCTCTCTCTCTCGCGCTCTCTCTCTCTCTCTCTCTCTGCGCTCTCTCTCTCTCTCTCTCTCTCGCGCTCTCTCTCTCTCTCGCGCTCTCTCTTTCCTTCTCTCCCTTTCCTCTCTCTCTTTCCTCCTCTCTCTTGCCTCCTCTCTCTTGCCTCCTCTCTCTTCCTCATCTCTCTTTCCTCCTCTCTCTCTCTTTCCTTCTTGATCCCTGGATCTCTCTCTCGATCTCCCTGTCTCGATCTCCCTCTCTCGATCTCTCGATCTCTCGATCTCTCGATCTCCCTCTCTCGATCTCCCTCTCTCGATCTCTCGATCTCCCTCTCTCGATCTCTCGATCTCCCTCTCTCGACTCTCGATCTCCCTCTCTCGATCTCGATCTCTCTCGATCTCCCTCTCTCTCGATCTCTCTCTCTCTCGATCTCCCTCTTTCTCGATCTCTCTCTCTCGATCTCTCTCTCTCTCGATCTCTCTCTCGATATCTCCCGATCTCTCTATATCTCTCGATATCTCTCTCGATCTCTCTCTCGATATCTCCCGATCTCTATATCTCTCTATATCTCTCGATCTCTCTCTCGATCTCTCTCTCTCTCTCGATCTCTCTCTCGGATCTCTCTCTTTCGCTCTCTCTCTCTTTCGCTCTCTCTCTTTCGCTCTCTCTTCTCTCTCTCTCTCTCTCTCTCGTCTCTCTCTCTCTCTCTCTCTCTCTCTCTCTCTCTCTCTCTCTCTCTCTCTCTCTCTCTCTCTCTCTTTGCTCTCTCTCTCTTTTCGCTCTCTCTTCTCTCTCTTTCGCTTCTTTCTCTCCTTTCTCTCTCTCTCTCTCTCTCTCTCTCTCTCTCTCTCTCTCTCTCTCTCTCTTTCTGACTCACTCACTCATATTGAGGCTTATTGAAGAGCAAGGATGTTCTCGCCTTTAATGTTCCTGAGGTATGTCATGGTTGGTGTTGAAATTGATATTCTCAGTTTTTTGTTTGTCCAGGAATGAGTCATGATGCCGTTCAGACTGCTGCTGAGCGCCATTTTAAAATCACCGAGGGCTCCGGCCGACCAATTGAGAAGGCCAAGTATATTGGAGGTGCGGCTTTATTCATGAATGTTGTTTACTTTTTAATTAAGTGGTATTTGACAATCCTATTGTGGATATAAACTGCTGTTATTTGGCAACCTTCTCATGAATAGCAACATCTTAAGTTCTGTCTGCAATTTTTGAAGTTATGTTTGTGAGGTTTTCTTTGTGATGTTTAGGGGAACATCGCGTACACACTGAAAGCAAACTGGTACACACGGTGCTGGTTGCGGAGTCGTCATCACTAGTGGGACCACAAGCTGGAGCGTTTGCTGTGCTGCAGCACGTGTTGGGGGCTGGACCCTACACGAAGAGAGGCATCAACAGTGGGAGCAAACTGAGTCCGGCACTTGTTAAGGCTTCTCGGTTCCCTGCTGTGGTGTGTAGTGAGTTTAGAGGCAGATTGATTTGAGTTGAGAGATGACCATGCATATGGTAAAATAACTTGTGATGCATGTTCTTTGTAAGAATACATTATCATTGCATGTTTTGCCGACAATATATTTGTTGATGAAACTTTCTGCAGGCGATGGCGTTCAATGCAGCCTACAGTGATTCTGGTCTATTTGGAATATACAGCATTTGCCCCTCAGAGGCCGTCTCAGACGTAAGCCCGTCATGTTCATGTCGACCGATTTTCACCCTTTATCGTGATAACAAGGTGTTTGGATTAATATTGCGGTGATTCTCATCGGTATAATCACTGTGCACACAATAATTCATAATTCTTTCAACTTTCTCATGTGGCCACTTTCCAAATATATTTATTACTCGCAGCATTTTAAAATTCCATCTCTTGTTTTTTTTGCTGCCAGCCCGGGTTTGAATATTGAGATGTAATAAAAACATGTCATTCTTGTCCTTCCCATGTACCTTGGATAATGTCGACAGGTGGTTGGTGCAGGCCTCGCAGAGATCAAAGCAATCGCAGATGGAAAACTGACCGAAGACGAGGTCAACCGAGCTCGGTGTGTAAATGCAGGAACTTGCGGTTGATTTGAAGCTGATAAGAATTGTGATTTGCAGACAATATCTGGTGAACAAAAAACAAACTTTGTTGTGCTGGTTCAGATAAATTATCTTGCATTTACCACAAGAAGCATGAAACAAAACCTTTTCTTATGGAATTACCAATTCTGCCAAATAAATGATGTGTCTGCCGAATTTAATTCCTCTCACTGCAGCCAGAGCCCGAGCATGCAAGTATTGCAATGATCCTGTCTGCATTTGTTGCTTGCAGAGTCGAAGATATCGTATATTGGTTGGTCCATTTGTCTGTATATCAATCTGCTGCAGGTTGCAATTCTACACCAATCTTCACAAAACGTAACCTCCTGGTAAAGGTAGTCCCAAGCAAGAAGCCTTTTGTCTTTGAGCTCAAAAACTCAAAGGTCAGCATCTTAAAATCTTCAATTTCATCCGATTGACTTGAAATTTGAGTAGAATTTGCATATTGGGTCACAAATTCATTCTCCAATCAAAAGCTTCAGGTCTATTGTTTGAGATCCAAAGGGCAAGGTCACAGCAAAGGACTTTGCAAGTACTGGTCAATGACCGCTTGTTTGCTGGTTTGTTTGTCTGCCGGTAGAATAACTGTACAGCGATGGCAGCTTTAATTGTCAAATTTTGGCAGAGAGCTTCATCTTGTGAATGTCTCGATGAGTTCCACTTTGAGCTCACAAGGAAAAATAAATTTGGTGAAGGACTATATTTACTCATTGTTGTGCCCAAAGGCCGGCATGTGACGATTGGATATATAATCAGTATGTGTACAATATGAAGATGTGCTTCAAATTTGGCATTCTAGTTGCTCATATTTTTGAGTTATTCTGCCAACCAAGAGAAAGACATGTGGATCGCAATACTCTCGCCCCAAGCAGACAGGAATAATGTCAGATGTAGGTGTGGACTCGTGTCGTTACGTTTCTCTTCAAGGAAGTCATTGTTGCTTGGTTAATTTTACTCAAATTTTGTATTTATTATACCCCCTGCACCTCCCACCCTCTTCTCCCCTCCCTCCTTCCCCACCCTCCCCCACAAGGATGGGGAAATGATGCCTAAGTTGAGGTGTATTTAAATATTTGTTTCGCTTTTTTGGTACCTTCTGTCTTAAAAAAAAAAAAAATGTCCCGTGGTAATGTTGATTGCCAGTGATCATCATACTAGAAATATGCCAATTCATTATGAGGTATATGTGGATAAACATACATGGACTTTTGTTTCACATTCCTGTGTCCGGCTGTTTTAGTGCATCAATAGTCCATTATGGTTAACTATCCAACACCAGAGTGCAACCTACTGCCTTCTTTTTGCTGCTATAAACACAATTTTTTACAGGATGCAGGTGCGTGCGCGGCTGCTGATGGCTGCTGAAGAGCAGAAGAGTGTACTGCATGAGCTGGGGTCCCAGGCCCTATTTACAGGGAAATTTGTGGCACCAACTGAAGCTGCAGAGAGCCTGAACTCCATCGTCGCTGCAAATGTTGTGGATGTAAGTTGCAATCTAGCGCATCGAGAATGCAGGATATATAGGCTTAAGATGAAATTATGTTCATATTATGTTGTTTGGATTTTTCGCAAATCCTCTGTTCTAATGCAATCTTTTGCTGAAGCTCTTTTACAAGAAGATCCCAGACCAACAATCCCCAGCATACTTACAAATAGACAGCTTCTGTGAGAGGAACCATCCGTAGTGAAGTTGACACACGGCAACAATTCAAATATGCCGACTTCCAAATTGCTGAGGGATTAAAACAAATATTTTCCGACTAAAGCAACAAATACCCCTGGAATGGTTGACCTTTCTTTCCATCCTTGGGCAGCTCAAAAATAAAGATTTTAATTTTATTGCTGTTGTCTAATTCAATTTAAAAATTTTGGCTAGTTGTCAATGCATTCACATCTTGTGATTTGCATTTAACGATCAGACCTATTCCACATGTTGAATCCTTTCGAATAGATATGCCCAGACGTCTGTCAATCAGCGTCTTGCGCTTTAATAAAAATCTTTGCTGTAAATTGAAATATTTAAATGAAGAAAATCACCTCATCTGATGCCAGTACAATACCTGTTACCACCCAATCAAAATTTCATCACTATTTACCGATTATCACCTGCTTTTTTTTTTTCAACCTTTAATTTTATTTCCTGATTAATTATTTAGTGCAACTGTAAAATTTTCTTTTCTCCTCTTCCACTTGGCTTATCAAAAAAATCAAACAAATTTGCAGTAAAGGATACAAGTTAAACGTTAACTTTTTCTTGCTCCAACACCTCTTTATGTCCATCCAACAAAAGCACACGTCAAATCCATTACAAACTAGTTAACAAAAAGTAAACAAAACATTGGTCTTGAAGGTGGTGTTGCTATCCTCTGAATAGTTGAAACGATATACACGATTAAAAAAATTGTCGAACAAATTAACTGAAGTTCTCATCTTCATGGTTCTCAACAAGGTAGTAAACTCGCGTGTAAATATCAAATTTGTCTTTAAAATAATAGGTCATGCACCTCGTCCACGTGGCATAGTCACTGGTGCTTAAGGTGGGTAGGTACGATCTCTCAAGAGTTGCTTTTGCTTTGTAAGTTTGTTGAAAAGGAGTTAACATGCAAACTACGTTTCAACAAATTAATTTTCACACCAGGCTGCGAAGAAAGTTTTCACCGGAAAAAAGACTATGGTTTCACATGGAGACCTATCCCACACGCCATTCTTGGACGAGTTGTGAATCATCATGCAGAGCACCATCTTACGAGGGTAACACCCTCTCAACTTGTTGTGTTGTCTCCTTTTCCAATTTCAACAGATTCATGTTAAATTTATGTGGATCAAACTTGCTCTTTGGAATGATGCAAATAAAACAAATAAAACCACCTGTGTGTGATTAGTGAGTTGATTTATTCTTTTGGAAGAATATCCTGTAAACCTTATTCCCGATAAGAATCTCCATCTCTCCATCTTGCCACATCTCGCCATCTCTTCTCCACTTTCCAGGCTCGTTACTCATACTTGCAGTGAACGTGCAATCGCGGAGTATTGTTGCTCAGTATCTCTGGCGGTACATGTCATGTCCAGTGTTGCTTTCCTTCCATTTTAAGGTACCAAGCCTTTCAGACTGGGTAACCTATTATCTCCTGTTTATTCTTGTTTTTCCATGTTTTTGTTTCTTTCTTTTTGTCTTTTAGACTTTTGGTGTATTACCCTTTGTCTTGTCCTGTTTGCTGAGCGAGATTGTGAGAGAGAGAGCAAGGTAGCATTAGCCTATTTGACTTGATTATCATTATTTTCATATATATTTGTCCTCTCATCTTTGCAGAACCTTTTATTGGTTTTTTATTTATTTATTTTTTGCAAAATCGCTAATGGACGGTGAGGTATCACATCAGCACTTGCTGTGCTGCATCCCACACTGATTGTTGAAATTCTCATAGTGATTAGGGTTTATAATATTTGTGCTGTTTCGGATAAGTCGCAAAGTTGTGTGTTGCAAGTACGTTTTAAAGATGTTGTTGTGGAAAATGGACAGTTTTAGGGAGCTGACCATTTTGTAACAGTTTCCCTGGCTGTTAAGGTACTAGTATCTGACGTTCCCCCTTTGATCTTGAATGGAATTCTTCAGAAGTTAACAAAGTATGGTACTGTCATATTCAGGATTGTGATGATTCCTCTCTGAAAAAGAACCGACAAGCTGAAACGTATAAAATAATTTTGGTGTTTGTTATCTCTTATTAAACTAGAACAGGCACTCAGTAGAGCGCATACCTTCGCCAAACGCTACAGTTTCCCCCCCCCCCCCCCCAAAACCGTTGATTGTGAGGTATTTAATCCCATACCACATCTGCCATCTCATATGTGTTATGATGGCTTAAAAACATTAAATTTCCTGCTGTTTGACACTAATTCACATACATTGTACAATTTCTGTATGAACTCCCTGACCTTTTGGGTGCGGTTGCAAGTCAATCTGATGACAACTGGTCACATTATAAGAAATCAAATATTACACATCACAGGATAGGAATTGAATTCTAAACATTTTGAATCTACTTACATGCAAATTTTATAAGAATTGACCGCGTTATGATAAAGGTCGTGACCCCCCTGACCTTTGACCCAAACCGCTAACAAAGGTAATGACGTCATTTGTCATATCGTATATCACAAGATTGGGCATTGAATTCACAACATTTGGCATTGTTGCATGCAAATTGGATAAAAATCGACCGCACTATGGCAAAATGACGATTTTGACCTTTTCATGACTCGACCTTGACCTTTGTACTCTTAATTTGTTAATTGGTATTGGAGTGTGGGAACAGAACAGTCAACATTTTGGTGTTGGTTTCATGCAAATCGGATAAGAATTGACCGTGTTATGACTAAAACCGCACATTTTGCAATGTTGTGACCCCCCGACCTTTGACTCCCAACCGCTAATAAGGGTTATTACGTCATTGTGTCATGTCATATATCACAAGATGGGCATTGAATTCTGAACATTTTGGCATTAGTTGCATGCAAATTGGATACAAATTGACCGTGCTATGGTAAAAAGACGATTTGACCTTTTCATGACCTTGACCTTGACCTTTGACCCGATCGCTCCCAAATCTAATCAAATGGTCCTCGGATAATAACCAATCATCCCACCAAATTTGCTGCGATTCAGTTCAATACTTTTGGATTATGCGAATAACAAACAAACACACATATTCACAAATAAATAAATAAATACACAGCGATCAAAACATAACCTTCGCAACAAAGTTTGCGAAGGTAAAAATGGCATTACCCACCTAGAGGTGGCCCTTGATTTTGAAGTAGCCGATCATGAGTACATCTTCACTGCCACTGAGATCTTCATTTGCTATGGGTGTCGAACTTCCTTCCGAACACATTTTATATATGTATACATATACATACACGTACAAATATACACATACACATATACATGCACATGTACAAACATAAATAGTGGTGCACAATAGTGCTACAACATGGTACTTTGTTTCATGTTTCTTCCAATTTTTTTTGTTTTTTTTAATGTTAAAGGCTCCAGTTACGGACTGGTCGAGGCCAGGAATTAAATGAGACATAAAATGAACTGAAGAAATGGAGAAGTGAAGAGAAGGAAAAAAAATCATCGAAATTGGTTTAGATTGATGATGTCTGCCTCACCTTGGGGGAATCGCTCCTGTCTCACTGATGAATCACCAGCATGATGCATGACCTCATTGGAGCTCACAAGCCTTGCAGAAACATCACACCCAACAAATGATTGTCCAGTTTGCTGACTTTGGTTCTGATGAACGCCGAATCTCTGAGAACATTTCAAAAGATGAATGAGTCTGAGAACGAGAACATTTCCGAGAACATCTGGTGAATGTGGAGTTCCCCTTTCTCTCCAGCATTGCAGTAATACAAACCTTCACTGGCTTCACAAATGTCTGCTTTGGTGTGCTCCCTCCTTGATCTCAGTGTTTTAGCACCACATGTAAATCTCTATTTTCTTGTTCTGACTACTCTGTTTTTCTTCCTTCTGTCTGTTGCTCAAACACGTTTTGATTATGTGTTCCAGGTATGCCCCCTGCTTCTGAAGTGCAAATCATGGCTTTCAAGCCAAAGCTTGTCGAGGAATGTTCTAGCCTGCCCGGTCTAATCCACCATACCATGGTCTATTTTGTCATTACTATCAATGAAGTATACATTTTGCTATTCTTTGCATAACAAATTACAAATACTAAATGAGTAACAAAACAATATTGTTATGGTTTTTGGAAACCTTACCCCAGTGGGAAGAGCATACATGGACAAGTCGATGACCCGAATATCAGTTATTTCATAAGTCTTTATGTAACTAGCCCTTGGTCCCTTGTCGAAGGGCTGTTTGGTTGTGGGGGGGGGGGCATGCCTTGGCTTGGCTTGGCTGTATTTTCCCAGTGTAATGTCTCCCCCTTCCCCCTCTGTTACTTTTTCAATCTTTCCTCTTTCACAACATCGGTCTGTTACCCCCCCCCCCCTTTTCACCAAACATAATTTCAATATTCCCTCCAAGCCTGGTGTTTGCTTGGCAGCTAGGGTGACTGGCTTGGGATCATAGGGTCCTGAGTTTGAGCCCCGTTGGCTGCTGAATGAACACCAGGTAGGGTTGACTCAGCCTGTCACCTGAGGTCGCAAAATGAGTACCAGTGTACTGGTTTGGGGCACAGCATCAGCAGCACACTGGTGCCCTGACAAAATGATAGCGACCTGGCAACCAAGCTGCCATATGCAAGAAGAATAAGAATCCTTCTGATTCCTTGTTTACCCCATCGGCCAGTTTCAACGGTCCACCAATAATCCCCTTCACCAAACATCATTTTGACAATCCCTCCTTCACCTCATCGGTCTTACCTTCAGCCCCACGGCTGTTCGGTCATCCCTCAGTCCGGCGGAATCCCTCTGTTTTCCCTCCATTCGCGCATTGCTTAATTGGGCATGTTCGATCCATCTGTGGTCGTTAATCCATCGGGCCGATCCGATTATTACCTTCACCACATGGGACGATGTCCATTCTCACATACATGTTCATGACGCTTGGTGTTCGTGGCCTGCAGGACAGCACTTATCGCATGTGAAATGGCACACAGGACGTTTTGTGCACGCAGGGAGTAATCAATAGGTACACTGCAAGAACGGTCACAATGGAAATCAACAGAGCGATTATAAAACGGTGCCACAAATTAATTTACTATAACAAGGACATGGAGCAGGAATACCAATGGACAAACGATGGGGGAAGCAAAAGGAAGGAGTGGAACGGTATACTTGTCGCGATGAGGTTGTCCGTTTCCAAGATGCAGATGGCCATCAAACTGTCGTCTCTCTCCTATGACGAGTACTCATGCTTCCCTGGATGTTTCTCGCTTCCACTGATACAGAGCTCTGCTTTTTGCTGAAGATCCCAATAATTTCCAGGGTCTGGAGTTCACCTGGTTGTATATTTCTGCAACTTGTGCTTTGCTTTACCCCAAGCTCTCAAACCCTTCTTCTGTCCCTTTGCTCCCCACCCTTTAACCTTATTCACCCCCCCCCCCCCCCCCCCCCCCCCCAACCAACTTCTTTCTCATTACTGCAACACTCCCACTCTTTTCTGATGCCTAATCTACCCTTCTCTCTCAATTAATAATTTACTCAATTTACCTTCCTCTTCTGAGCACCTTTATTTTTTGAAAGTTGTCCCAAAGTGTACATGTGAATCCTTAAAGCAGCTAGAATGGTTTATTTTTTATTCCATGTGTACACTGTGCATAATTTTGGCTCATCGAAGAGTGAGGTGACCGAGGGTAGAACTAAAAGGCAATGTTCAGACAATGGGGTTTTGGATTCTGATGTACCATACTCTGTTATTGAGCGTCAGTGCTGCGGAAGCAGTTTCTTGGCAAAGGTTATACTTCTACTGGGTGATTTGTCATTGCCTTCCCAGCATTAGTTAGGCAGGAATTTGTTCATGGTGCCTGTGATAGCTCACCAAATCTTCGTGAAGGACACCGTGGGATCTTTGACGTCCACCAACGAATGCTGGCAGATTGGATGCCCAGTTTAACGTCCATCCGATGGACGGCACACACATTGATGAATCACCCTACCGGTGGAACACCAGGATGACAGTTTATAGCAGGGTCGGGATTCGAACCCAGGCTACGAGACAGCTTAGAGGTGTGTGTGTTCCTCTGAGCCATCCTGCCAGCCCGGCAATGGGGTAACACAACAATATGGGGGCACAAGGGAATGAACAAACATGAAAAGAAGATGGAGAGACACAGCAACCTGCAAATAGATTGATAGAGGTAAGGTTAGGGTTAATGAGAGATAAGACTGCAGGCAGGGAGAGAAATCCCATTGCTGTTGATCTTTATAATCGATTCTCCCAACAGATTACAAGTAGCTTTATTTCCAAAAATCAGTGAAACTACTTTATTGTTATCACAATAGTCTTGCAGTTAAATCTCGTCTTGTAGTAAAATGTGGTCTGCTAGTTAAAGCTAGTCAGAGTTAAAACTCATCTTGTAGTTCAATCTCGTGCACTTCATTCAAGTTGTCAACGATGCAAACAGTTTGAAGTGCATTTGCTCATTAAATTTTTAACTAACAAACTAAGTAAATGAGCTGATTTGGTAGAGATGTTAAATGTTTGGAATGGTAAGCAATTATGAAAGCATGACATTTTTTTTTCATGACTCAATCACATAACTAATTTATTGACAGAACGCTGGTCAATGAGACACACAAAATAATTGAGCATTTTAATATTCTTACCGAATCAAGACTTGCATTCTCTGATGCTGCTCAAATATCTTGCTCAGTGATACCTTCACTTTTGTTTGCATATTACACAATGTAACCTGAAAATGTATCGATGTTATGTTGGGGATGGGGTGGCAGAGGAAGGGGTATTGTTTCACATGACAAGTTAATAAAGGCAGTTTACCTTTATTATTTCTGGAATGTTAAAAAATAAACAATTCTCTCAAGTTCAGTTGAGTGTTTTCACAAGGCATGCCATAGTAAAAGGCTTTTAGAGTGCTGTAAAATGCTGCTCAACAATTGGAGGAAGCTTGGAAGAATGGAACCTTGTGTGTTTGTTTATTTTTGCAGTTGCCTTCTGAGCACAAAGCTCATAATGCTAGGATTTCAGGTTCAAATCCCGTGTTGGGTGTTGATTGTCTTGTCTATCAATGGTTTTAATAATTCACTTAAACATGCAGATGTCCTGCTACTGTGCTTGTTCTACATGTAATCTGATTCGATGATTCTTTATGAGACCGATATCAACAGGGGAGAGGAATGGAACATTCAAAGCAATCAGAAAGCAAGACCAAAGAGCAATTTTTGAAGCGGTAGAGATGCCCTCTTGTCAGTTGTCTTTTAGGTTGTCATACACTATTTTTGCTGCAACAGCATCTTGAAATGCGAGGCCTGCACAGACCACAAAACAGTTCCAGACATAGCTCATGTTCGTTTTACTATCATTGGCTGTTCGTTGTATATTTAATTAAACATTCACCAAAGCAAAACTGTAATGTTGAAACCTGTCCACGTACCTAAAGATTTGAAGATTGTTGTGTGATCTTTCAAGGATGGCTTGCTACCACTGATTACTTCACCAAGCTCTGCAAATATTTTTGCCTGTCCATGGAAGAGTTAGATTTTTAATATCTCAATGTTAATATAATATTTTCAATCTATTCCTGTTATTTTGTATATATTACATATATACATTATATATAAAATATACATACATATATACATATATATATAACATACTTGTATACTTATATATATATTATAACACACCTTGTATATATATATATATATAATATATATATATATATATATATATACACATACAGTGGGGAGAACAAGTATTTGATACACTGCCGATTTTGCAGGTTTTCCCACTTACAAAGCACGTAGAGGTCTAATTATTATCATAGGTACACTTCAACTGTGAAAGACGGAATCTAAACAAAAATCCTGAAAATCACATTGTATGATTTTTAAATAATTAATTTGCATTTTGTTGCATGTAATAATTTGATCACCTACCAACCAGTAAGAATTCCGGCTCTCACAGACCTGTTAGTTGTCTTTAAGAAGCCCTCCCATTCTCCACTCATTACCTGTATTAACTGCACCTGTTTGAACTCGTTATCTGCATAAAAGACAGCGTCCACACTCAATCAATCAGACTCCAACCTTCCACAATGGCAAGACCAGAGAGCTGTCTAAGGACATCAGGACAAAATTGTAGACTTGCACAAGGCTGGGACGGCTACAGGACAATCGCAAGCAGCTTGGTGAGAAGGCAACAACTGTTGGCGCAATTATTAGAAAATGAAGAAGTTCAAGATAAACAGTGAATCTCCCTCGGTCTGGGGCTCCATGCAAATCTCACCTCGTGATCTCAATGATCATGAGAGGTGAGGGATCAGCCCAGAACTACACGGCAGGACCTGGTCAATGACCTGAAGAGACTGGGACCACAGTATCAAAGAAAAGCATAAGTAACACACTACGCCGTCATGGATTAAATCCTGCAGCGCATGCAAGGTCCCTCTGCTCAAGCCAGCGCATGTCCATGCCCGTCTGAAGTTTGCCAATGACCATCTGGATGATCCAGAGAGGAATGGGAGAAGGTCATGTGGTCTGATGAGACCAAAATAGAGCTTTTTGGTTTAAACTCCACTCGCCGTGTTTGGAGGAAGAAGAAGGATGAGTACAACCACAAGAACACCATCCCAACTGTGAAGCATGGAGGTGGAAACATCATTCTTTGGGGATGCTTTTCTGCAAAGGGGACAGGACGACTGCACCGTATTGAGGGAGGATGGATGGGGCCATGTATCGCGAGATCTTGGCCAACAACCTCCTTCCTCAACAAGAGCATTGAAGATGGGGCGTGGCTGGGTCTTCCAGCATGACAACGACCCGAAACACACAGCCAAGGCAACTAAGGAGTGGCTCCGTAAGAAGCATCTCAAGGTCCTGGAGTGGCCTAGCCTGTCTCCAGACCTGAACCCAATAGAAAATCTTTGGAGGGAGCTGAAAGTCTGTGTTGCCCACGACAGCCCCGAAACCTGAAGGATCTGGAGAAGATCTGTATGGAGGAGTGGGCCAAAATCCCTGCTGTAGTCTGTGCAAACCTGGTTAAGAACTACAGGAAACGTTGATCTCTGTAATTGCAAACAAAGGTTTCTGTACCAAATATTACGTTCTGTTTTTCTGATGTATCAAATACTTATTTCATGCAATAAAATGCAAATTAATTATTTTAAAATCATACAATGTGATTTTCAGGATTTTTGTTTTAGATTCCGTCTTTCACAGTTGAAGTGCACCTATGATAAAAAATTACAGACCTCTACGTGCTTGTAAGTGGAAAACCTGCAAAATCGGCAGTGTATCAAATACTTGTCTCCCCACTGTATATACATATATATACACATACATATATATATATATATATATATTATATATATATTATATATACATACATTATATATATAAATATACATACATATATACATTATATATATATATATAAAAGAGTGTGTGTATGTTTGTCTCCTCCATAACTTCAAAACTATTAATCCGAGCAGCCTGAAACTGCATGCGTACGAAGAAAACTCCAAGGAAGTGCAAGAGTGAAAATTGAGTTTTGGTTAATTAAAACATCCCTTTTGAAGATGATTTAGTGAATGTTCATCACAATCGGCCCTCTGTGGTTGTTGGCGTCTTCAGCCGCCATTTTTTTCGACCTATTCAACCACGCCTCGATTTGGAAACACGATCTACTCTCACGGACTAATTGAAGTTCATCATCGAAATATGTCAGATTTGAGAATCGTATCTGGTGAACAAAATAAGTGTCGAAATCTGGAGTGATATCCAAAAATTTAACAAATTAGCAATTTTTCTAACTTGGTGGATTTATTTAAGCAAAGCATTAAACTTAACTTTTTCTGCTGTTCGGACGATTATGTTGAGTGAAGAAAAAATTCTGGAATGTGCAGAAAGTGTAAATTCATTCAGTGAAACGCCGTGCTTCATAACCTGCTTTTGCAATCCATGACGGCACAGTCCACAGGGGTCCTTTCTTTCAGCAATAACATATACAGGTTTGCTGTTTCCGTTTTGGGTGATTTGCTAACATTACAAAATCTCCATATGTGGGTTTCAGAAGGTGCAACGGATCCCTCCCAGGTCTCGAAGTATCTACCGTCGTGTGTGTGTGTGTGTGTTTGGTTGGTATCTCCATATATGGGTTTCAGAAAGTGGAATGGAGCCCTCCCAGGTGTGTGTGTGTGTTTGTCGACATATGGGGTTTTAGAATGTGGAATGGAGTCCTCCCAGTGTGGGCTCAAAGTTTCCACCTTCATTTCGATAAGGGGTGTGTGATACTGTTGCGGGCCGGGGTCCGGTGGCGAGAACGACAGCTCGGTGGGGGAAGTTACGTCGTCTCCCACCAGATTTCCGGAATTGTGGGCCGTCGCTCACGGATAATCCTGTGACGAGGCAGATCACTTAACCGACCATGGACACCAATACCTCAACCGCGTAGCGTAGGGTCTTCTTGTCTAGAACCAAGTTACCTAATTAACCACGCGGTTTGGACTACCGGGGAACCACACCCTCGGTACGCCTTGCCCGAACCGGATCACTCTACCAACTACGATAGAGTACCAACTAGCAACTCCGGATCGGATGCAGCCGAGCGGAACTGCCAAGAACGTACCAGCTAGAATGAACAGATTTTCGGGGATAAAGACCCGGATTAAACTCAGATCCGAACCATGCTGGACCAATGAAGGAAAAGACAAAAACGAACTGGGAACATTTCTGCAATAATTTAATTACAATCAACTTGCAAAAGGACACAGAGCAGACTTACGTGGGAATAAAACAGGCAAGATTTACAATGATCAAATAAAAACATGCAATTCTACTTAAAGACGGCGCCACACACTCAGACGAAAATAAACCCAGATGTATGGCAAAGAACCCCCGCAGCCAGAGAGGGAGGTGAGCTGAGGTCGCAGTTCTTCGGGTACCTGAACGTTGAGGAAGGGATGCTCCATGGTGCGGCACCTGTCAATGGTCGTGCGGCTCGGTCCACGGCCGCACGCGTGGAGTCCGTGTCTGCGAAGGAGCCCGGGTTGAGTGGAACGGAGTCCGAGGCGGGGATCAGGGCTGCAGACAGGACCCAACGAGAGACCCGGTCAAGGTCG
>CM068958.1:65419249-65429378 GCA_035128595.1 Eptatretus atami | reverse complement strand
TTGGGGTCATTGTCCTGTTGGAACATAAATCTTGGCTGCAATATAAGGTCTTTTGCACTCTGAAGCAGGTTCTCAATGATTTGCCTTTATTTGGCTCCATTCATTGTTCGCTCTATCCTTGCAAATCTCTTTGTCCCTGCTACTGAAAAGCATCTGAATAGCATGATGCTGCCACCACCATGCTTCACGCTAGGGATGGTGTAAGATGGGTGATGAGCTGTGCTCAGTTTCTGCCAGACGTAGCGCTTTGCATTCAGGCCAAATATTTCAATTTTCATCTCATCAGACCCCAGAATCCTTTGCCTCATGCTCTAACTCTTTCACGTGCCATTTTGCAAACTCCATGCATGTTGTCATGTGCCGTTTTCTCAGGAGTGGCTTCCGTCTGGCCAATCTTCCATAAAGCCTTGATTTGTGAAGTGCTGCAGAGACTGTTGTCTGTCTGGCAAGTTCTCCCATCTCAGCCAAGGAACTCTGTAGTTCTGTCAGAGTGGTCATTGGGTTGTTGGTCACCTCTCTGACCAAGGTCCTTCTTGCCCAGTTGCTCAATTTGGTTGGATGGCCAGCTCTAGGAAGAGGCTGGCTAGTTCCATGTTCTTTCCATTTCCTCATGATGGAGCTCACTGTGCTCTTGAGAACTTTTAACATGCTAGAAATGTTTTATACCCTTCCCCAGATCTGTGCCTCCTCACAATTCTATCTTGGAGTTCTACGAACAGTTCCTCGGACTTCCTGGGAGATTTTCTTCTCTGACATGCACTGTCAACTGTGGGACCTTATACGGAAAGGTGTTTTTCTTTCTAAATCATGTCCTATTAATTTCGTTGGCCACAGGTGGACTCTAATCAAGTTGTGGAGACATCTCAAGGATGATCAAAGGAAATTAGATGCACCTGAGCTCAATTTGGAGTGTCATTCCAAATGGGTTGAATACTTATTAACGTAAGACATTTCAGCTTTTCATTTTTTACTTATCTGGAATTAGAATTCCAGGTAAGGTGGAATTGGAATTCCAGTCCGTCCGTCTGTCCGTCCATCTCCTATTTGGACTTTTCCGGCCAAATCGCTGGGCCGCTCCGGTTGAGAGTTGGCAGCGACATTCTGCTCCTGACTGATAATGGGGATTACAAAGATCGTTCGTCATGTGGCTTTAAGGATGTTAAAATGGTGGAATTAGTAGATTCCTTCAAAAATCTTCTTCTCCAGACTCCCCATTCAGAATGCTACCAAATTTGGGTTACAACATTAAGCCAAGATTGGGATGTTAAATTGCAGAGGTCATGCCGATCATGTTACCAGAAGTGTTTCAAAATGGCGAGCTTTGTCAATTTTTGGGAAAAATCACATAAATTCTTTCAAAAATCTTTTTCTCCAGACTCACCAGTCAGAACGCTACCTATTTTGGGTTCCAACATTGGGCAGCATCAAAAAAGCCTCATGATTTTTATGCTGCTTGATTAACATCCTTGTAACCCATGTATTTACAAGTCAGGTCACCTGATAAAGATAGGGTTACTTATTTTGTTTTATTTTTGGATGCAGTGTTTAGGCTTGTGGAGGACTGAGAACACAAAATGGACCATGACCTAACAATAAAAAGGACAGTGAGAGAGAGAGAGAGAGAGAGAGAGAGAGAGAGAGAGAGAGAGAGAGAGAGAGAGAGAGAGAGGTGGGGGAGCAATAGCTGTCTTGAAGCCTTGGAGAGAGGATTGAGATTTAAGAGTCTGAGGAAGTTAGTTTCACTGGTGGGGGAAAAGAGGAATTAATTAGTGGACGTGAGCAGTAATTCTGCATTTTGGGAGTTTCACCAGAAGGAGGTTGCTGGCAGAGCTTGTGTGGCCTGCAGAAACCTGGGGGCTGGATGAGAGGGTGGGGAGGGGGACTGAGCAAGGAAAGGATAGAGGTTCTGGGTTTAGACATTAGTATTTTACTTGAACCATTATACACCTCAGTCTGCAGAGGGGTAGAACTTGAACTGCACATGCGCTTCGGTTGGAAGATGGGAAAACGATGAGAGGTCATTGAAAGCACCATTATTTCTTGTTTTTACATCAATTAAATTAGGAATTGAAACTTTTTATTCTCATATTTGTTCCCCCGCAGAGCTTCTTTGAGGTGTGGGAACAAATCGAAGTTGGATGGGGCTAGATATAATGAGTGGGTGGGCACTGGGCATGACAGAAGTTCATACCCACAGTTTGTAACAGTAGCCACCGAAAGTTGGGCTGTGTGTGGAGTGGCGTTGTCCTGAAGAAGCAGCACACCTCTGGTCAGTTCCCCTCACTTCTTTTGCCTAATTGCATCACACAACTGGTGCAGTTCATCAGAATAATACTCCTTGTTTATGGTATTTCTCTTTTCTAAGAGGTCTCCCATTATCACACTATCACAATCCAAATCGCACAGTGGCCATGACCTTTCCAGCTAATCATGTCCTCTTGAACTTTTGAGAGAGTGGGGACCCTGTATGTTTCCACTGCGTGGCCTGTTGCTTGATCTCAGGATCAAAGTGGTGAACCCATATCTCATCCTGTGTGACAATCCGCTCGAGGAAGACATGTGATTCAGCATGAAAACAGACAAACAGCTCAAGGAAAATGTCCAGACGAGCTCTTTTCTGGTCCACCATCAGCATTCGAGGAACCCACCGTGCTGACACCTTTGCCATGTCCAATTTTTCTGTGAGGATTGATTGAACCAAACAAAAACTGACACCCAATGTCTCAGCTACGCGCCTGATGGTCGATCGTGTCTTTCGTCACCACTTCATGCACCTGGTCCACCATTTCTGACGTGGCCATCTCAACATGACGACTTGATCTGTGTTCATCTTCAGTGCTTGTTCTGCCACACTTGAACTCAACTACCCAGTTCTTTACCAAGGAATATTAAGGAGCTAATGTCGCTACGATATCCATATGTATTTGCTTGATAAGCAAGCCTTTCTTGTGTAGGTACTTTATCACAGCTTGGAGGTCCAATTTCTCCATTTTGACTGAATTTACAGGGGAGTTCCATACTTTGATTCCTCACTCTGGAAAATCTACAAGCAGAAATATGGCATTAGCAATACATGTCATCATAGCAAGGATACATCTTTATACTCTGTAACTTTCATTGCACTACGATGTCTACAAGTAGGTTGGGCCACAAACAAACTGATCACCCCTCATATATACACAGCATGTCCAGAAAGTACTTGGGCAACTTTTAACTTTTATAACTTTTGATATACACATGATATAAACAAACTGTAAATTGCATATGAAAGCACAATTCATTAAGTTTTGGTTCTGTTCATGTTCTTGTTAATGCTGTTGTTTAAACCACAATTCCCCTGGGTTTCATGACGAGTTGACATTTTCTGATGAGGCGACTTCTACATCAATGGTAAAGTCAACCACAACAGTTAGCGCATTTGGTTCCCGAACCACGACGATAACATCTTTCACGTATCACCTTGTACCAGCAAGACGAGACTCCCTGCCACTATTCTTTGAATATGCAATGGTTCTTGAATGATGCCTTCCCAGAGAAGTAGATCGGAAGGGTTAACCAATTGCTTGGCCACCTCGTTCGCCTGACACGTCCCGCTGAGATGACATTTTATCTGGCAATGTAAAATTGTTGTTTTCTCATCAAAACCACTTTTTTTTTTTTTAGATGAACTTAGGGCTATGATCACAAATGCAATTCATGAAATTACTCAGCAATTGCATCAACAAACTGGTGTGGAGAATGTTTTCACAAGCTGGAAAATCAGATTGAACGATGTATTATGTATAATGGCGGTTATGTTGAAGCCTAAAAAAATTGAACTGAATCGAGTAAAATGTTTATGATCTAGATTCTCGCAGGAACTTCAAATGCCCTTCCCACTGCAAGTCTTCAACCCCCCTGAACCACAAGTCCTCAACCCCCCGTAAAAAGCCTCAACCCCTCCCCTGATATCTCGTCCTCTCTCTGCTCTCCTTGCATCACCACTCTGTCCTCACCTCCCCCTTTCCTCAAGAGGACCTCAATTCTGCCCCCCCCAACTGCAAGTCCTCAAGTCTTCAAGCCTCAACCCCCCTCCCAACCTCATCCAACTTCCCCTTTCTTCTTCAATGTCCTCAACCAGGGACCCCCCCCCGATCCTCATTGAATTGTCCCAACACCGCCCCCCCAGAAGGAAACTATTATATACTTCCCTACACTCCCCCCCCTACCTAAATTTCCTGGGGAAACCACTATCTTCAATGCAACCCCAGGTCCACATCACAGTCATGAACTTGCTAAGTTTTATCGTTGAAGTAAATTGATAAAAAGGTAATTAAATTATACGTTGGATGGAATTGACTAAATAGTTTGTGGTTTTATTATTTTATGCTTCCGGTAGGTGTGCAAACTAGCGCCTGAGCCTTTTCACCACCCGTGTGCCCTAAAAAAAAATGCACATTAACTCAAAATTGCGTGACTATTGATATTTTTAGACCTAAGCATGCATTGTCTTGACCCAAGAGCTCTTAAAGGAGGTATCATTCAGAATTATAGCTGCTGTCATTACGTTTACTCCATACTTGAATTAATACAGGTATTCAGATAGGGACGTAAAATGAACCTCTTCCGGAAGCAGTCGAAGGTGGCGCTACATCGTCTTCTTCAATGAACGTGGGCATATTTATCGATCGGCAGCAAGCTTATTAACCTGGAAATCCATTAATACCATGAGCATCCATTCAATGAATAACATATAATTTCACTTCTCAGGTCACACTTTCCCATTGCCTCTTAGCCAATCCTCAGTACAGTACATTTCTTTACGTGTGAAGAAAAGCACAGTAGTTCTTTCGGCGATTTTGTGATCTCCTGGTGTCTTAATCAGTCTTGTAAGTTCTGAAAACGCTCAAAAATAAAAGGTATGGCTTTTAAATCGACGTTAGCGTGAGTTGAGACAAATATCGAGAAGTGGTATTAATAACGTGATGGATTTGTGAAACGACATAAAAAGAGGCAAAGTAAACTGGGGCATTACTGTACAATATCTATATACATGTTACATATATATTTTTTATTATTATTATTTATTCATTTATATGGTCCCAATGGATGGATGGATATATATATATATATATATATATATATATATATATATATATATATATAAAAAATTTTTTGTTTAATTCTCGATTTCATGTTCACTTTGTCTTGGGAGCTAAATTTTGCAGAGAAGAGTGTGAATAAAATCAAGAAGTTCCAATTCCAATATTCAAACTGTGAATCGGTTCATCCAGTATTGTAAAATTGTCCAAAGAAAATCATCTCTTTGCCCCAGATCGATCCCCAATGGCTGTTCTTTTCTGTGAAGGGAGAACCCCCACATTTAAATTGAGACTATAACAAGATATGTGAAAGATACTCCCTTTATGGCCCCCTCAAGCAAGAAGTGTGCTGTAGTCATTGTGAATATACTGTACATGAGTAAAGGGTAATAGGAATGAAAGTTGGTATACAAAGCCAGCAGCACAAACCACCCAAAAAGATGATGTGGAAAAATAAAGGATGACAAGATTCTTTAAAAAAAAATCAATCTACAATCATCATTTAACAGCCATTTCAGAAATTGTAAAAATAATGGAAAATTGTCATTTAGCTTTTTGCTGAACTATCCTGTTTCTCCATTGGCTATAAAATAATTGGAAATTAAAATTGCATCATCAACCGCAATATAATGTGTAAAAAAATATATTCACCATTAATGTGAGCACCAGGCTTAATCCAGCAGCCTTTTAATATTGGCTCCATTGCCATGGTGACAGTGACAACCACGTCAGCACCACAAACGGCTGATTCAGCATCAGGGCAGATTTGGATACCTGGTGGTAGACGTGAGACTAAGCACTCACAGCTTTCCCGTGTCCTGCTCCACAGACGAACCTGAGGGCCAAGTGTCTGGTCAATGTTTGTGGACACCTGGTATTTTTTATTATTTTTTTGTTACTGGCATTTACACCTTGTATACCAAACAGGGTTAGCAGGATAGCTTAGGCTTTAAAAATATTTGTTGACAAAACTGAACCCAAAAATATTTGTTTAACATGTGAGTTGACTATCTGGAAACCTATCTTCCACTTAAAACCATATGCTCTCCTGAACAACAACATCCCAATAACTTTGCGCATTCCCAGTTACAGCCAACTCCAGGAAGGAGAACGAGTTACATTCCTGGACCCTTTTCTCAAAGTGAAATGGTTCTCAAACTGGAACACTTCAATTTGATTGAAGCCAACATACATAACACCATATTAACAGGGAAAAACAATGTAAATGGTAATTAAGGAGAAATAAAAACCATGAAGAGTGAAGCAAAGTTATTATTAAATATAAAGTCGGTACAGAACAATAATACATGCAGATGGACGTACAACAGTATAAAGGCACAAATAAATCAAAATATACATCAATCAGCCGGTCATGTGGATGAAAATGATGTTCTTTGTTGCGGATGTGGAGAACGATCTCAAACCGAGAGTTGACTGTATTCTACTTAGCTCATTTCAAGTTATTCTTTGCTGTCGTGTATGCTTGTTTCCTGTGTAAATATGAGTACGTTATCAAACTAACCCTGAAATATAAGAGAAGTAAAATCCAGCGAAGCGTTCAATATCACGGGGCTTACGTTCCTGGAGAATGTCGCGATATTCAAAAGCACGAAAGTTCAAACCAATTTTCTATTAGAAAAAGGGGATTACGTTCATGGGCTTCGAGAAAATATCGAGGAAGGTCAGCGGCAGCCAAAAACCAAAAAATAGGGGCAATACCCTTGGGTGCTCCTCTGGTAATGGCTGGATAAGATAACCAGGGAACCACAAAAACATGCAACAGAGAACAAAGTAAATAGCTATTTTGGAGGGGGGAACACCTGATTTGTTTTTTTTTCAATGCTGTGAACAAACATTGGTACATCATGGGAGATGAAGGTTGTCGTCAAGTTTCATCAGCATTGTGTGTGTAGTTTCTGGGAAGAAAGCAAATACCTATTTTAGGGGGCAACCCCCCCCCCCCATCGGAAATCATATGTATAGTTTCAGAGAAGAAGTTGCAAGTGTTTATGGACTGGCTGATTGAAGACCCACTATCCCATAAACCCCCCCGGAGCTATGTTTCAGGGGAGCTAATAAACAAATCACAATTGAAATAAACATGTAAAATAAATATAAATCGGCATTGCGATGAAGTCTCCTGCTGCACTGAAGCAGATTAAATATTCAAAAGCAGATTAAAAACATGTCCCTTCCCTTCTATAATTTGTATGAAGCCCCCACCTCTCTGTCTCTGTCTCTGTCTCGTACCATAGTCTTCACATTCACAGAGCGTCAGTACTGCCAAAGCAGCTGCCTGAGCAAGGGTTGGTTATACTGGGTGGTTTGCCCCTTTCCAGTAGTAGTTACGGCAGGAATTTTTTTTAACTTGTTCAGGGTGCCAGTGATAACTCGTCTACTCTTCGTAAAGGACACCATGGGGTCTTAAACGTCCACCAACTAATGCCGACAGACGGGACGCCCTGTTTTAATGTCCATCCAAGGGACAGCACAAACATTTATGAATTGCTCTGCCTGTGAAACACAGGGGATGACAGCTTACAGCTGGGTTGGGATTCAAACCCAGGCTTGACAGCTTAAAGGTGAGTATGCATACCTCTAGCCCATCATGCCAGCTCAAAAGCCCCCACCATTCCTCCCCCATTACCATAATCTATGAAATTGTTTCCCTTTGTAATCTGGCGATGTGTTTCTTTTAGAAATCGTCTGCAACTCTGAACACCAGCGAATAAATAACGCACTCTCACCTCCACCAAGCTTGTCCAAAACATCCACTTTTTGAGTCTGACATCACTTTCCGTGACTTTTTTGCACTTGGTTCACCACAAGCAACACTTTTCCTCTTGGGAGCCGTGGTTACAAATTATTAATGGCACTAATAACCTAAAATGAAAAATCACTCATAAAATGGAGCGACACTTGGTGAAATGCAACAGCACTTGGTGGAGCACATACATCCGCCAGGCTGAACAGTTTACATTTTGTATCCCACTGATGGGCCAGATCTGAATCTGAATCTGGACCTGAACCAAAATCGAATCGGCTTGTTCTTGTTACCTAACCAACTCATCCACCTTGTTTTGTCACAAGTCGTCCACAACTTTTGGAGATGCCATGCTACACATAGTTTTTGGCCCCATCTCTCAATGGTGAAGAATCACTTTAAAAATTCTCAGATCCAGATCCGGATTCGGTTCTTCACCAAAATTAAGCATTGCTGTTCATGGCCGGTCACCTACACCAAAAACAAAAATTCAGAAAGATTGCTTGAAAACTGTAGCCAAAAATCGTGTGACGAACAAACAGACAGACAAATTCTACAGACCAACATACTTGGCAAAAAAATTTTTGCCAAGTAACAAAGTAAGTGATTACAATTACACGAAGATTACACGAATAAAGTGTTCACACAGGTACGGTACAGGACAGTACTGTACATGCTGCATGTCTCAGTTATTACCTGCACCACAGCAGCCCTGCTGATTTACAATTATTTGTTGAAAGTCGAATTATATATGTAAGGTCAAAACTGTAAACAATCACACTTATTTTGTCCATCGTTTCACGCTTCGGCGTCATGATTAACTGTGCACGAGAAACAACCAGAGGCTCGTGGTGGGAGATTATCTCAGCTCAAAAAACGTGGTTGGTTGAAATTATACCCCACAATAACTAAATCGGTACACAAGAGGTTGCCGGTGATTGTGCGATTGGTCAAAACCCAGGCTGTAAAAAATATGCCCTTTGGGTGGGTTGATTAGTTATTGTAGCCAGTTACACAACCGGTCAAAAGTTTTAGAACACCCCCATTTTTCCAATTTTTACTGAAATTTTAGCAGTTTAATGTTTCAATGTACTCTGAAATTAAAGCAGAGAACAAAAATAAACATTTTCAGATAAAAAGAAATCATGGAATCGTTTTGTTGAACAAAATTTCATCTAGATTTTTGACTCATCAAAGTAGCCACCTTTTGCAGACATAACAGCCAAACATACTCGTGCCATTCTTTCTGCAATGGAAATCAAATATTGTTCGGATAGTTCTTCCCAACACTGTTGCAGAAGTTCCCACAAATGTGTTGCACTTGTAAGTTGCTTTGCTTTCACCCTTCTGTCCAGTTCATCCCAAACCAGCTCGATGGGGTTTAAGTCTGGAGACTGTTGCTGGCCATTCCATGATTTGAAGCCTACCGTCTTGTTCTTTTTTTTCTTAAGTAGTTCTGACATAGCCTGGAGGTATGTTTTGGGTCGTTATCTTGCTGTAGGATGAACCCTGACCAACTATATGTTAGACCAGAGGGTATTGCATGGGCTGCAAAATGCTGTGGTACGCCTTTTTGGTTCAGGGTGCCAGTCATCTGTGCAAGTCGCCGACTCTGGATCCAGCAAGAGTCCAGATCATCACGCTTCCTCCTCCAGGTTTGACAGTTGGTATACAACACTGAGGAACCATCCTTTCGCCTTCTCGACGCCGTACAAACCCCTGCGTGATGAACCGAAGATTTCAAATTTTGATTCATAGTCCATAAGACCTTCTTTCCAGTTTTCAGTAGTGAATGAAATGGTGGCACCATGGGGTGCTCCATGGCCCAGGCAAGCCTCTTTTTCATATTTTGCCATTTGGCAATGGCTTTTTACTGTTACTCGACCTGTCAAACCTGCAGCTCGAGTCTTCTCTTCACAGTTGAAACTGAGACTTCCTTACTTCGACCAGTGTTAAGCTGTGCTTGAAGCTGTTGTCTGTGAGCCGCATTCACGCAAGCTGTTGACCTCAGAAACTTGTCTTCTGATTGTGTTGTGGCTTTGGGTCTGCAGACCTCTTCCTGTCGGAGTTTCCACCAGTTTCCAAGTGCCTTTTGATGGTGTCGGAAACTGTACTCACTGACACCTTGGCTTTTTTGCAATTTCTCTAAAGGAAAGACCCACACTTTTAAGGGTAATAATGGTCTGTCTGTCTTCCTTTGTTAATTGTCTTTTTCTTGCCATTATGATAGCAATATACCATTTCCTCCAGTGCAATATTGTCCAAATAATGCTTCAGAGGGTGT
>CM068958.1:65408505-65419087 GCA_035128595.1 Eptatretus atami | reverse complement strand
AAAGGGACAAAGCTAAGCGTAAACTGCCAGAAGTTAAAAAAAAAACAAGTTTAGGTTACCAAAAACTGAAAAATAATGTAAATTTCAGAGTTGTTAAAAAAGCCCTTTTCAGGGAACAAGTAATGGTTAGCACTGCAGCTGTTCTGCAGAAATAGAAGTAAATTAAGCCTGAAAGTTGATGCAAACAATTCCTCAGGTGTCCCTATTTTGTTGATTAGTTGCAAACCCTCTGTCTTGATAATAGCAGTGTTGGAACAGACTGTGTTGCTACACCCTCTGAAGCATTATTTGGACATATTGCACTGGAGGAAATGGTATATTGCTATCATAATGGCAAGAAAAAGACAATTAACAAAGGAAGACAGACAGACCATTATTACCCTTAAAAGTGGGGGTCTTTCCTATAGAGAAATTGCAAAAAGCCAAGGTGTCAGTGAGTACAGTTTCCGACACCATCAAAAGGCACTTGGAAACTGGTGAAACTCCGACAGGAGAGGTCTGGCAGACCCAAAGCCACAACACAATCAGAAGACAAGTTTCTGAGGGTCAACAGCTTGCGTGATATGCGGCTCACAGGACAACAGCTTCAAGCACAGTCTTAACACTGGTCGAAGTAAGGAAGTCTCAGTTTCAACTGTGAAGAGAGACTTGAGCTGCAGGTTGTGACAGGTCGAGTAACAGTAAGAAAGCCATTGCCAAGATGGCAAAATATGAAAAAGAGGCTTGCCTGGGCCATGGAGCACCGCCATGGTGCCACATTTCATTCACTCATGAAAACGTGAAAGAAGAGCTTATGGACTGATGAATCAAAATTTGAAATCTTCGGTTCATCACGCAGGGTTTTTGTACGCCGTCGAGAAGGCGAAAGGAGGTGTTCCTCATGTGTGTATAGCACAATGTCAAACCTGGAGGAGGAAGGGGATGATCTGGAGTCTTTTGCTGGATCCAGAGTCGGCGACTTTGCACAGAGTGACTGGCACCAACTGAACAAAGGGCTACCACAGCATTTTGGCAGCACGCATGCAATACCCTCTGGTCTACGTTATAGTTGGTCAGGGGTCATCCTACAGCAAGATAACGACCCAAAACATACCTCCAGGCTATGTTAGAACTACTTAAGAAGAAAAGAACAAGACGGTAGGCTTCAAATCATGGAATGGCCAGCACAGTCTCCAGACTTAAACCCCATCGAGCTGGTTTGGGATGAACTGGACAGAAGGGTGAAAGCAAAGCAACCTACAAGTGCAACACATTTGTGGGAACTTCTGCAACAGTGTTGGGAAGAACTATCCGAACAATATTTGATTTCCATTGCAGAAAGAATGCACGAGTATGTTTGGCTGTTATGTCTGCAAAAGGTGGCTACTTTGATGAGATCAAAAATCTAGATGAAATTTTGTTCACAAAACGATTCCATGATTTCTTTTTTTATCTGAAATTGTTTATTTGTTCTATGCTTTAATTTCAGATTACATTGAAACATTAAACTGCTAAATATTTCAGTAAAAATTGGAAAAATGGGGGGTGTTCTAACCTTTTGACCGGTTGTGTAACTGGCTACAATAACTAATCAACCCACCCAAAGGGCATATTTTTTACAGCCTGGGTTTTGACCAATCGCCACAATCACCGGCAACCTCTTGTGTACGGATTTAGTTATTGTGGGGTATAATTTCAACCAACCACGTTTTTTGAGCTGAGATAATCTCCCACCACGAGCCTCTGGTTGTTTCTCGTGCACAGTTAATCATGACGCCGAAGCGTGAAACGATGGACAAAATAAGTGTGATTGTTTACAGTTTTGACCTTACATATATAATTCGACTTTCAACAAATAATTGTAAATCAGCAGGGCTGCTGTGGTGCAGGTAATAACTGAGACATGCAGCATGTACAGTATTGTCCTGTACCGTACCTGTGTGAACACTTTATTCGTGTAATCTTCGGTAATGTAATACTTACTTTGTTACTGTCGAAAAATTTTTTTTGCACATATGTTGGTCTGTAAGAATTTGTCTGTCTGTTTGTTCGTCACACGATTTTTGGCTCACGTTTTCAAGCAATCTTTCTGAATTTTTGTTTTGGTGTAGGTGACCGGCATGAACAGCAATGCTTAATTTTGGTGAAGAACCGAATCCGGATCTGGATCTGAGAATTTTAAAGTGATTCTTCACCATTGAGAGATGGGGCCAAAAACTATGTGTAGCATGGCATCTCCAAAAGTTGTGGACGACTTGTGACAAAACAAGGTGGATGATTGGTTAGGTAACAAACAAGCCGATTCGATTTTGGTTCAGGTCCAGATTCAGATTCAGATCTGGCCCATCAGTGGATACAAAATGTAAACTGTTCAGCCTGGCGGATGTATGTGCTCCACCAAGTGCTGTTGCATTTCACAAGTGTCGCCCCATTTTATGAGTGATTTTTCATTTAGGTTATTAGTGCCATTAATAATTTGTAACCACGGCTCCCAAGAGGAAAAGTGTTGCTTTGTGGTGAACCAAGTGCAAAAAAGTCACGGAAAGTGATGTCAGACTCAAAAGTGGATGTTTTGGACAAGCTTGGTGAGGGGTGAGAGTGCGTTATTTATTCGCTGGTGTTCAGAGTTGCAACGATTTCAAAAAGAAACACATCGCCAATTACAAAGGGAAACAATTTCAATGATTATGGTAATGGGGAGGAATGGTGGGGGCTTTTGAGCTGGCATGATGGGCTAGAGGTAGCATACTCACCTTTAAGCTGTCAAGCCTGGGTTTGAATCCCAACCCAGCTGTAAGCTGTCATCCCTGTGTTTCACAGGCAGAGCAATTCATAAATGTTTGTGCTGTCCCTTGGATGGACATTAAAACAGGGCGTCCCGTCTGTCGGCATTAGTTGGTGGACGTTTAAGACCCCATGGTGTCCTTTACGAAGAGTAGACGAGTTATCACTGGCACCCTGAACAGTTAAAAAAAATTCCTGCCGTAACTACTACTGGAAGGGCAAACCACCCAGTATAACCAACCCTTGCTCAGGCAGCTGCTTTGGCAGTACTGACGCTCTGTGAATGTGAAGACTATGGTACGAGACAGAGACAGAGACAGAGAGGTGGGGGCTTCATACAATATATAGAAGGGAAGGGACATGTTTTTAATCTGCTTTTGAATATTTAATCTGCTTCAGTGCAGCAGGAGACTCATCGCAATGCCGATTTATATTTATTTTACATGTTTATTTCAATTGTGATTGTTTATTAGCTCCCCTGAAACATAGCTCCGGGGGGTTTATGGGATAGTGGGTCTTCAATCAGCCAGCTCATAACACTTGCAACTTCTTCTCTGAAACTATCAATATGATCCCGATGGGGGGGGGGTTGCCCCTAAAATAGGTATTTGCTTCTCCCAGAAACTACACACACAATGCTGATGAAACTTGACGACAACCTTCATCTCCCATGATGTACCAATGTTTGTTCACAGCATTGAAAAAAAACAAATCAGGTGTTTCCCCCTCCAAAATAGCTATTAACTTTGTTCTCTGTTGCATGTTTTGTGGTTCCCTGGTTATCTTATCCAGCCATTACCAGAGGAGCACCCAAGGGTATTGCCCTATTTTTTGGTTTTTGGCTGCGCTGACCTTCCTCGATATTTTCTTCGAATGCCTCCATGAACCCATGAACGTAATCCCCTTTTTCTATAGAAAATTGGTTTGAACTTTCGTGCTTTGAATATCGCGACATTCTCCAGGAACGTAAGCCCCGTGATATTGAACGCTTCGTGGATATTACTTCTCTTAATTTCAGGGTTAGTTTGATAACGTACTCATATTTACACAGGAAACAAGCATAACGACGAGCAGAAAGAATAACTTGAATTGAGCTAAGTAGATACAGTCAACTCCAGGTTATTCACTGGACTTGAACTGCTTAAATTTCAGTAAAAACTCGAAAATGGGGGTGTTCTAAAACTTTTGACCGGTGTGCAGTGTATATCATTATTATCAAAAGGGTCAACCCCCAAGGGGGTTGCTACGCCCCTTAACGGAGCATGCGGATTATTATGATTAGTAGTTGGAGTAGTAGTAATAATAGTAGTAGTAGTGGTAGTAGTCGTCTTATCTCTTTATTATGTGTTCAGAATAGCTGTTGTATCAACTTCCCATTCGTGTGGCCAGAAACCGGTGTTCTAGTAGTCCCTGGTCATTCCTCACATCAGCTAAAAGGTCAACATAGGCCGAATTTCAAAAATTGTCAATTTTCATCCGATTGACTTGAAATTTGAAGAGGAGTTGCATATTTGGTCATTGAATTCGACCACCAATTATTTTTGAGGTCAAATTTTTGGGGAATTTTGCAAGTGTCGTGTTCTGCATGACATCTTCTTCTTGTTACTTGCAAAATCGAAGATTTTTCAAGTATCTTGGTTGCTCGATTTTGTTATTCTGTCTATCTGTTATCACCTACAGGTCACAATTCTTAACCCATCGTCATGAACGTTACCAAGTTGTAGAGGTAGTCTCAACTGAGAAGCAGATTTATTGGAGGTTAAAGGTCATCTTGAGGTCAATATTCTAAAATCGTCATTTTTCATCCTCTTGACTTGAAATTTGAACAAGATTTGCACATTGTGTCACTTAATTGGGAAAACCAACTATTTCTGAAGTCAAAAGGTCAAATGTCTGAAGTCAAAAGGTCAAAAACTTCTATAATCATCAATTTCAATCTGAAAAATAATCAATTTTCATCTGATTCACCATGCTTTTATTAAGATTGTCAATTTTAATCTTCATGAAATGGACAATTTGATGGATCCATGGCAACCTTTGGAGAGTGGGGTGAATTTGCAACTATCGTGCTCTGCACGACGTCTCTTTCTTGTTACTTGACGAAATCTACAATTTTGTCAAGTATGTTGGTCGGTTCAGTTTGTTTGTTTGTGTGTACGTCTCGCTCTACAGGTCGCATTTCGAGTCGGAATGTCATGGAACTTCACCAATGGACTTATTGGCCACCAGGATAGAACCCTATAACTTTTGGCATGTCAAGGTCAAAGGTCAAGGCAGAAAAATTCCTGAAAATCGCGAAAATCCGTATCTTTTAGCATGGGCCGATTTTTCAAAAATTCATGTCTCCGCCAAATCTTAACGGATTCCTTTCAAATTTGAACACGGACGTAGAGGGGAGTACTTTGACTGGATTAAAAATGGTCACATCCGTTACGGATTACGGAGGTGACAGGTATTTTAATTTAATTTTTTGTTTTTTGTTTTGTTTACCCTAAAAACTATGTTTAACCCCAAAAATACCTATTATCGCTCAATATTCTCGATGGTACGCGATCTTGTTGAATTTCGTCAAGTCCTGGCCCTATGGGCCATTTTTATTTGTTTGTCTGTCGTGTGCAGGATATCTCAAAAAAGTTGTGGATGGATTCGGAACAAAATTGGTTGGCAGGTTGAGTGTGTGGCAAGGATGAACTGGTTAGATTTGGTGAACATCCAAATCCGGATCCAGATCCGATAATTTTTTTGAAGTGATTCTTCACCAGTGAGAGACAGGGCTAAATTAATACATAGTACGATATCTCAAAAAGTTGTGGACGGATTCGGATCAAACCAGGTGGGCAGGTTGGGTGTGTGACCATTACAAATTGATTCGATTTTGGTGAAGATCCGAATCCGGATCTGGAAACGATAATTATTTAATTTTTAAAGTGATTCTTCACCATTGAGAGATCGGACCAAAAACGATATAGTACTGTATAGCATGATATTTCAAAAAAGTATTGGCCCAATTTGGTCTCAATCAGGCATTATGTGGCAGAGGTATGCGCTCTACCGAGTTCCCTTCTAGTTTAATCGTGTTTTTATTTACCCCTTTTGTGACACATGTGTGCATTGGGTGACAAAAGCATTGTGACGTCATTGAGCTCCAGACCAAGCCCCGATTGGGCATTTTTGAATGTCAGGGTATGCGCCATTCACAGGGCATGGGTGGTCAATGTGTCAGACATTTGGGGATCGACAACTATGTCATGCACCCTGGGCACTGAGCCAATAGCTGTAAAGTCCCTGAGGTGACTCTTACATCCAGGGACTTAAAGATATTGGCATTTACATTTAGATTGTGTGCATCATCTCACAATTTAACATTTACCGAAAGCTCAGCCAAATGTAACTGGTACAATCAATACCATAAGGTGTGTGTGTGTGTGTGTGTTGTGCGGTGTGCGTGTTGCCATTTTGCTCAGAGATGGCTGAATGGATAGTCTTCAAACTTTCAGAGATTCATCAGTGAGTGCGGTGAGGTATTTTCAGCAAAAAAACATTCAGCATTTTGAAAAATAAAATAAAATAATAATAATAATAATAAAAATAATAAATATCGCTCTGTAGTGCCTCAGCCTTTGTAGCGATGTGAAAGGTAATATTAAATGATCCCCGACCCCATTCTTTGGGTGGGAAAGGAAGAGTTTTAGGCCCCCTACAAAAAAAGAATAGAAAAAAACAATTTTATGTCTTCAAAATGCCAACACTGGATTACAACAGCACGAGGAACACCTGTACCCCTACTACTAATGCATCACAGTGATGGGGGTTCACTACAGCCAAGTCTTTGCATGTACATAAATTGAATAGATGTGATAAAATTGCTGAAAGTATAAGTTAATTTTTTAATGAATAAGTGAATGCCCTAAAAAACCGAAATGATTAAATTAAATTGATAGATGAGATAAAATTGAAGGCTCACAGGATGGCCTGAAGGTACGCACACTCGCCTCCAAGCTGTCCAGCCTGTGTTTGAATCTCGGACCAGCTAAACCTGTCATCCCAGTGTTTCACAGGCAGGGTCTAATCCAATGTTTCACAGGCAGGATTAAATTAGACAGGCAGGGTTATTCATCAATGTGTGTGCGGTCCCCAGATGGACGTTAAAACAGGGCTGGAATTAGTTGGTGGACGATAAATATTCCATGGTGTCCTTCGCAAAGAGAAGACGACGTATCGCCGACACCTTGAACATATTACAAATTCCTGCCAGACCTTAGTTGAATGTCAGTCCTGGCAGCCGCGTTTTTGAAGCCTTAGGCCAAGCTTCCCCCTTGTACCCCACTAGAATTGTTAATAATTGTTCTATTAAAGAAGAAGCCAAAGATGTGATAAAATTGTTGAAAGTCGAAGTTTTTGTGTCAGTAAACCTTAAAAAAAACTGAAATGGTGCCAACAGCAGGCCTGTCTGAACAGGACGGTCATATTGACCACATTCCCCATATCAAGAGGACCACAGTGCATGTGAGATTATGCTGCAAAAGTGTCCTCCCTTTTTTTACGTCATTTGAAAAATTATGGTTGTTAAATAAATGGTCGATCAAAAATCCCATCCATGTCATACAACACGCCCAAACCTCATCCCACTCACTTCGTTGAACTTGTGGACGCTCATGAGAGCATAGTAATGGCTCTCGGCCTGTTTTCCAGCTCCAAGAATGACACAACACACTGGATTCAGGTTTCGCCAGATACTGAATTGGGGTGGTGAGGAACAAGGAGGTTCAAAATGTGCAATGAGAACAAAGAAAAGATGGAGGAATCCGTCTGTACGAGTGGTTACTGAGTGAGACATGAGAAAGGAAATTTATTTCATCATCGAGGCTGATATAAATTATCAGCCTTATAATGCATACATTATAATTATAATGCAATACAAACGTTACCTTTCCTGACTAACACAACCGAAGCTCTGTCGTGGATCAAATCTCTTGCTTTCCCCTCAGTCATTGCCTCCAATTTTCCGTCGCATAATTTTATTTTGTTATTTACTTCATACAAGTTCTCAAGGTCCTGTCTCAGAGTAAATATTTTATTCAAATTAAAAATTTCTACTCACCTTTGTTGCCGATGGCAGACACGGCAGCAGTCCGCATGTGCGTGATAACGGAGCCTCAATAAATCTGTACAAAAATTAACAAGATTCTAATTATAATCATCATCAGTATTATACATCATCTTCATAAATCATCGAATATCATAAAAGTTAATTTGTGTGTATTATGTTTATCATAAGAGTATGCTTCAAAAAAAATATATTAAAAAAAAAACTACTGATCCAAATCTGACCAATTTTGCATGTTGTTTCAGCGGTACCCTAAGTATGGTTTCTGTCGGGTAGCATATCTGGGGGAAGGCGGTTCAGGATAGGGGGAAGCACCCCCCAATTTCTCTGTAAATGTGTATCGTATCATGCCATCTTGGTATTATAAATCATCTTCTTCTTATCTCAAGAAAGTTTAAACAACCTGATAATATGCAATTACGATGATGTTGAAAATGTGAGTGCAAATATTATTTGAGACTCTTTTAAATGTTTCATTCGCACACATTTAAACAACGTTCAACCCAAGCATCCAACACTGAGCTTCGTAGCGAAATGGAAGTTATTTTTGTTCACACCATACTGTACAAAAGCAGCAAGGATAGTTGATGAAAGTGATGTCAGTGACTTCCAAGAAGATGGAAGATGACTCATGCAGGCAATAAGAGTGAATAGAGCAGAATGTTTATGGTACAACATGTCACCTTTTGATTAAATCCTTCAGCAAAGCGTGGGATAGGAATGCCTCCATACTATATAATTGAGAAGTATCTGTTTGTGTTTGTTTTGACTTCAACGCACTCTTGAACTTTTGGACATAATGAAGCAGAAGATGTGTCTGCAGACCTGGCATTATTACATTGACAAAAAATACTCGAGGATTTACCTACCCACTTCCTTCCCATCCGTGCTGACCACCACCAAATTATCAATCAATCTTAGACAAGATCCATGTTGTCATATTCATGAAACCTTGTAATAATGCCGATAATAGTGGAGTCAATCATTGAAGGAATCGCTGACAATCTTCAGCGGATCTAAGTTCCAAAGTGCGGTTTCCAGATCAATGCAGGACCTGCTGAGTTGAAATGAAGCTGGGGCTGACCTTCTGAAATGTGGCAGTGTCCAACAGAGTGCCTTTTCAAAAATGACTGCCAGCATCACACAATACCTTCGCTTATTGCCTAATCATCTAAAGTTTGATGTCCAACTTTTGTGTGCTTCAAACGTGGATAGTAGTTGGGGCACCATGCCAGGGTATAAAATGTGTGTCCAGTTATTACTTTTATTAATTCCATCACGCTGCACCCAAAAATGTAATTAAATACCAAGGCTAAAACGATTTTGCTGGGCGACGCATTTGGAAATCGATAATATAATAAAAGTCATGTGTCCGGTCGCGGGGGGCGGGGGGGTCCCAACGTCCTTTCGGAGCAGACCATCGTGAGAGTGTGAGATTTGTCAGCGATTTCGAAAAGAACATGTTCCACGTGAGTGGCTGAGTTTGTGGTTTACCCAGATCAGCACGAAGCGAAGAAGCTGCTGCTTGTCGGTCTGTAGGGATAGGCAAGCATGTACAAGCAGAGGGTGGAGTCATCAACAAGAGATAAGAGGATTTCCAGAGGAGTCGGAGAGCATCATTGATGAAAAACCAGAAAAAAACAGCGGGCCAGAAACGCTGCCTTGAGGAACTCCAGCCTGGACAGGAGAGGGATGAGAGAACTCCATTAGGGCCCACACGTTGACTACGACAGGAGCCGGGAAATCTGCGAGCCATAAGCTGGAGATGGCCTTGCGATAACCCAGAAGGAGAGTTTAGTGAGCAGGGAGGCCGTGCCAGACCGTGTCAAAAGCACGCCGATATGTCGAAGCGGATACGGCTCGGATTTCATGTTCTGGACATTAGTACCTCCATCTATTGTTGGAGAGCAAGAAGCAGCATATCCAGCGGAGACGGACCTGGGCTGAAACCAAATTGATGATCGGAAATCAAGCCATTGGAGAAGAGGAAGGATTTGATGTCTGAAGCGATGACATGAATTCCATATCCTTGCTGATGATTGCGGAGAAGGCTGATTGGTCTGTAGTGTTCAGGGCATCTTTTTTTTTGCACGGACGGGTGATGTTTTGCCTGATTTTCCAAGCAGAGGTGGAATGACCTTTGAGGCAAAATGCAGATGCGTGAATAGAACAGAGAGAGGCGTGAGAACCGCGAGCAGGCAGGGATTGGTTTTTAAGACACGTGAGGCTGATACCTAGTCTGGCACCGGTTGCAGAAATCTGAGCAGGGTGTTGACAGCAAACTCCCACCTTCCGTCAGAAGAAAAGGACCATGGGAGTCCAGGGACAGTTGGGTGCTATGGGGTAAAGGTTGCCGTAAAACAGAAAGCGATGCGGTTTCAGACACAAGATTTTGATGCAAACCACCGCAGTTTAGGCATTCAGCCTTTCACGTGCGGTATTCAGCAGCTGCGGCCATTTGAGGTAACCGGGAGGGATGGAGGGGAACATACACCAGAAAAACAGATTTGATTAGACGCCACTAGGACTTGTGAGGAGAGGAGAGAGGTTTGAAAGTTCACAGACCTGAATTAGAACAATGTTGTTTACTGCTCTCCTGAGCGGAAGAAACACACTTGCTTCCAGCTTTATGGAAGGATCTGAGCATTACCCTCAGTTGCGGTTTGCTTTTCATGAGCAAGGCAAGTTGGTTTTCAGGCCAACTATTCTCTC
>CM068958.1:65364426-65390831 GCA_035128595.1 Eptatretus atami | reverse complement strand
AGACGGGCCCAACACACTCAGACACACACACAAATATTTTATTGAAGACCCCCGCAGCCAGAGAAGGAGAGACGAACTGGGGGGTCGCAGTTCGGCGGGGTACCTGCACGCTGGAGGTAGGGGGTGCTCCGTAGTGCGGCACCTGTCAATGGTGGTCCAGCTCGGCCCACAGTCATACGCGTGGGGCTCGTGCCCGTGGAGGAACCCGCGTGGAGCAGTCGGAGTCCCCGGGCGGAGATCAGGGTAGCAGACGGGACCCACGAAGGCTCCACGAACGCCAGCAAAAGAACCAGCCAACTCCACGAACGAACCACAAACCACCAACAACACGACAAGACGCACCCAACCAAACCAATGTGCTCCTTTCTTCTCTAATCCCCTCAAACGCGCTTCTCTCTTCCCCAATCTCCTCAGAACTAACAAAAGGCAACAACAGAGCCCCCGTCCGGGGCGGGGCTCGGTGAAGCACACGTCACTGTCCGCCTTGATTGGACAGGGTTCCCATGGGCCCACCCTTTCTGGGCAGGGTTTCGGCCATACCCGGAGAAAGCCGCCCCTCCCTTCCACGCGCGTTTGAGGAAGGTGGACGTGGTGCAACTACCTTGACCATCATCGGTATTCCGCCTCAGGCAATGGTGCGCTGTGGCCCGCGAACCGAGGGCTGCAAGCGCGATGCTACAGTTGGATGTTTTGTTGGAGGATATGTGGTTTGTTAGATGTAATAACCTAGCTCAAAGAACCTCGCAATGCACACCTTTGATTCTCCCACTAGACAAAAGGAGGAGTTCTGTCTCACATGTACTTAATGGCATAACTAACTTTTGGGACCTGTATGCACATGGTTTCTAGATCCGTAACTATATATACATATATATATTTAGTTTATGTATAGTATATATGCAATATATATATATATTTAGCTTATGTACAGTATATATGCATATACATAATATATATATATACATTTACTTTATGTACAGTAATATATATATATATATATATATATATATATATTTCGTTTATGTACAATATTATATATATTTAGTGTATGTACAGTATACATATATATTTAGTTTATGTACAGTGTACATATATATTTAGTTTATGTACAGTATACATATATATATATATATATATTTAGTTTATGTAGAGTATATATACATATATATATATATTTAGTTTATGTACAGCATATATATATAGATACATATATATATTTAGTTTATGTACAGTATACCTTATATATATATATTGTTTTATGTACAGTATATATTATATTTAGTTTATGTACAGTATATATATAATATATTATATATATTTAGTTTATGTACAATATATGCAGTATACATATATATATATATATTTAGTTTATGTACAGCATATATGCAGTATACATATATATATATATATATATATATATATATATATATATATTTAGTTTATGTACAGTATACATATATATTATATTTAGTTTATGTAGAGTATATATGCAGTATACATATATATATTTAGTTTATGTACAGTATATATGCAGTATATATATATATTAGTTTATGTACAGTTATAGCAGTATACATATATATATATATATTTAGTTTATGTTACAGTAATATATATATTTAGTTTATGTACAGTATACATATATATGCAGTATACATATATATATTTTAGTTTATGTACAGTATATATATATATATATATATATATATATATATATATATATATGTATATCGTTGCGAATTCTGGCCCGTCCGGCGTGCGATCGGCCGCTTGACTCGAATGGCGACCGCGTCGCCCACCGGAACAGACAATTCAGTCGTGACCCTCTCGGAACAACGCCGGGAGCTAGTCACGGGTGGGGGTTTAACCTCACCACAACTCAGTCCGCATTCTACCCGCGCGAAATAGGGTCCGATCGCCGAATGGTCGATTTACCTAAGTACCCGCGCGGATAGCTACCGAGGAGTTGTACCACGCCACAGGTCGACTCCGGACACAACCGCTTAAGCGGCTCGTTCCGTACTACAGGGATAACCGAGCGGAGTTATCATCGACCTTGACGGTTCAGATTAGTTACTGGTGTTTAAACCCACTATTAATCCCTTACGTGATGCAAGATGGAGATTCAAACAAAGGAAAGGACGCAGCGAAACGGGGAACAATTGGACCAGCACATTTATTCCGCACCACACGGCAGCACGGAAGGCACGTATATCACAGTCAGCAAGAAAACACAATAAAAGCAAGCGAAGAGACACACGCAGATCTACAACCGAATAATGCAATTCACACGGCAACACTTATAACAGTTCTACTTCACCAGACTGGCGCCACACACACACGTTTACACAGAACCCAAAAGAAATGGAAGTCGCGACTTCCCTGAGCGTGTCGAGTCCTTGGCGACCGTAACTCCGAGTCCCTCCGGCGTGGTCCACTGGGCTCGTGCCCCGCGCCTGCACGTGTCGTCCGCCCGACAGGGACGAACGAACGGAACATCTGACCAGGAACAATCACCACAACTCTCGACAATTCCCCTTCAGACAAGGAACAGGGACAAGGGAACGACGTTATCGTCACCTTCACGCCCACAACTCTCGACAATCGACCGAACCGCGACTCTCCACGCCCACGCCTTTGTTAGGGTGGGGTCCGCCCTTCGCCCCGCCCCGTTCTGGCTCCACCTCCCTTCTGGAAGCTTCCCAAAAAGGGGCGTGTCCTCTCGTTCCCCCTCCCCGCTGCCGTGCGGGAGACGAGGAAAGCAGTTTTGGCTCGGCCAGGGAATTATTCCCCAAAATCAGGCCCCCACCTTTTTCACCTTTGACCTCTGGCTCAAATCGCACCTCCCCCATGCCAAAGCGCGGGAAAAGCAGGAGGGAAAATCCGGCGGGAGACATTTAAGCGGGAGTTTTGGGCGGGAGATGCCCCTTCGCACCCGGGTTGCTGCTGCCACTCCGCTCCTTTCATCCGTCCCGCGGAGATCGTGACCGCACGGTGCCCGTTGAATGGCGAGTGGCGAAGATGTGGTAGCGTAGTTGTGGAAGGTGGCATGGGGTGTGAATGGCGTGATTGTTGGCGTCGTGTAGTGAATGGCGTGATCGTTGAGATGTTGGTTGTGGCGATGTTTGTTGTTGTTCTTGCACCAAATTAACGACAGCAAAATAAAAACGACTAACTGAAGAATCGCAGCCCGAATGGATCACATATATTCCCTCTAAACAACGGGTTTGGGCTAACTACACATGAACTTACCGATATATCTCACCTGAGGACCCTTTATGGTGTAATGCGAATTTCCACAGCCGTACAATATATTTAGTTTTATGTACAGTATACTATATATATATATATATACAAACAAACACGACATAATAGTGACCGAAGCTTTTCGTGCTGCACTCTTCAGGGTAAAAAATCGCAGCAAGTGAAGAGGAAGTGAAGGCGTGTGCTTTATACGCAGGTCTCAATAAGGTAGACGCTGATTGGTTCAGCCGTAATGACGTCATGGTTAATCCGAATGCCCATTGATCGGCTCATCATCTTCACCTCAAAGCTCCCATTGGCTGGAGCAGAGTTCGTCGATGATTGACGTTTGCAACCACATCCTTGAGAGAGGGGGGAAGGGTTTCCCCAAAGGTCCATTCCCCATTTGTAACCGTATTTCCCTTGATCTTTCCATGCTGAAAGAGACACAGTTATCGTACAAATTCCTTTTGACGACATAATATTGGATCAGTGGTAAGGATGAAGGTTGCTTCCAATCCTCAAAAATCTAAATCTAAATCCTCTAAATCCTCAATTTTCATCCGATAGAGTTGAAATTTGAAGAGGACATTTATATTTCCAGTCACTGAATTCAAATAGCCAATTATTTTTGAGGTCAACATTGACTAAAAGGTCAACATCACTAGGATGCATGTGCTCTTTGCCTAGACTCCTTCTGGTTAAACTTCCAAAATCCAGGCTGAGTGCACACCTCAACTCTCTTATTCCTTGCTTCTCCCATCTATGGAACCACCTTCTAGAGGCTGTTCTTTCTCACTCTTCCCTCCAATACTTCAAGCCAGCAATGCACTACCACCTTATGTTACCCACCTCCTAATCAAAACTCTCTCTCTCTCTCTCTCTTTCATTTCCTTGCTGGTTGTGTGCAATTGTTGCCCCACTCCCCCCACTTAAACCTTGCTCTTCAATGAGCCTCCTCGCTCTTGTAGACAAAAATTAACACCTATGAGTTATATGTTTTAGTGTCTAACAACTCAGGATAACAGATGTGTTTTAAGAAGACCACCACAAACTAGCATGACACCCAGTGGAGGGTATTCCTCCACCAAGCTGAACAGGTTACGTTTTGTATCACACTGATAGGCCAGATCTGCATCCGAACCTGAACCAAAATCGAATCGGTTTGTTCTTGTTACCTACCCAACTCATCCACTTAGTTTTGTCACAACTCGTCCTGAACGTTTTGAGATATCATGATATATATCGTTTTTGGCACCATCACTCAATGGTGAGAATCACTTTAAAAAAAATTTAAATTCTAGTATCCGGATCTGGATCCTCACAAAAATCGAAACAATTCTTCCTTGTCCGACACCCAACCTTTCCACCGAGTTTCGTCTGAATCCGTCCACAATGTTTTTAGATATCATGCTATATATCGTTTTGGCCCGATCTCAATGGTGAAGAATCACTTTAAAAATTCTTGTATCCGGATCCGGATCTTCACCAAAATCTCATCAATTCATCCTTGGCACACACCCAACCTGTCCACAAAATTTCACCCATCCACAACATTTTTAGATATCCTGCTCACAGACAGACAGGGGTGAAAGCATAATCTCCATTCACCTTTGGTAGTGGAGGTAATTATCCCAGTTATTCTTTTGTTTTGAAGGACACAACCAGGAACTTTGTAACACTCCTGGAATAACATGGCAACACAGGGATAAGGGATTGAGTGAACTCTTCTTTTTTATTATTGATTAGTTAGTGATACATTATTTGTGGAAGTCACAAATCGGTAATTTATTACACCTTGCCCAACATTCCAAATTGTTGCATTCCTAATCTGTCATGTACAGTAGTATTGAAAAAGTTTTCTATCAGGCCATGGAGAATGGTTTCCACTTCCTGCTCACGTGTGTTTACTATAAATTAAGTCTAGCTATCCTTGTAGAGACACTCGGCTGTCTTTAAGTTACATTTGTTTCGCTGATAGAATCCTGAGCTAGTCAATCACTTGGAATATGTCTTTCAATCCTGACAAATCTCACACTCTCACTCTGTCAAGTGAAAACTTCCATCTACCTTATTAACAATTCTCTTGAAGTTCAGTCACTCAAACTTTTGGACTTCACTATCTGACATGATATTTCTTGGGCAAACCACACTTCTAAGATGGTCTCCAAAGCCAGTCCATGGCTGAGCGCACACCTCAACTCTCTTATGAAATGACCTTTGGGTCTTCTGGGTCTTTTGGGTACTCAGGGTCTTTTGAGTCACTTTGGTCTTTGGGGCCTCAAGGACTTTTGGGTCATCTGCATCCTCTTATCATGTAAAGTCTTTCCTTGGCACACTTGAACTTTTATCCACCGACAAGGTTTTCATCCGTAGCTTTATGGATTACTGCTCTCCCCTGCCTAACACCTTGCTCAGCTTGACACGAAGGAAACCAAAGCCTGCAAAATCAATGGAATCTCCCGAAATGCAGCTGAGTTTCTGGGCCTATCACTTTCACATCGGAGACAGGTTGGTAGTCTCTCTCTCTCTCTCTCCCTCCCCCTCTCCACTCCTTTTTGGTCCTGCACACTCTGCCCTTTCCGTTCTCTATTCCCACCTCCCCCAAGGTGTCTGCAGGGTGCACGCCGCCTGCCAGTAGCCTAGTGCTGTACCCAAACCCAGCTCCTGAACTCTAACTCGGCGAGTTGCTCTCATGGGCCGAGTTCAAGAGAAACCGGATTATGCTGTCAGCTCGGAAACGAACTCAGATATTTTTATCACATGAAATGAAGTAATTTGCTGTATTTTGCAAGTCTGTGCAGGAGCTTATCAATCGGACATGCTATAAAATGGTCATGTTGTTTGTCTTTGTGAGTTTCAAAGGAAAGTGTTGCTGTCATCGGGCACTAACTGCTTCCTGTCGAGCTCTGTTAGCCGTGAGCACAGGTCTCAATGGGCGAATCGGTTATGGTTGTTGTTGTTTGTGTGCTTCTTCCACGCCTCCAGAAATATTACTATTATATAATTTTGTGTAATCCTTCCATTTCCTTCTAAAGGGTTCCTGATTTGGTGGAATAATAAATGTTTCCGTTAGAACAGCTGCCTGAAGAAACCATTAGTGCTTCTTCTTCTTCTTAAAGCAGTTTTTAAGACAGTAACTCTGTGATTAACCGAACACACTTTTGTTCCAAGTAAATAGATTATTAGCTTTCCAACCAAATAAATAGATTATGGGAATAATATCTGGAAATAACACAAGTTAATCTTCCAGTTTATTTATATTATATAAGGTAGCCATTGTGCTGAAAGTGCAGACAACCAGGCCCACACTCAGAGCTTCGTGGAATATTGCATTGTTAACCCTAGGATGCAATTGCACGAAGGCACCCTTTAAACAGCATGCAAACATTTTACTGTGGGATTAATGGAGGAATGTTGGGCAACAGGACAGGGTGAAGTTGCTCTCGGTTCAATGACTGCTTGCGGTACAAAGACATTTTTGGGAATTGCGATACTGTGGAAGTGTGTGTATGTTTGGTCATTTGCCTAAGTTGTGATTTGAGGAGCGTTGTTTCAATACCTATAAGATGTGAATGCAGATAAAGTTTCAGAGAAAGAGCACTCCTAAATGGTGAAATCAACCAAACAAATATATGACTCATCGCCTGCGGTTTTGCTGGAATTTTGCACACTCATTGACCTTGTTTAAAAATAAAAATAAAGCTTACTAAATTTCAGGTCGGCAGGCAAAATAGTCTCTGAGCTATTTCTTGCCTTCACCTCATGACAATTTTTTTTTTATCTGACCATGACTAATTGACCTTTACAAATGATTTTGGTCTTGCATGAAAGCTGAGACCGAGCCCAATTCAATGATTTGCATTTCATTGCAGTGGGACTATATTCTGGACCGAAATTCACCTTTGACCAGTGTGACCACTCCTCATTTTCATAAATGCCAAGGTGAGCCAATGAAAAAAGCCAATAATTCACAAGGTTTCGGAAAAGCGATGAAAATAGAAAACCTACACGCCAAGAAAACCTCTAGAAAACCAAGACGCCAAGGTGAACAACGAATAGCCAAGATCTTGTGAAAAAAGCCAAGGAGTGGTCACACTGCCTTTGACCCAAAGTCATAAAATAAAGTCATTTTCGATTTTGACAATTTCCCCCATTAGCAAGGTATGTACTTTAAAAAATATTTTTCGAAAAATATATCCGAGTGGGCCCACAACAAGGAGACTTGCAATAGCCGTAGTTGTGGCAACATATCATGTGGCAGGACAGTCTCGTGGTATACGCACTTACCTTTGAACTGTCTATTCTGGGTTCAAAACTTGACCAATCTTGACCAATAAACCACCTAAATCAATGATGATGGTGCTTGGAACATAGGTTCAAATCCAATTGTCTACATCAATTTGTCCATTGTTTACAAATGTCCTTGTAAATGGGGTACCCAAAGCCTTACAGGCCAGAGTACCCCAATGTTTTTGTTCTGTTTATTATTGTTATTTTATTTATTTATACATTTTTTGTTATATACTTAAACGTTTTTTTTTTCTCAGCAACCACACGTCCAATTGACACAACTTTCAGCGTAGGAGCGATCCCCCCCCCTCCTGCCCTGCCCCATAAATAATATATATATAAATATATATATATATATATATATATATATATATATACAATTATGATGTCATAGGTCGCGTGGTATGGCAGCCATCTTCGGTCGGATAAATGCAAATAATAAAAAATATTATTTCTCTAAAACCGCTGATCGAAAAAATTTGAAACTTGGCAAATGTCAACAACTCCCAATGTGGAATAAAGCTTTATGATGATGACATCATCGGTGAAGTTGTTGGTCAGTCATAATTGTTTTGATCGAAATCCTTATCCTAAAAATCTGAAACTTCATATACTGCACATGATCCATAACTCAATTGTATTGAAATATTAAATTTCATGATGTCATCCGTCGTGTGGTTTGACAGCCATTTTTTTTGAGATTGCCAGAACTGCCAGAACTGCTTTAGAGATTGAAGTGAAACTCCATACAAATGATCAACAAGCCAAGGCAAATAAAGTTTGACAACAATGACATCATATGTCATGTTCTCTGGCAGCCATATTGTATTTACCATAAAACCTTTAAATTGGTTTTATGGTAAATACAATAAAATCTTTTAAAAAGGTTTTATGGAAAGTGGACGCAGTGACGTGCTGCTCTGGCGCATGCTGCTCCCATACCTGATCTTTATAAAATCCATCTTCTCTCAAACCGCCCAACCGAATGATGTGAAACTCTAGGTATGTCATCAAATTGAGATGGTGATTATAGTTTGATCACTAAAACGTCAGTCACATGGTGTGGCAGCTATATTGGACTGAAGGAAAATATGAAAAAATTATTTATCTGAAACCGTTTAACCTATCGATGAGAAACTTTGCAAAGATTATCCAATACTGTTGCTGCGTATCATGTGAAAATGATGACATCATAAGTCACATGGTTTGGCGGCCACAATGGATAGAAAAACGAACCTCACACGATCACGACAAAACTTCACAGACATGATCCTCCACCCAATCAGAGGCATGTAAATTTATCATGTCATGTGGTTTGGCAGCCTTATTAGTTTGAAAACTGATCCTTTAAAAACCTTCTTCTCCAAAACCGCTTCAATGTTGATGTGAAACTCTATGTCATCAAATTGACATGGTGATAAAAGTTTGATCACTAAAACCGCATTAGTTTGACCTGGTGTTTGCAACATGGTTAGTTTAATTGTAATACCATTTGCCACAACCAGGTGGCGCCACATGGTAAATATTTCCAAAGATAATTTACGCCCCCTCTCCCCCACCTCACCCAGAACATCCCTGCATGAAGCCATGGCCACATAGTCGATGTTACCCCCCACACAGTTGTATTTGTACCCCAAGTTTGGAGGTGGCCGTGACGAAGGAACAAAGCCACAGAGAGAGAGGGAGGGAGGAGAGAGAGGGGAAGAAGGAGAGAGGAGAGAAAGAGAGAAAGAGAGGAGAGAAAGAGGGAGAAGAGAGGAGGAAAGAGGAGGAAAGAGAGGAGGGAAGGGAGGAGAAGGAGGAGAGAGGGAGAGAGAGGGAGGAGAGAGGAGAGGAGAGGAGAGAGAGGAGAGGAGAGAGAGGGAGGAGAGAGAGGAGAGAGAGAGAGAGAGGAGGAGAGAGAGGAGAGGAGAAGAGAGGGAGAGAGAGGAGAGGAGAGGAGAGAGAGGAGAGGAGAGAGAGAGAGAGAGGAGGAGAGAGAGAGAGAGGGAGAGGAGAGAGAGAGAGAGAGAGAGGAGAGAGAGAGAGGAGAGAGAGAGGAGAGAGAGAGAGGAGGAGAGAGAGGAGAGAGAGAGACACACACACACACACACGAATATAAAATAACAGCTTATATATAAAAATAGAGGCCATTGAAAATATAAAGAGTCCAGGACACAGCATTTGTGCCCTGTATATCGATGTGTCCCGAAGATGCAGAGAGACGCGTGATGTGTGATGTGTGAAGATTCCTCACCCTCCGTGCTCCTCCAATGGCAACACACTTCGTCGCGGCTGCTGCACGGATCCGTCTCGAGCCGAGAAGGCCCTGAACGCGTCCTCGAGCTGCGGCACGAGCTGCTCGTAGGAGAGCGCGCGCGACGCCGCATCGGCCAGAATGACGCGGAACGGGGGATGCGCCATGGGAACCGAGACCTGGAGGATCGACGGGGAACCTTGGAACCTGCAGCCCTTGGCCAAAGTAAGTTAAATCTGTAATAAGCCTGGAGGTGACGATCACTGACGGTATTGAAGGTACGGAGAGAAAATTTGAACCGAATGGTGCCGATCGAGACGGCGGTATCGAACTCCGCCAAGTTTGAAACGACAATGAAAATTTAGTGAAGAAGAAGTATCATTTTGGGAATCCCCTTTGACAGGGCGTGTCGCATACTTTTACTCCAAGGGCACTCACTCGGATGAGCGCATACCAGTCCTCTGCAATGCGATGCCTGATCCATGAGAACATATTATGGAGCCAAAGACATTTTTGAAACATCTTGCTGTCTGTCCATGCAGTTCTATATCGTTTTTGCTCCTCTCAATGGTGAAGAAAGACTTTAAAAATTAAATAATTCTCGTATCCAGATTCGGATATTCACCAAAATCGAATCAATTTGTCCTTGCAACACACCCAACCTGCCCACCAAGTTTCGTCCGAATCTGTTCACAAATTTTTGAGATATCGTGCTCTGTATTAGTTCAGCCCGATGATCTTAATAGTGAAGAATCACTTAAAAAAAATGTTCAGATCCGGATCTGTATTCGGATCTTCACCAAAATTGAATCAATTCTTCCTTGTCACACATCCAACGTGTCCACCAAGTTTCGTCCGAATCCGTCCACAACGTTTTGAGATATCGTGCTATATATAATTTTTGGCCCTATCTCTCAATGGTAAAGGACTTAAAAAATTGTGGTCGTCAGATCCGGATCCGGATCTTCACAAAGATCTAATCACTTCGGCCTTGTCACACACCCATCCTGTCCACAAAATTTCATCTGGATCCGTCCACAAATTGTTGAGATATCGTGCACACAAACAAACAAACAAGAAAAAGATGTCATGCGGGGCATGACACTTGCAAAATCCAACCCCCTCTCCAAAGGTTGCCATGGATGCATCAAATTGTCCATTTCGTTGAGATTAAAATTGACAATCTTAATCAAAACTCAGGTCAATCAGATGAAAATTGATTATTTTTCAGATTGAAATTGATGATTTTAGTAGTTTGACCATGAGTTCACCTTTGACCTCAAAAATAGTGACTTTCCATTTTCAGTGATGCACTATGCAATTGCTGCTTAATTCTCAGGTTAATCAGATGAAAATTGACGATTTTTCAGATGGAATTTGATGATTTTAGGAGTTTGACTTGAGTTGACCTTTGACCTTTTGACGTCAAAAATAGTTTCCCAATCCAGTGACGCAATATATAAATCTTGTTCAAATTTCAAGTCAATCGAATGAAAAATGACGATTTTAGAAATTTGACCTTAAAATGACCTTCGACCTCAAAATCAATAGGCTTCTCAGTTGAGACTACCTCTACAACTCAGTAAAGTTTCATGACGATCGGTTTGGAATTGTGACCTGTAGGCAATAAACAGACAGACAGACAGAATAACAAAATCGACCGACCAATATACTGTTGTGGATTTTCGCCCATTCGGGGACCGCCTTAAGCTAAATTGCGGCCGCGCGCGCCCACCGAACGAGCAATCTAGTCGCAGCTTTTCGGATCAACGCCGAAACCCAGCTACGGGTGTTGTTAACACACCATAAACCAGCCAACTCTTCTGTCCACGCGCTACAGGGTCGATCGCCGAATTGTCGATGTACCTAATTATTCGCGCAGACGAAAATGCCGGGATTTACACCTCAACGGAGCCTGCACGAAAACAGCCGCTTTAAGCAGCTCGTTCCGTTTGCGATTGCCGAGCGGTTTTATATCGCCAGCCCCGTCGGACCAGACGTACGTTTTATCGGCTATTAATCAGCCAGCTATTTATTCCGAACGCAATTATGGCAGTCAATGGCAGGAAAGGACGCAACGAGCAGGTGACATTTCAACAGGGGGACATTTATTTTCACAATATGCAATGAATGGGGGGATGGGACAAGACACGAGCAAAAACCTACAGCCAGATATCTATTTATTATGTACATGCACTTACAACCATTCTACTTACGGACAAGGCGCCACAGGCTTTCATGCAAAACCCCAGAAAAGAAAGATAGAACTGGGCTCGTAAGCCTTTAATGTTCCTCGGAGCTGGGATGACCGAAGGAGCTCCGCAGAGCCGGGCAGGTTACCTTTGTCGCCCTTGAGGCGACTCGATGGGTCTTTTGGTCGGCGACCCTCCGTATGTCTCTATTGTCAACGCGGCAGCTGTTGTAATGGCGGCTTGGTTGGTCCAGGGCCTAGCAGCGCGCCCGACTTTCCACGGCCGTCTCCCGACTCTGACTCTCGTCTCCCGACTCTGGACTCCAGACCCGAACTCCACTCGACTGGACTCACCAACTCGACTCCACTCACCCACTCTGCTCTCGGCGTTCCAACGCGGCCCTTTTTCGGGTCCGGGACGTCCGCCCCTCCCTTCTTGACGCGCGGGGGAAAAATCCTAGGAGTGATGGAGTTGTTTTTCTTCGGAGGGAGAGATGTATTCAGTAAGTACTGTAGTTGGCATCAAAACTGACTCCAACCTGCCGATTCCAAAAAATTCTATCAGCCAAGCGTGTGTGTGTGTGTGTTGTTCATTAAGCATAACCTTATTTCTGCTAACACTCCCCTACCTCCCATGCTCTATCTCTCAATTATCTCCCTCCTCTCTCCCCTCTCACACATCCTTCCTCGACCCCCTCACCAATAACAAGTGCGGTACCGCTGCCCTCTGCATCTCCCTCTCTCCCTCTCTGGACATGTCGGATGGTGGGTTATGTCTGGACGATGTTTGTCTTGACGCATCCAGGCAGTGTTTGTCTCCGATGGCTTGGCTCCAGACGCGTCGAGTGTATTTATGTTGGAACGGGTGTTTGTCTCCGGACTGGTCCCAGACAGGGTTGTTTCCGGACGAGAGTTTGTCTCCGGGCCGTGTTTAAATAGTATACCGGTCGAAAATGGATTTCCGACATTATTTTGTTTCCATCTTCACTGTTATCCATGCAGAATATTTGATGAGACAGTATGAATCGTAATTATCAACTCCACTTCACATCTCCTTCCCTTCCTCTCATCTCACAGTCTTCCCTTCCCCCACCATTCCTTGATACCCTCCCTCCTGTTTTCTTTTCCTCCACCATCTTCAACTCTCTCTGCTCTTTCTCCGAACCCACCCCTCTTTTTCTCCTCCCCCCCCCGTTGGTATTACCCGTATTATATATATATATATATATATTGTTGCGGGCCGGGACCGTGCGAGAACGACCACTAGGTGGGGTAGGTTAGTCGTCTCGCCCAGAACCCGGAATTGTAAAGGCCGTCGCTCCGGATAATTCCGTGACCGGCGGGTCGCTGAACCGACTGTAGACGCTCAATATTTCAACCGCGTAGCGTAGGGGCTTTTGTCTAGAACCAATTTACCTAATAAACTTACGCGATTTTGACTACCGGATCCATGCCCATCGGCACGTCTTGCCCGAACCGGATCACACTAACGACTACAAGCCCAACTACCTTTCCGCTTCGGATGGCAGTCGAGCGGGCCCTGCCAAGAACTGTAACCGGCTACGATGAACAGATTTTCGGGTATAAAAAACCCGCCTAAACTCAGATCCGAACCATGCTGCGACCAATGCAAGAATGGACGGAAAAGAATGGGAAGCATTTCTACAATTGTTCATTTACAATAAAAGACACAGCGGAAGACTTATCGCAGAAAACAAGGATATTTACAATGGTGGAAAACACTTAACAGTTTACTTCAAAGACCGGGCCCAACACACTCAGACAGACACACACAAATATTTTTTGAAGGACCCCGCAGCCAAGAGAAGGAAGACGAACTGGGGGGTCGCATGTTCGCGGGGTACCTGCACGCTGGAGTAGGGGGTGCTCCGTAGTGCGGACACCTGTCATTGGTGGTCCGGAGCTCGGACACACAGTCACACGCCGTGGGGCTTCGTTGCCGTGGGAACCCGCGTGGGCCCCGTCGAGTCCCCGGGCGGAGATCAGGTAGCAGACGGGACCTCACGAAGGCTCCCGAACGCCAGCAAAAGAACAGCCAACTCCACGAACGAACCCACAAAAACGCACCAACAACACGACAAGACGCCACCCAACCAAAACCAATGTGCTTCCTTTCTTCTCTAATCCCCTCAAACGCGCTTCTGCTCTCCCCATCTCCTCAGACTAACAAAAGGCAACAAACAGAGCCCCCGTCCGGGCCGGGGCTCGGTGAAGCACACGTCACTGTCCGCCTTGATTGGACAGGGTTCCATGCGGCCGACCTTTCTGGGCAGGGTTTTCGGCCATACCCGGAGAAAGCCCGCCCTCCCCTTCCACGCCGTTTGAGGAAGGTGGACGTGGTGGCAACTATCCTTGACCATCATCGTATTCCGCCTCAGGCAATGTGGCTGTGGCCCGGCGAACCGGAGGGCTGCAAGCGCGATGCAACGTTGGATTTTTTTGTTGGAGGATATTGGTTTTTAGATTAATAACCTAGCTCAAAGAACATCGCAATGCACACCTTTTGATTCTCGCCACTAGACAAAAGGAGAGTTCTATCTCACATGTACTTAATGCATAAACTAACTTTTGGGACGCTGTAGCAGCATGGGTTTTTAGATCGCTGTAACTATATATACATATATATATTTAGTTTTATGTATAGTATAATATGGCAATATATATATATATTTAAGCTTATGTATCAGTATATATGCATGAATACATAATATATATATATAACATTTACTTTTATGTACAGTAATATATATATATATATATATATATATATATATTTCGTTATGGTACAATATTATATATTATTTAGTGTATGTAACAGTATACCATATATATTTACGTTTATGTACAGTGTACATATAATATTTAGTTTATGTACAGTATAACTATATATATATATAATATTTAGTTTAATGTAGAGTAATATATACATATATATTATATTTAGTTTATGTACAGCATATTATATAATACATATATAATTTAGTTTATGTACGTATACCTTATATATATATTATTGTTTTATGTACAGTATATATTATATTTTAGTTTATTACAGTATATATATAATATATTATATATATTTAGTTTATTGTACAATATATTCAGTATACATATATATTATATATATTTAGTTTATGTACAGCATATATGCGTATACATATATATAATTATATATATATATATATATATATATATATTTAGTTATGTAGATAGTAGCAGTATACATATATATAAATATATTTTAGTTTTATGTAGAGTATAATATGCAGTATACATATATAATAATTTAGTTTAGGTAAGTATATATGCAGTATACATATATATTATTATGACAAGTATAGTAATATATATATATAATAGTTAGATTACAGTAATATATTTGTAGACAGTATACAATATATATATTATATTTTAGTTTCATGTACAGTATATATATATATATATATATATATTATATATATAATAATTAGTATACGTGCGAATTCTGGGGCCCGTCGGCGTGCGATCGCGCTTGACTCGAATGGCGACGCGTCGCCCACCGGAACAGACCAATTCAGTCGTGACCCGTCTCGGAACAACGCCCGGGAGCTTAGTCACGGTGTGGGGGTTTACTCACCAACTCAGGTCCGCATTCTAACCCGCGCACGAAAAGGGTCGATCGCCGAATGGTCGATTACCCTAGTACCCGCGCGGATAGCGTTACCGAGGAGTTTGTACCAACGCACAGTGCGACTCCGACACGAACGGCTTTAAGCAGGCTCGTTCGCTAAGCTACAGGGATAAACCGAGCGGAGTTATCATCGACCTTGATCGGTTCAGATTAGTTACTTGGTGTTTAAACCCATATAATCCTAGTGATGCAAGATGGAGATTCAACGAAAGGAAGAGACGCAGCGAACGGGGAACAATTGACCAGCACATTTATTCCGCACCACACGGCAGCAGGAAGGCACGTATATCACAGTCCACAAGAAAACACAATAAAAGCAAAGCGAGAGAACACACGCAGATCTACAACCGAATAATCAAATTCACACGTAGCAACACTTATAACAGTTCTACTTCACACAGACTGGCTGCACAAAGCCACACGTTTACACAGAACCCAAAATAAATGGAAGTCGCGAACTTCCCTGAGCGTGTCGAGTCCTTGGCGACCGGTAACTCCGGTCCCTCCGGCGTGGTCCACTGGGCTCGTGCCCCGCGCCTGCACGTGTCGTCCGCTCCGACAGGGACGAGACGAACGAACATCGACCAGGAACAATCACCACAACTCTCGACAATTCCCCTTCAGGACAAGGAACATGGGAACAGGGTTATCGTCACCTCAGCCCACAACTCTCGACAATCGAACCGAACCGCGACTTCCACGGCCCCCCCACGCCTTTGGTAGGGTGGGGATCCGCCCTTCGCCCGCCCCGTTCCTGGCTCCAACCTCCCTTTGGAAGCTTTCCCAAAAGGGGCGTGTCCTCGTCGTTCCCCCTCCCCGCTGCCGTCGGGGGACGAGGGAAAGGGCCAGTTTTGGCTCGGGCCAGGGAATTATTCCCCCAAATTCAGGCCCACCTTTTTGCACCTTTGACCTCTGCTCAAATCGCACTCCCCATGCCAAAGCCGAGAAAAGCAGGAGGGAAAATCCGGCGGGAGACATTTAAGCGGGATTTTGGGCGGGAGATGCCCCTTCGCACTCCGGGTGCTGCTGCCACACTCCGCTCCTTTCATTCCGCCGGGGAGAATCGTGACCGCACGGTGCGTTGAATGGCGAGTTGGCGAAGATGTGAGCGTAGTTTGTGGAAGGTGGCGGAGGTGTGAATGGCTGATTGTTGGCGTCGTGTATGAATTGGCGTGACGTTAGAGATGTTGGTTGTGGCGATGTTCTGTTGTTGTTCTTGCACTCAATTAACGACAGCAAAATAAAAACGACCTACTGAGAATCGCAAGCCCGATGGATCACATAATATTCCCTCAAACACGGGTTTGGGCTATACACATGAACTTACCGTATATCTCACGCTGAGGACCCTTTATGGTGTAATGCGAATTTTCCACAGCGTACATATATTTAGTTTATGACCAGTATACTATATATATTATATATTAATATATATAGAACAAACAAACACGACATAAAGTGGACCGAAGCTTTCGTTGCTGGCACTCTTCAGGGTTAAAAAATCGCAGCAAGTGAAGGCAAGTGAACTGTCTTTATACCAGGTCTCAATAAGGTAGACGCTGTTGGTTCAGCGTTAATGAACGTCAGGTTATCCGATGCCAATTGATCGGTCTCATCATCTTCACCTCAAAGCTCCCTTGGCATTGGAGAGAGTTCGTCGATGATTGACGTTGCACCACATCCTTGCAGAGAGGGGGGGAAAGGGTTTCCCCAAAGGTCCATTCCCCATTTGTAACCGTATTTCCCTTGAATCTTTCCAGGGTGCTGAAAGAGGACACAGTTATTCTCTACAAATTCCTTTTGACGACATAATATTGGATCAGTGGCTAAGGATGAGGTTGCTTCAATCCTCAAAAATCTAAATCAATCCTAATCCTCAATTTTATCCGATAGAGTGAAATTGGAAGAGATGACATTTATATTCCAGTCACATATTCAAATAGCCAATTATTTTTGAGGTCAAACATGACTAAGGTAACACATAGGATGCAATGTGCTCTTTGCCAATAGACTCTTCCTGGGTTAAACTTCCAAAATCCAGGCTGACGTGCACACCTCAACTCTCTTATTCGCTTGCTTCCCATCTATGGAACCACCTCTAGAGGCTGTTCTTTCTACACTCATTCCCTCCACATACTTCAAGCCAGCATGCACTAACCACCTTTATGTTACCACCTCCTTAATCAAACTCTCTCTCTCTCTCTTGTCTTCATTTTCCTTGCTGGTTGTTGTGGCAATTGAGTGCCCCACTCCCCCACTTAAACCTTTCTCTCATGAGCGCTCCTCGCCTCTTGTAGACAAAAATAACACCCTAATGAGTTATATGTTTTAGTGTCTTAACAACTCAGGATAACAGATGTGTTTTTTAGAAGACCACCACCAAACTAGGCATGACACCCAGGAGGGGTATTCCTCCACCAAGCTGAAATGGTTACGTTTTGTATCAACTGATAGGCCAGATCTGCATCGAACCGTAACCAAAATCGAATCGGTTTGTTCTTGTTACCTACCCAACTCATCCACTTAGTTTTGTCACAACTCGTTCCTGAACGTTTTGAGATATCATGCTATTATATCGTTTTTAGCACCATCACCAATGGTGAGAATCACTTTAAAAAAAATTTAAATTCTAGTATCCGATCTGGATCCTACAAAAATCGAACAATTCTTCCTTGTCCGACACCCAACCTTTTCCACCCGAGTTTCGTCTGAATCCGTCCACAATGTTTTTAGATATCATGCCTATATATCGGTAATTTGGCCCATCTCAATGGTAGAAGAATCCTTTAAAATTCTTGTATCCGGATCCGGATCTTCACCAAAATCTCATCAAATTCATCCTTGGCCACACACCCAACCCCCTGGTTCCACAAAAATTTCACCCATCCAAACATTTTTAGATATCCCTGTCCAGGACAGACAGGGGTGAAAGCATAAATCTCCATTCCCTTTGGTAGTGGAGGTAATTACCCAGGTTATTCTTTTGTTTTGAAGACACAACCAGGAACTTTGTAACACTCCTGGAATAACATTTGGCAACACAGGGATAGGATGAGTGAACTCTTCTTTTTATTATTGATTAGTTAGTGATACATTATTTTGTGAGTCCACAATCGTGTAATTTATTACACCTTTGCCAACATCCAAATGTGTATGCATTCCTAATCCTGTCATGTACAGTAGTATTGAAAAGTTTCTATCGGCCATGAGAATGGTTTCCACTTCCTGCTCCGTGTGTTTACTATAAATTTAACTCTAGCTATCCTGTAGAGACACTCGCTGTCTTTAAGTTACATTTGTTCGCTGATAGAATCCTGAGCTAGTCAATCACTTGGAATATGTCTTTTCAATCCTGACAAATCTTCACCCTCACTCTGTCAAGTGAAAACTTCCATTACCTTATTAAATTTCTTGAAGTTCAGTCACTCATAACTTTTGGACTTCACATCTGAACATGATATTCTTGGGGCAAACCACAACTTCTAAGATGTCTCCCAAAGCCAGTCCATGGCTGAGCGCACACCTCAACTCTCTTATTGAAAATGACCTTTGGGTTTCTGGGCTCTTCTGGGTACTTCAGGGTCTTTTGAGTCACTGGTCTTTGGGGCCTCAAGGCACTTTTGGGTCATCTGCATCCTCTTATCATGTAAGTCTTTCCTTGGCACACTGAAACTTTATCCACCGACAAGTTTTCATCCGTAGCTTTAGGATTAACTGCTCTCCCCTGCCTAACACCTTGCTCAGCTTGACAACGAAGGAAACCAAAGCTGCAAAATCAATGGAATCTCGCCGAAATGCAGCGTGGTTTCTGGGCCTATCACTTTCACATCGGAGACAGGTTGTAGTCTGCTCTCTCTCTCTCTCCCCCTCCCCCTCTCCTCACTCCTTTTTGGTCCTGCACACTCTGCCCTTTCCGTTCTCTATTCCCACCTCCCCTCAAGTGTCTGCAGGTGCACCGCCGCCTGCCAGTAGCCTAGTGCTGTTACCCAACCCACTCTGAACTCATAAACTCGGCGAGTGCTCTCACTGGGCCGAAGTTCAAAGAGAAACCGGATTATGCTGTCCGCTCGGAACGAACTCAGATATATTTTATCACAATGAAATGAAGTTAATTTGCTGTATTTTGCAAGTCTGTGCAGGAGCTTATCAATCGGACAATGCTATAAAATGGATCATGTGTTGTTTGTCTTTGAGTTTCAAAGGAAAGTTTGCTGTCATCGGGCACTAACGCTTCCTGTCGAGCTCTGTTAGCGTGAGCACAGGTCTCAATGGGCGATCGGTTATGGTATGTTGTTGTTTGTGTGCTTCTTCACCCTCCAGAAATATACTATTATATAATTTATTTGTAATCCTTCCTTTCTTCTAAGGGTTCCTGATTTGGTGGAATAATAATAATGTTTCCGTTAGAACAGCTGCCTGAAGAAACCATTAGTGCTTCTTCTTCTTCTTAAAGCAGTTTTTAAGACAGGTAACTCTCTTGATTAATCCGAACACACTTTTGTTCCAAGTAAATAGTTATTAGCTTCCAACCAAATAAATAGATATGGGAATATATAGTCTGGAAATAACACAAGTTAATCTTCCAGTTATTTATATATATAAGGTAGCCCATTGTGCTGAAAAGTGAGACACCAGGCCCACACTCAGAGCTTCGTGATATTCATTGTTAACCTAGGATGGCAATTGCACGAAGGCACCTTTAAACAGCATGCAAAACCATTTTACTGTGGGATTAAGGAGGAATGTTGGCAACAGGACAGGGTGAAGTGCTCTGCGGTAATGACTGCTTGCCGGACAAAGACATTTTTGGATTGCGATACTGTGGAATAGTGTGTGTATGTTTGGTCAATTTGCACTAAGTTGTGATTTGAGGAGCGTTGTTTCAATACCTATAAGATGGAATGCAGAAAAGTTTCAGAGAAATGCACTCCCCTAAATGGTGAAATCAACCAAACAAATATATGACTCAATCGCCTGCGGTTTTGCTGAATTTTGCACACTCATTGACCTTGTTTTAAAAATAAAATAAAGCTTAACTAAATTTCCAGGTCGAGCAGGGCAAAATAGTCTCGAGCTATTCTTGCCCTTCACCTCATGACAATTTTTTTTTATCTGACCATGATCTAATTGACCTTTACAAATGATTTGGGTCTTGCATGAAAGTTGAGGACCGAGCCCAATTCAATGATTTTGCTTTCATTGCAGTTGGACTAGTATTCTGGACCGAAATTTTCCCTTTTGAACCAGTTGTGACCACCTCCTGCATTCATAAATGCAAGGTGACCAATGTAAAATAGCATAATTCACCAAAGGTTTTCGAAAAGCGATGAAAAATAGAAAACCTACACGCCAAGAAAACCTTAGAAAACCAAGACGCAAGCGTGAACAACGAATAGCCAGTTTGGAACACAAGGAGTGGTCACAAACTGCCCTTTGACACCAAGTCATAAAATAAGTCATTTTCGATTCTTGACAATTTCCCCATCCCTCAGCAAGGTATGTACTTTAAAATATTTCAAAAATATATATCCGAAGTGGGCCCACAACAAGGAGACTTGCAATCCGTAGTTGTGGCAACAATATCTCGTGGCAGGCGTCGCAGTTAGGATACCACTTACCCTTGAAACCTGTTCTATTCTGGGTTCAAAACTTGACCAACTTGACCAATAACCACTAAATCAATGATGATGGTGCTTGAAATCATAGGTTCCAATCAATGTTCTACATCAATTTGTCCATTGTTTTTACAATGTCCTGAATGGGGTACCAAAAAGGCCTTACAGGCCAGAGTACCCCAATGTTTTTGTTCTGTTTTATTGTTATTTTATTTATTTATACATTTTTTGTAATATACTTAAACGTTTTTTTTTTTTCTCAGCAACCACACGTCCAATTGACACAACTTCAGCGAGGAGCGATCCCCCCTCCTCCTGCCTGGCCCCATAATAAGTATATTATATATATATAATTATATAATATATTATATACACATTTGATGTCATAGGGTCGCGTGGTATGGGCAGCCATCTTCGTGTCGGTAAATGCAAATAATAAAAAATATTATTTCCTGAAACCGCTTGATCGAAAAAATTTGAAACTTGGAATGTCAACAACTCCCAATGTGGATAGAAGCATTTATGATTGATGACATCAGCGGTTGAAGTTGTGGTCAGTCATAATTTTTTGATCGAAATCCTTATCTAAAAATCTGAACTTATATACTGCACATAGATCATAACTCAATTGTATTGAATATATTAAATTTCATGATGTCATCCGTCGTTGTGGTTTGCAGCCATTTTTTGATCAGAACTGCAGACTCTTTAGAGATTTGAAAGTGAAACTCCATTACAAAGATCAAACAAGCCAAGGCAATAAAGTTTTGACAACAATGACATCATAATGTCATGTTCTCTGCCAGCCAATATTGTATTTACCATAAACGCTTTAAATTGGTTTTTATGGTAAATACAATAAAATCTTTAAAAAGGTTTTATGGAACAGTGGACGCAGTACGTGCTGCTCAGGCGCCATGCTTGGCTCCGCATACTGATCTTATATAAAATCCATCTTCTCTCAAACACGCGCCCAACCGAATGACTGTGAAACTCTAGGTTTGTCATACAAATTGAGACTGGTGATTTAGTTTGATCACTAAAACGTCAGTACATGGGTGGCAGCTATATTGGACTGAAGGAAATATGAAAATTATTTATCTGAAACCGTTTAACCTATCGATGAGAACTTTGCAAAGATTATCCAATCTGTTGGCTGGCGTATTCATGTGAAATGATGCATCATAGTCAATGGTTTTTGGCGCCCACAATGGATAGAAAAACGAACCTCACACGATCACGACAAAACTTCACAGACATGTCCTCCACCACCAAATCAGAGGCATGTAATTATCATGTCATGTGGTTTGGCAGCCTTATAGTTTGAAAACTGGATCCTTTTAAAACCTTCTTCTCCAAAACCGCTTCAATGTTGATTGTGACTTATGTCATCAAATTGACATGGTGATAAAAAGTTTGATCACTAAACCGCTTAGTTGACCTGGTGTTTGCAACATTGTTTAGTTTAATTGTAAATACCCATTTTGCCCACAACCAGGTGCGCCACATTGGTAATATTTCCAAAGATAATTTACGCCCCCTCTCCCCCCACTCACCCAGAACATCCCTTGCATGAAGCGCTAGGCCACATAGTCGATGTTACCCCCCACACAGTTGTATTTTACGCCAAGTTGGAGGTGGCCGTGACAAAGGAACAAAGGCCACAGAGAGAAGGAGGAGGGAGGAGAGGGAGAGAGAGGAGAGAGAGGGGAGGAGGAGAGGGGAAGAAGGAGAGAGGAGAGAAAGAGAGAAAGAGAGGAAAGAGAGAAGAGCAGAAGAGATGGAGAGGAAGAGTTGAAGAAGTAGAGGAGGAGGAGAGAGAAGGGAGGAGGAGGAGGAGAGGAGAGAGAGAGAAGAGGAGAGGAAGAGAGAGAGAAAAGGGGGAGAGAGAGAGGTGAGGAGAGAGAGAGAGAGAAGGCGAGAGGAGGGGAGAGAGAGAGGGAGGAGAGAGAAAGAGGAGGCAGAGAGGAGAGAGAGAGGAGAGAGGGAGGAGAGAGAGGGAGAGGAGAGAGAGGGAGAGAGAGGAAGGGAGGAGAGAGAGGGGAGGAAAGAGGAGGAGAGAGAGAGAGAGGGAGGAGAGATGAGGAGAGAGGAAGCAGGAGGAAGAGGAGAGGAGAGAGAGAGAGAGAGTAGAGGAGAGAGAGACGACGAGACGACGAGACAGACACGACGAGACGAGACAGAACACACACACCACCACACACAGACATAAAATAACAGCTTATATATAAAAATAGAGGCCATTTGAAAATATAAAGAGTCCAGGACACAGCATTTGTGCCCTGTATATCGATGTGTCCCGAAGATTGCAGAGAGACGGTGATGTGTGTATGTGTGAGAGATTCCTCACCCTCCGTGCTACCTCCAATGGCAACACACTTCGTCAGGGCTGCTTGCAGGATCCGTCTCGGAGCGAGAAGGCCCTGAACGCGTCCTCGAGCTGCGGCACGAGCTGCCGTAGGAGAACGCGCGCGCAGACGCCGATCGGCCAGAATGACGCGGAACGGGATGCGCCATGGGACGAGACTCGGGGATCGACGGGAAACCTATGGAACCTGCAGCCCTTGGCAAAGTAAGTCTAAATCTTGTAATACAGCCTGGAGGTGGACGATCACTGACGTATTGAGGTACGGAGAGAATTTGAAACCGAATGGTGCATGTGAGACGGCGGTATCGACCCGCAAGTTTTGAACGACAAGAAAATTTAGTTGAAGAAGAAGTATCATTTTGGGAATCCCCTTTGACAGGGGCGTGTCGCATTACTTTTACTCCAAGGCACTCACTCTGTGAGCGATACCAGTCCTCTGCAATGCGATGCCTGATCCCATGAGAACATCATTATGGAGCCAAAGACATTTTTGAACATTCTTTGCTGTCTGTCCATGCAGTTCTATATCGTTTTTGCTTCCTCTATGGTGAAGAAAGACTTTAAAAATTAAATAATTCTCGTTATCCAAGATTCGGATATTCACCAAAATCGATCAATTCGTTCTTTGCAACACACCCCTGCCCACCAAGTTTTCGTCGAATCTGTTCACAAATTTTTGAGATATCTGCTCTGTATATGTCAAGCCGAATGATCTATAATGTGAAGATCACTAAAAAAAATGTTCAGATCCGGATCTGTTATTCGGAATTCTTTCAACCAAAATTAATCAATTCTTTCCTTGTCCCCACCATCCAACGTGTCCACAAGTTTCGTCCGAAATCCGTCACAACGTTTTGAGATATCGTGCTATATATAATTTTTGGCCCATCTCTCAATGGTAAAGGACTTAAAAAATTGTGGTCGATCAGATCCGGATCGGATTCTTCACAAAGTCTAATCAACTTCGGCTTGTCACAACCCATCCTGTCCACAAATTTCTCTGGATCCGTCCACAAATTTGTTGATGATATCCGTGCACGACAAACAACAAACAGAAAAAAGATGTCTGCGGGTCATGTACACTTGCAAAATCCAACCCCCTCTCCAAAGGTTGCCATGGATGCATCAAATTGTTCCATTTCGTTTGAGATTAAAATTGACAATCTTAATCAAAACTCAGGTCAATCAGATGAAAATTGATTATATTTTCAGATTGAAATTGATGATTTAGTAGTTTGACCATGAGTTCACTTTGACCTCAAAAATAGTGAACTTTCCATTTTTTTTTTTTCGTGTGCACTATGCAATGCTGCCTTAATTCTCAGGTTAATCAGATGAAAATGACGATTTTTCAGATGGAATTTTGATGATTTTAGGAGTTTTGATTGAGTGACCTTTGACCTTTTGACCGTCAAAATAGTTTCCCAATCTCAGTGGACGCAATATATAAATCTTGTTGAATTTCAAGTCAATCGAATGAATAAAATTGCACGATTTTAGAAATCTTGACCTTAAAATGACCTTCGACCTCACAAATCAATTAGGCTTTCAGCTTGAGACTACCTCTACAACTCAGTAAGTTTCATGACGATCGGTTTGGAATTGTGACCTGTAGGGCAATAAACAGACAGACAGACAGAATAACAAATCGATCCGACCAATATTACTGTTGTGGATTTTCCGCCCATCGGGCGACCGCCTTAAGCTAAATTGCGGCGCGCGCGCCCACCGACCGAGCAATCTAGTCGCCAGCTTTTCGGATCAACGCGAAACCAGCTACGGGTGTTGTTAACTACCCCATAAACCAGCCAACTTTCTGTCCACGCGCTTACAGGGTCGATCGGACGATTGATCGATGTACCTAATTATTCGCGCAGACAGAAAATCCGGGATTAACACCCTCAAACGGAGCTGCACGACAGATAGCGCTTTAGCAGCTCGTTCCGTTTGCGATTTGCCGACGGTTTTATATCGCAAGCCCCGTCGGACCAGACGTACGGTTTTATCGGCTATTAATCAGCCAGCTATTTAATTCCGAACGCAAATTAAATGGCAGTCAATGGCAGGAAAGGACGCAACGAGCAGGTGACATTTTAAGTGGGACATTTTTTTCACACGTATGCAATGAAATGGGGGATGGAGCAAGGACACGAGCAAAACCTACAGCCGATATCTATTTAAATTATGTACATGCACTTAAACAATTTTACTTACCGGAAACAGGCGCCACAGGCTTTCAATGCAAAAACCCCAGAAAGAGAAAGCTAGAACTGGGGCTCGATAAGCCTTTAATGTTCCTCGGAGCGGGATGACGCAAGGAGCTCCGCGAGGCCCGGGGCCAGGTTACCTTTGTCGCCCTTGAGGCGCTCGATGGGTCTTTTGGTCGGCGACCTCCGTATGTCTCTAGTTGTCAACGCGGCAGCTGTTGTAATGGCGGCTTGGTTGGTCCAGGCCTAGCAGCGGCGCTCCGACTTTCCCGGCCGTCTCCGACTCTACTCTGCGTCTCCCGACTCTGGACTCCAGCCCGAACTCCACTCGATGGAACTCACCAACTGGACTCCACTCACCCACTCTGCTCTCGGCGTTCCAACGCGGCCACTTTTTTTCGGGTCCGGGGACGTCGCGCCCTCCCTTCTTGAAGCGCGGGGGAAAATATCCTAGAGTGAATGGAGTTGTTTTTCTCGGAAATTACTTTTTGTAACCATCACTCTTGTTTACCCGTTCTGAGGGACCCGCCCCATACCGTCAAGTCCTGTTTTCGTCTCGCA
>CM068958.1:65344036-65355773 GCA_035128595.1 Eptatretus atami | reverse complement strand
TACGCTCCAGAAAAAGAGGGCACTCCAAAAAGGGGACACTCAGGAAAAAGGGGACACTCAGGAAAAAGAGGACACTCCACAAAGGGGAATGCAGGAAAAAGGGGGACACTCAGAAGAAAGAGGAACTCCAAAAAGAGGACACTGAAAAAGGACCAAGGCGACACTCCTGGGAAAAGGATGCTCCAAAAAAGAGGACATTCTCAAAAAAGAGGACACTCTGAAAAAGAGGACACTCTAAAAAGAGGACACTCGAAAAAGAGGACCCTGGAAAAGACGACACTCCAAAAAAGAGGACTCAGAAAGAGGACACTCCAAAAAGAGGCACTCTGGAAAGAGGACATCCAAAAAAGAGGACACTCTGAAAAGAGGACACCTGAAAAGGGACACTGGAAAAGACGGACTCCAAAAAGAGACACCCTGGAAAAAGACACACTCCAAAAAAGGACACCCTGGAAAAAGACGACTCCAAAGAGAGGATACTGAAAAAGAGGACACTCTGGAAAAGAGGACACTCTGGAAAGAGGACACTCTGGAAGAGGACACTCTGGAAGGGACACTTGAAGAGACACTTTGGAAGAGGACACTCTGGAAAGAGGACACTCTGGAAAGAGGACACTCCGAAAAAAATAGGGCACTCTGAAAAACGAACACTCCAGCAAATATATGACTCCGGGAAAAATGGACACTCAGAAAAGAAGACATCAGAAAAGAGGGCACTCCAAAAAAAAGGAAACATCAGCAAAAGAGGACACTTGGAAAAAGGGCACTCCGGAAAGAGGACACTGAAAAAATAGGCACTCCGAAAAACGAAGACATCCCAGCAAAATATGACACTCCGGGAAAAATGGACACTCAGAAAAGAAGACTCTCCGAAAAAGAGGATACCCCCAAATGAGGGACACTCCAAAAAAGAGGACTGGAAAAAAGGGACACTGCAAGAAAAAGAGACACTCCGGAAAAAGAGGAAACTGGAAAAAAGGACATTCAGAAAAACAGGACACTCCAGAAAATGACACTCCAAAAACAAGGACACTCCAAAAACGAGGACACTCCAAAAAAAGAATACGCTCCAGAAAAAGAGGGCACTCCAAAAGGGGACACTCAGGAAAAAGGGACACTCAGGAAAAGAGGACACTCCACAAAAGAGGACATGCCAGAAAAGAGGCACAAAAGGCATCCAAAAAAGAGGACACTGAAAGAGGACACTCTAGAAAAGAGGACATCCAAAAGAGGACACCTGGAAAAGACGACACTCCAAAAAAGAGGACACTCCAAGAAAGAGGACACTCCAAAAAGAGACACTCTGAAAAGAGGACACTCCAAAAAAGAGGACATCTGAAAAAGAGGACACTGGAAAAGACGACACTCCAAAAAAGGACACTCAAAAGAGGACACTGGAAAAAGACCACACTCCAAAAAAGAGGACACCTGGAAAAAGACGACACTCCAAAAAAGAGGTACTGAAAAAGAGGCACTCTGGAAAAAGAGGACACTCTGGAAAGAGGACACTCTGGAAAGAGGACACTCTGGAAAGAGGACACTCTGGAAAGAGGACACTCTGGAAGAGCATCCGAAAAAATAGGGCACTCCGAAAAACGAACACTCCAGCAAAATATGAGACTCCGGGAAAAATGGACACTCAGAAAAAGAAGACACTCAGAAAAGAGGGGACTCCAAAAAAAAAGGAAACCAGCAAAGAGGACACTCTGGGAAAGGGCACTCCGGGAGAGGACACTGAAAAATAGGGCACTCCGAAAAACGAAGACACTCCAGCAAAATATGACACTCCGGGAAAATGGACACTCAGAAAAAGAAACTCTCCGAAAAAAGAGGATACCCCAAAAGAGGACACTCCAAAAAAGAGGACACTGAAAAAGAGGACACTCAAAAAAGAAGACACTCCGGAAAAAAGAGGAAACTGGAAAAAAGAGGACATTCAGAAAAACAGGACACTCAGAAAAGATGACACTCCAAAAACAGGCACTCAAAAACGAGGCACTCCAAAAAAGAATACGCTCCAGAAAAGAGGGCATCCAAAAAGAGGACACTCCAAAAAGAGGACACTGGAAAAAGGACACTCTGAAAAAGGATGCTCCAAAAAAGAGGACATTCCAAAAAGAGGACACTCTGAAAAAGAGGCACCCTGGAAAAGACGACACTCCAAAAGAGGACTCTGGAAAGGACACTCAAAGAGGACAACCAAAAAAACCAAAAAAAGACACTGAAAAGCACTCAAAAGAGGACACTCCAAGAAAAGAGGACACTCAAAAAAGAGACACTCTGGAAAAAGAGGACACTCCAAAAAAGAGGACACTCTGAAAAGAGGACAACTGGAAAAGACGACACCCAAAAAAGAGGACTCCCAAAAAGAGGACACCCTGGAAAAGACGACACTCCAAAAAAGAGGACACTGGAAAAAAGACGACACTCCAAAAAAGAGGATACTGAAAAAGAGGACACTCTGGAAAGAGGCACTCTGGAAGAGGACATCTGGAAAGAGGACACTCCGAAAAAAATAGGGCACTCCGAAAAAGAACACTCCAGCAAAATATGAGACTCCGGGAAAAATGGACACTCAGAAAAAGAAGACACTCCGAAAAAAGAGGATACCCCAAAAAATGAGGACACTCCAAAAAAAGAGGACACTGGAAAAAGAGGACATCAAGAAAAGAAGACACTCCGGAAAAAGAGGACACTGGAAAAGAGGACATTCCAGAAAAACAGGGCACTCCAGCAAAAGATGACACTCCAAAAATGAGGACACTCCAAAAAAGATGCTCCAGAAAAAGAGGGCACTCTGGAAAAAGAGGACACTCCCAAAAGGGGACACTCCAAAAAAGAGGCACTCTGGAAAAGAGCCACAAAAAGAGACATGCCAGAAAAAGAGGGCACTCCAAAAAGAGGACACTGAAAAAGGACTGAAAAAGGATGTCTCAAAAAGAGGACACTCCGAAAAAGACGACACTTCAAAAAAGAGGACACCCTGGAAAAAGCACACACTCCAAAAAGAGACACTCTGAAAAAGAGGACACTGGAAAAATAGGACACTCCAAAAGAGGACACTACAAAAGAGGACACTGAAAAAGAGGACTGAAAAAGAGGACGACTTTTTTAATTTTCCTTTCCGCATTGAGCAATCGTATTGACAGTCTCATGAGGTGTGTTCCAGACCTCGATTTAATTTGACTGCAAACCGCCATTCTTCCAGTCGAAATACTGAATTATTACTGGAAATATTGTGCTTGTCTGAGTCCACATGAAATTGAAAATCAATGACACCTTTATTTTCCACAGAGATGCACGTACCAGCTGGACATGCCAAGCACTCAGCTTCCCATTCTTCTCGACCACTTTGAAAACACTTGGAATTTTGTCTTTAGTTCTGCAGTGAATTTACACTTTCGTTTTGGTATTGTGAACAGCTCTTGAAGAAAACATAACAAATGTGTACATGGTACGGACTCAGAAAAGACACTGAATCACGGACTGAGCATGACACTGGACTCTCTCTCTCACTGAGAGGTTGGACAGGAAGTGGATGCGTGAGTGTCGATGCTCAAACACATCCATTACGCCATGACGGAGTCGTACAGACTCGTACCAAACTGGACCAAACATTACATGACCGCATTTTATCACCAAATTAAAATGTACAAAAATGGTTTATCTGTTTAAATAAGATTTTTAAAAATGCATACCAAATCTTAAAACGTATCCCTTTGAAAATGCAAAAGCAAAAAAAAAAGGCAAAACCTTGGACATTTTAAGATATTTAAAAAACCCAGCCTGGTGGACATTTAAGGACCAAAAAGGAGGACATGTCTGGGGAAAAACGTACGTATGGTAACCTTATTCCAAGAAACCTGAAAATCAAGGGATGTTATCAGCTAAATGGAGACAGATACGCAGGTTGTGGAGGATGATCCAGTTGCCACCGCAAGTGGAAGGGCAGCTGGAGGGGCATCTAGCATGCCTGTGAACTATGAGATGTTGACACCTGTAATGAAAGAAATGCAGATGTTCAATGGTCTTTCACATGAGCTCAATGGAAATTGGACCATGTTACATCCATGAGATAGCTGCGATTGATTGATTTGGCTTCCCCAAAACAAGATGTCGCCAAATTGGAGCATGCGGCAGAGGACACCCCCAGCAAGGTTCACTGTTGTGGGAAAGAAGAATTGCTGAAAATTAAAGATTTTTGGGGATCTTAGAGTAGATCTCGAAGACAAGCTCTGCAACAAGAAGTGCATCTGCAGAAACAAAACATGTTTCTGTATGAAGTTCCTTCCCTTCCCAACGAGAACGTGTGCTGCACAAAAGTACAGCAACGGTTTTCGTGAAATTGCTTGATATTCCCCAAGAGGTAGCTGCCAGAATCCCTTTGGTAAATGCTCATCGTTTGCCAGACAAGAAAGGCAACGAGGAACCATCGAAAATCATCAATGAGGGACCATTGAGAAACGTTCCGGACGCAATAATCATCCACTTCAATATGTCAGATCATGAGTGTGGACTTCGCCTTTTTGGGCAGCCACGAAAAAGGTGAGACACTGGTAGCAATCAGCTGGGATCTGAGCGCATATCTTCCGTACCGATCTCCCTCCCAAGTTGAAGAGAGAAAGAGGACGTCATGCAGCAATCGTCTATGATCCGCACAAAAAAAAACAGCATGTCACAACAAGAATTAAGGTTGATGGGACTTAAGTTATCCTTCAAACAAGAAAGCCATGTAATTCTGCAGCGAATTCAATCTGGAATGATTCGTTAGTCTGATGCCAGACTTGCAAATGTCCCACATCATACGGGTTGAACCAGTTTTGTTGGCAAGAACCTGACATTACCCGTCGTGACCTGTACCCGATATACAAGGTACTGCTCTGGTCTATACATGACTTTTGAAGGACAAATTGATTCAATTTTGGTGACTATCCGGATCCGGATGCAGATACTACAGGGTGTTTTTTTGAGCGATTCATCACCATTGAGAGATAGGACCAAAAACGATATATAGCACGTTGTGGACGGATTCGGATGAAGCTTAGTGGACACGTTGGGTGCATGACAAGGAAGAATTGATTCAATTTTGGTGAAGATCCGAATCCAGATCCAGATACGAGAATTATTTAATTTTGAAAGTGATTCTTCACCATTGAGAGATGGGGACAAAAACGATGTGTAATATGATATTTCAAAAACTTATTGGGCCTGATATGTTCTCGTGGATCAGGAATTGTGTGGCGGAGGTATGTGCTCTATCGAGTACCCTTCTAGTTTCATGATGTTTTCAAATCAAATTTAATATGCAGTCTTCACAAACTACTCCAAAGCAATAAAAATGTCGATAAAATGTGAATAAGTTAGATGAACAGAGAAAATCAGATGATTCTCAGTGTTATATTAAAGTATTCAATCCCTTTGCCGAATTATCCCACAATAATTGCAGGAGCAAATTATTTGTTTCAAAGGTTACAAAATAAGTGCAATAGGTTTCACCTGTATGTAATCAGAGGTTTAAATTAAAGATTAAGCTCCCCGACTTACATAAGGAGTGTTTTAGGTGCAACTCACTCGGTCAGGTGCAACTTTAGGTGCAACTTGTTTGAAATGAGGATCGGTACTATCATTGTGTAAAACGAACCAAGGTACCAATTTGAACTGAGGATCAGAACTATCCATCTATCCATTGGGACCATACTCTGTGCAGAGCGTTGGTGCTGCCTAAGCAGTCTCCTTGGCTATTGGGCACAATCCTGGACGGGGTGCCACTCCGACACAAGATACCAGCAAGCTGGCACTCATTTTGCCCACTTCGGAAGGATGACAAGCAGAGTCAACCCCACCTGGTATTAATTCAACAGCCAAGCAGGATTTGAACCAGGATACGAGGATCCCAAGCCCGCTACCCTAACAATTAAGCCAACCAAAATCCAAATCCATTGGGACCATACCTGTTACAGAGCATTGGTCCTGCCTAAGCAGTCTCCTTGGCTATTGGGCACAATCCTGTACAGGTCGCCACTCCGACAAAGGATACTCCAATGGCTCAATCATCCCAGCAAACTGGTACTCATTTTGCCGACCTCAGAGGGATGACAGGCTGAGTCAACCCCACCTGTTATTAATTCAACAGCCGAGTGTGATTTGAACTCTGGACCGTTGGATCCCAAGCCCCCCACCCGAACCATTAAACCAACACCAGGCATATATAAGTACTATCATTGTGTAAAATGAACCAATGCACCAATACGAACAGAGGACGTGCTGCGATACATTGTCACGCCAACTGCTTAACTACAGTAATGTCGAGCTCGTCGTAGCAGGAGGTGAAAATCCCGTGATGAACCGAATGGTTTTGACTCCAGTGGAGACATTCCGAATTATGGTGGACAATGCGCGCGCAGGTCGTTCGGAGAAACACGAGAACCTTAACTCTTTTAAAACTAATGGGTTTATTTCCCGTAACCCAAACAAAAATCGCCCATAGATGGTTATCACGAGGAGACGACGGACGGTGGCTTGGGATGGGAGGAAGGGAATGCAATTGACAAATAATTATGTAAAACGAGTGTAAAGAACTGAGGTGCCTCACTCCAGACTCGATCACAGAAGGGGAAAGGGACAAAACCGGGGAACTCAGCTCTGGTGGAAGCACGGGTGTGGGGCAGCCACGAGCAGGTGATGAGGAGGAAGATGGACAAGACAATGAGGTGATGGGCAGGACTATGAACAGGCTCCGTACGAAGGCAGGCAAATGGGCCGATCTCTCAGAGCTCTCCTCCCTCAGCACTCGTTCTCCTCAGTTACTGTTCTCTTCCAGGCTCCTTCTCTCCGTCGTCCCAACCGCCCAGTTTTCCTCCTCCCTCTTCTCCCCAGGCAACGCTACATCCCTAGAGGCATTCATAGCTCTGCTCCTCTCTTCCTTTCTTGCCAAGTCGCCCGGTACCCCTGGAAGAGGTTTAGATAAGGGTTTATATGCAGAGGTTTACCTCGGCGTTGATACACACAATTCCTTTCACAAATTCCATAATCCCGAACTAATTATTACATTCGAATGGTGAACATTGTGGACATTCAAACACATCACTCCCTCTATGGTGGACATTCAAATAAGATGATCCTTAAGCTGACGTGTCCCTACTTATTACATTGAGATGGACAAATGACTCGTACACGGACCATGCTACTCGATACAATCCTGTCCGTTCTATGGTAATATCAACCCCCCCCCCCAGCCATCCTCCCACAAACGTAAGAATGTTTTCTTTTTCTTTTTGAGCTCTTGCAGCCAATGCAATAAATAAAAGGTTTCCTTTTCTTTATTTTTACCATGGGCTTCCAACTAGTATTTAACCGGCGTTGCCTGGGGAAATTAAATAAAACACAATATGTATTGAAATATTTCCTGCATGACAAATTGGGGAATGTTGACCTTATGGTTTTGTATGAATTCCCAATTTTGGGCGTTGTAAAATGTGCTTAGACATGTATTGAAATGCTTAGCCTTCTAAGGGTGTCCAACATGCTGCCCTGGAGGTTGTTTGTCTTGCACATTGATCCTCAACCCGAGCTTGTCTGCTTTGTAGTTTCAAGTGACCTGTCGACTGCCATTCTCTTTGCATTTGATTTGGTTCTGCCCATCAGGGGGTCTTATTTTTTGGTGGCATTTGGCAGTATTTATAATGCAAGTAGATGAAGATATTTCTTAACATAAGTGTTCCTTTCAAAGTTGACTCGAAGTCAGAATCTAAAATATCTTGGTAGCCCAGAGGCAGATCACTTACATGCAGCGTTCATTTTCATGACCTGGGAATGCAAAATAAAATAAAATAAATCAATAAAATTTGATTAGTCAGCATCAGTAGTTGAGCCCATGTAATTTCCACGCAACAGAAGGGGAGGATTGCAGACGGGGAGCATGAACACGGTGGTATTGTAATAACATGTTATGTTGCAATAAATTCCCTGCAGAACTAAAGTAATTAATGGAGATAGTCAAGGTGCAAATTATATTCAAACAGTGTGTGATTAAGAGACATCTACAGTAGATTGTCCTTTGCAGAGCTGTCTTGGGTAGCGTGAGTGAAGCCACCAGAAGCGCTCCGGCAGACATCTTTCGATGCCGTTCTTCGTGATGTGGTTGATCAAAGTTTTAAAAAGCGACAGAAGGATCGTACAGAGACTGGGAACATTCGAGGTAGGGGAGAAACTTACCAAGGGAATAAACAGTTTCCGTTATTAACTTGCATACATATGACCTCAACATATCGTCACAATACATATTACTCGATCGCTCCCTGGGAAAAGCCAAAGTAGTATAAGCAACATACTCGCTCGAGGCCTCAACACAGAGTGGTATAATAAACCTATGTAAAGCAATCTTTTTTAATAACAGCTGCACATGCAAACACTATAATAATTAAATTTGTGTCATTGACAACAAATCACGACAACCTCAACCTATGATCTTTACAGTACGTATTACTCGATCGCTCCAGGGGAAAAAAAACACACAGGCAGTGTCTAAGCACTGCACCCAATCAAAGCCTGAAGGCCAATTATCTGGTTTTATCTGGAGTCAATTTTTTTTATCCAAATATAGCCCTCAACCTTCCACTGGATGAAAGAGGAGGCCATGCAACGTCTGTTTGCACTGATTCCTGCAGGGTGTGAATGCATAAACGAACAAACTTTCTTCTTGATATACATTATATATACATATATATACATATCTTAGAGATGGTAGAAAGGTAGATATGTATAAATATATTTATATATCTATAGCTATATATATATTTGAATATATATATATATATATATATATATATATATATATATATATATATATATATATATATATATATATATATATATATATATGCACCTGGTTGGTGTACAGATTCACTCCTGCTGGCAGATCGGTTGTGCTCACGAAGAGCAAACAAAGTACTCGGAGTGCGAAACAACTGCACGTTAACACCTCCCGCCGACAGCTTCCCTGGGCTTGCGTCAAGGTCATTCCCTCCACCTCGTGCCTTCTCCCAGTTCGGCTGGAGACGTGGTGAGATCCATTCTGCATGATCATTCCCGCGGAGCTCACTCACTCCACAGCTGATCGCTAATCTGCAAGGTTCGTCTCTGCATGACCATTCTTTTGCGTACTTTCTTCGACTGCACATTTGTTTCCACACGGCGAAAGGTTCATTTATCTGCATGCTTGTTTCGACATGGCAAAAGGTTTAATTGCACGTTCGGACAGTGCAAGATTGTAACTTTGATTCACGGCACGAATTCTGGTTAAAGGGGGTGTAGTAAAACGTGAGTGTAAAGTTGCCTTTCTCGAAGGAAAATTGCTTTGATAAAAAGTTGTTGAAATATTTGAAACTGCATTGAAATATATGTGTGTAACTGATCAAGCATCGGCCGTGACTTATATTGGCCTGTGCGGAATTTTGCAGTTACTGATGAATTATTGATTGCATTGTGATTGAATTATTATTGAATGATATTAGCGCATTTTAACAGTGGGTTTTAATAAACTGTATTTCAAGGTTCCTTCTGTTGTATGTCGTTGGTTATCACCTGGTTCATTGTCAATTGATTGAAAAGTTTATAGTGATCGGTTTTATTGTCTGCCGTGCTAACCCTTCGAACACTCAAGAGACGCCCGTTTCGAGGTTTGGAGGCCACGCGTGCATTTGAGATGAGCAACTTGTCACCTTTCAATTGATGTACCGTTTCCCCTCCCTTCCACCTGGTCAGCCTGGTGAAACCAGTTCTGAGCCACAGAGATATATCCAGTTTGATCTCAATGGGAAAGTAAACAACGGAAAGGAGCTCCCAATGTCATTCTCTGTTGTGTATGTCTCTCTGTCTTTTGTGTTTTGATATCCATATTTCTGTGCACAGAAACCTTGAATAAAGTGAAGTTATCTTTACGATTACTCCTTCCATGAGTATCGGATTTATAAGCCATGCATGCCTGCATAACCATATAATCCCTCTGATAGTTTATGGAAGATAACATTTACTTGGTATGTATTATTACATGTGAATTGTAATTATAAATAGTTCTTAGTAGTCATCAGCACACCCAAAGAAAATATCAAAATACCATAGTACCTCTGAGAGATACTTTATACAGAGGCAGATAGCTTCCACCTTGTGCGGGATGGTACCTTGTACCTCCTAAATGTAATCCGTGGTGACAACAGTGACTGCTCATCTGGTTAAACTAAGTCGCTGGTCCATATTTTTGAATTCACAAAATTCCCACATTCTCACTTCCCATTCTACCTCTGTGGTCGGCTTCTGGGTGAGAATGCAATCTGTGGAGCTCCAAATGTAGTTGCTTCTCTTACCCACTCTCGAAGCAATGGAATCGCATGCCTCAAAGTTATTGGCATCTCTTAGCATAAGGTGGTGTCTCAGAGTCTTCTTCTCACTCATCACAGGCAAGTTGGATAATTTGGCCATCACAGGCCATCCTTTAAGCCTGTATCTCACTGGGCTGCAACAGCTCGCGACCAGTTGGAGACACCAAATTGCGATAAAACCGCGATAATTTGGCCATCACAGGCCATCCTTTACCTTTTCTTTGTACCCCACGTGCGAAGCACAAAGAGGGCTTAAGCAGTTGGTTCACTTTGTCTGTCTGTCTATAATCATCAGTCTATGATTGAGGACCAACTTAATTTCAATTGAATTCGAACACTATAAAACACAAATCGGAACAAGAACCTGCAGTTTAGCAGTACTTTAGCTCTGAATTTCGAAAATTATATGGAATCTCATCCTGAGTGCACATGCGCAGAGAGGAGCAAGGCAATTGCTTCAGTCTGTCTGCCTGACTGGCAGTCAAACAAAATTGAAAATCATTCCAAACAGGAAACTTACTATTTTTAGGGATGTCATAAAGGACACAAACAACAGTCACAAATAACTAATTTAACTGTTAAATAAGGTGATGTAAAAGATGGTGCATCAGTGGTGGTAAACTTCAAAAAAAAATTATATATATATATATATATACAGCCATTAAAACTTTTATTTTATTTCAATTGAATGACAATCATGTATACTTTAACACTGGAGAACACAAATTGCCTTCTTTCACTTCCAAAAACTCCAGTTTAGTAGTACTTGGACAAATTTTTATGCCATTTTACACCATTTCAACCAATCAAATTTGCCACTTGCGCTCTCACCGTTGAGGAATGTCGAGATTCAAACAACATGGCGCTCGTAGAAAATATAGGTTGTGCTCTAAAATGCAAAGCAAGAGTTGAAAAGAAAGAATGTAATCGCTAATCTATGCACCAAATTAGCGATCTGCGTGTGCGGCAAAAGATTAAATGGTGATTGATCATCGTGGAGAGAAAAACCAACCATCTCTTTTCACAACCCCCCCCCCCCCACCCCCGATAATTTCCTCTCTTTTACTCCAATGAAGGGTTAGGCCTGAAACGTTTAGCTTCTCTTTTTTCCCACGGCGGATCAATCATCATTTCAGGTATTTTATTTCCTCTTTGTTAAGAGTTCAAAAGACTTCCCATTTCCTTTCTCTCAAGACTGCATGGGGTAAGGTGTTCCATGAACTCTCCAGTATTTATGGAATTATTCCTCCTGCCCTTTCTTCTCTGTAATCATTACCTGCCCCTCTAGATCACACACACTCTTAAATCCAAACCTTGTTTCCCTGCCAGACTCGATATTTAATGACCAGTACTCCATTCTT
>CM068958.1:65302837-65340673 GCA_035128595.1 Eptatretus atami | reverse complement strand
TAAAGTATGTACAATTAGAATGTGAATATCTCTCGAAAGTATGTACAATTAGAATGTGAATATCTCCAAAGTATGAACAATCAGAATGTGAATATCTCTCTAAAATATGTAAAATGAGAGTGAGACTATCTCTCGAAAGTATGTGCAATTAGAATGTGAATATCTCTCTAAAGTATGTACAATTAGAATGTGAATATCTCTCTAAAGTATGTACAATTAGAATATGAATATCTCTCTATAGTATGTACAATTACAATGTCAATATCTCTCTAAAGTATGTACAATTAGAATATGCATATATCTCTCTATAGTATGTACAATTACAATGTGAATATCTCTCTAAAGTGTGTACAATTAGAATGTGAATCTCTTCTAAAGTATGAACAATCAGATTGTGAATATATCTCTAAAGTATGTACAATTAGAATGTGAATATCTCTCTAAAGTGTGTACAATTAGAATGTGAATATCTCTCTAAAGTATGAACAATCAGAATGTGAATATTCTCTAAAGTATGTACAATTAGAATGTGAATATCTCTCGAAAGTATGTACATTACAATGTGAATATCTCTCTAAAGTATGTACAATTAGAATGAGAATATCTCTCTATAGTATGTACATTTAGAAAGTGAATCTCTCCAAAGTATGAACAATTAGAATGTTAATATCTCTCTAACGTATGAACAATCAGAATGTGAATATCTCTCTAACGTATGAACAATTAGAATGCGAGTACATTTATAAAGTATGCACAACTAAAATGTGAGTATTTATAAAGTACGTATTATTAGAATGTGCATATGTCTGTAATGTGCGTACTATTAGAATGTCAGTACGTCAATATTGTACTTACTATTAGAATGCGAGTACGTCTGTAATGTACGTACTTTTAGAATGTGAGTACATCTGTAATGTACGTACTATTTGAATATGGGAATGTTTATGACGTATGTACAACTTGAATGCGAGTACATTTCTAAAGTATGTACAACTAGAATGCGAGTACGTTTATAAAGTATGTACAACTAGAATGCGAGTACGTTTATAAAGTATGTACAACTAAAATGCGAGTACGTTTATAAAGTATGTACAACTGGAATGCGAGTACGTTTATAAAGTACGTACTATTGGAATGCGAGTACATCTGTAATGTACGTACTATTAGAATGCGAGTATGTACCTATCACCTCACCTAATCCCCCAAGGGGGATTAAGTGAGGTGGGCGGTTAAGTTTTCTCCGCTACAGTTTTCATCGAAACTTCCTGAAACTTGGCATATATATGTAAAAATACCCTGCACAGACAGTATCATCTCGATTTTGAAAAATTCCTCCTAGAAAAAAAAAAAAAAAGTTTATGACGTCAAAATATCTCCGCTAATGGAAATCGCCGAAAAAATTATCTCCGAAATTAGGCAAGCTTTTTGAATTCTACTTGCGGGAATCGAACAAACAGGGCATTAGCAGAGATGAATTACCACACATATGATACATCACTTCTTCTTCTTCTTCTTCTTCTCTTTCTTTCGGCTGCTCCGTTAGGGTCGCCACAGCGGATCATCCGTTATGATCCGCATAATGATTTGGCACAGGTTTTACGCCGGATGCCCTTCCTGACGCACCCTGGTCACTCTTACGACACAGGGATATGGTACACCTATTCTAACCGGGGCGTACACCGGGCCAGTACACTGGTACTCACTTCGCCGACCTCGGAAGGATGACAGGCTGAGTCAACTCCTGGTGTGTATTAATTCAAGCGGCCAACGGGGCTTGAACTCAGGACCTTTTGGATCCCAAGCCGCTACCCTAACCACTACGCCAGCACCAGGCTACATATGATACATCACTGTCTACATATGATACACCAGGCTACATATGATACATCACTGTCTACATATGATACACCAGGCTACATATGATACACTAACCACTACGCCAGCACCAGGCTACATATGATACATCATAGTGATGTAGTGACATATGATACATCACTATGACGTCATATCAATTTTTATGACGTCATTCCTATTTTTTGACATTTTTTGGCGTCAAAATGAAATTGTGGAGAGAGGAAAGGGGACCCAGACTTAAAGCTGTAGGACAACATTACTGCAAGGGTGCTGAAAGAGAAAAATAACTTGTTTTGTACGAATCCTGTGGCTGCTGGTTGCTCATTTCTGGAAGCATGGCTGTGCCTCTGTTACTCATTTTGCCGACCTCGGAAGGTGACAGGCTGAGTCAACTCACCTGGTGTTATTTCAACAGCAAACAGGGCTCAAACTCAAGACCCGAAGATCTCGAGCCAGCTACCTTAACTGTTAAGCCAACACCAAGCTTACAAAAATAACTGGCAAAGATGGAAAGAAGAAAAGGTGGAGAAAAGCATAAAATTTTGTACTTTAAATAGAAATTCACGGATGTATTTAATAGAAAGAGGTTAGAAAATAAATGCATTTTCAGCTCCTCCATATCATTAGCCATGAGGAAGGAAGGATGAACTCACATGTGAGAACCTTGAATCGAAATTAATAAACAACCCAGGAGAGATCACGGGGAATTTCACAGAAATAAACTAGAGGGGGAGCACTCGGTAGAGTGCAAACCTCCGCCGCAATACTGCTGGGTCACTTAAGTGAACTGATATCTATTAATTGTAGGTCAAAACGGATCAGACTCTACTGAACCACGATTGAATAAACTAAACTAGATCGACGCGCATGTAGAAATGCCAAAAAAATAAATCGAAAATTTTTTGAAAAAAAGTTGCAAATTTGTTTTTTTTTTCTCTAACAAAATTTTTTTGGGGTTGGAAATCACTTAAACATGTAGAAATGCAAAAACAAAAATTATATTTTTCAAATAAATCGAAATTTTTGAAAAAAAGTTGCAAAATTTTGTTTTTTTTTCTCTAACAAATTATTATTTTTTTGGTTGGAAATCACTTAAAACATGTAGAAATGCAAAAACAAAAATTCAAATATTTTTCAAATAAATCGATTTTTTTTGAAAAAGTTGCAAAATTTTTTTTTTCTCTAACAATTTTTTTTTTTGGTGGAAACACTTAAAACATGTAGAAATGCAAAAACAAAAATTCAAATATTTTTTTCAAAATGGCCGCCATAGCGGCCATATTGGACTTTGGACCAAGTCCAAAATCCAATGGCATGATCCTTGGACCATACCTAATCCCCCACCAAGTTTCGTCGAAATCCGTCCAGGAGTTTTTCCGTATACTGTTCACAAACAAACAAACAAACAAACAGACAGGGGTGAAACAGTAACCTCCGTCCATCTTCTGGCGGAGGTTAAAAAGGACCGGACGAGCTCCGAAGCCTCGCCATTAACTTTTACCAGACTCAGTGACATAATTATTCGAGCCTCCACTCCGAGTCTGGGAGGTCGATGGTTTTGAACCTGACCCTGGCAGTCATACCAAATAATTAAACATTACGTGCTGCTTTCTTGCTTGACTCTCAACATTTAAAAAAAGATAGGCACAGACAAACTATAGGTTAGCAACCACAGTACAGGCTTTGATGGGCTGAATAGCCTCCTCCTGTGTTTAATTCCTTGCAAGGGAACTCGCACTCTCCTCTAAGCCGTCTATCCTGGATTCGAATCCCAACCCAGCTATTAACTGCCATCCCAGTGTTTCACAGGCAAGGGTGATTCATCAGTGTGTGCCGGTTCTCGGTCAACGTTAAACAGGCGTCCTGTCGGAGCATTCGTTGGTGGACGTTAAAGATCGCATGGTGTTTTCACGAAGAGTAGGCGAGCTATCCAAATTCCTGCCATGACCAGCAGAGGGCATTGCATCAGCGGCACAGCCGCACCCTTCGCAATGATGCCACCCCGCAGCTTGTGCTGCACACGAACGAAGTAAGGGAACTCATACACTGTATTTACCATATGAGCTTCAGTGTGTCTGTCCAGGCCATAACCTTTTTACCATTTTTAGATTTTGTCATCAACATTTCAACAAACTTTTTTATGAGAATATGGAGAACATCAATTAATAAAATGTACAAATTTTTTTTTAGCTGTTGTTTTCGTTGTTTAGTTCGAGTACAAACCAAGCATGGATGGACGTGTGGAGGTTGGGGGATGAGGAGGGGCTGAATACTGGATATAATCATTACCCAACATAATACCGAGGCAAAAGCCTGCTCTTCTCCACCAAAGACAGGTCTATTTTGGCCTCTTGGTCTACTACCAGCTCTCATGGTCCTGTACCTTTGGTTTTTTTTAATAGTCTGCCTTATTCCCTGGCTGCAAAAAGCGGCATGCATCTATTTACAAATCCACTATATGACTCCTATATTTAAGTCACCTCCACTCTGTTGTCCCTTTCCTCCAATCTGGGGAATTTCCATCGCTCTTTAAAAAATCCTCTCTACATGTCAATCTTTCATAGCGACCACTCATCATCGCCCATGTCATCCCAGATACTGTCCTTACATCCAAAATCTTTTTCTGCTCTCTGTCTCTTGCAATCTGTCTGTTCTTCACCACTCAGTTGTAAAGAAATCAACTTTTCAACTTTCGCCATTAACTTTTTCATGATCCCTTGACATTAAAAATGTGTCTACAAAAAAAATAGTAAAGGCGATACAATTCAAAGTTGGTGCTCTACTCTCTGAAAATGACTTTACTTTCGATGTAGGTGTTTTTTTTTTCAATTGCTCTAATGATCTCCTCTAGTATCAAAAGATGTAATTATATGAACAAATGAAATCCTTCAATACAGCACGTGGCTATATTAAAGAGAATGATGGCATAAGAAGAACTTAGCTTTCAGCGTTCGGCGCAAAATGCCATGGTAGGCGGAAATGACGTCTTTCGTTCGTTCGTACATGAGAGGGAGCGTTTCTTGTTTTTTTTCCGTCAAGCAATAATTCAATGGTTTTCACATATATAACACATTAGTTTCACAAATTTCCATTGAAATACCCAGGTATTTCCGTCAATTGTCGCCATTTCGTCTAGGTTACGCACTGCCATCTACCGGACGGCCGTCATTGGCTCACTTGAGGCACATGGGGGGGGGGGGGGGGACCGCGGGACATTTCAAACTCGTGGCATTGTATACAGCGCACGCGCTGTAATAAATGTCAGTTGTTGTGTGTGTCAGGTGTGTGTGTGTGTGTGTGTGTGTGTGTGTGTGTGTGTGTGTTGTGTGTGTGTGTCCTCCATAACTCCAAAACCATGAACTAGCAGCCTGAACTTTGTATGCATACTAAGAGAACTCCAAGAAAGTGCATGAGTGAATTTGGTGTTTGGGTTAATTAAAACACCCCTTTTGAAGTAATTAACGGATTACCTCCATGAAAGGCTCATCTTTGGTCAGCCCTATTCGCCTCACAGGGGTCTTAATTCGGCCTATTCAAACACGCCTTGATTTGGAAAACTGACTTCTCTCACGGACCAATTAAAGTAGTATATAATCAAAATATGATTTCAGACTTGAGAATCGCATCTCGTGGACGACGCAAGTGTCGAAATCTGGAGTGAAATTTGAAAAATTAACAAATTGGCGATTTTTTTTATAACGAAGTGCATGTTTTAAGCAAAGCATTAAGCATAATTTTTTTTCCACTGTTGGACGATTTATTTTAGTGAAGAAAAGTTAGGAATGTGCAGGAAGTATAACTTCATTGAGCGCAACGCCATGCTCTCTAACCTGCTTTTGCAATCCATGACAATGCAGTCATTCCACAGGGCCCTTTTTTCGGCAATTACGTAAGCTGTTTTCTTTTTACCGTTTCGTGCAATCTGCTTTTATGACAAATATTAAAATAAATATGTATACTAAGAGTTACTGCAATATATTAATAGTCACAAGTTGCTGAAAACAAGGAGGTATGAAGATAGCACACTTGGACGTGATACAAATTGGTACAATGACTCTGTGGGGTTTGTGCGTGCCTGCATGCGAGGAGGTTGGAAGAACATGCATGGGGGTGGGGGCATGCATGCAGGAAGGCCTTTGCCAGGTGATAGCATGGGTTTTAATTTTTAAATGCTCACACCCGGTTTTATATAGAACCTCGTCACACCTTGTACTCCCCCCCCTCCGCCATTCCTTCCTCGCTCCCCTTTCCTCACTCCACCTCCTCTCCCCTCCCCCTGTCTTAATAATTCCGTCAGCGAAGCGACAGGTTGTATTTGCGAGAACACAATATATCACTTTAGGAACAGAAGACACGTCCAACCAATTAATTTGTCACATCCGAGCTGAAGACTACTCTGTGGTCGAAATTGGACAAAAGTTCAAATGGTCAGATATTAGCCTTTGTTTACATGACATTAATTGGTGATGCCTTTGTCGACATATTTTCCCAACTATATCCCATCCGCATTACAATTTTATTGGACCAAAATATTACCTAAATTGTTGCATGTGTTCCCTGAGCTGAGTTCGATAAGCTCCTATGTTGCTCATGAAAATCATGTAACTATGAGTAATTATGGATCCTGACAGCTTTTCAAGAACATACAGTTGCCACCTTAGCTTTTTCATAAGCACACACTCTTGCACCTGTCGGCACATGTTATCGGAGAGTGAAGGGAAAGGTGATGCTCCACATGGCAGCTCCCGAGGCCATGGCCAAAGACCCAGTCGAGGATGCTGCAGCCCGACAGATTGAGCACGGCGTGTGCCATTTGACCAAGACGTGGCGGTCGTGTTCAGGAGAAAACATGGAAGTCCGATATGCTGGAAAGAGGAGAAATGTAATAAAGTGTTGAAAAAATTATGGGAAGGAAAGGGGATGAAAGGAATGAAATAAGATATTAAACAAGAAAATTAACATAGTCTTTTTCCTCCGCAAAGTGGAACCTCTCACCAGCAACTACATGAAAAATTATCCTTGGGTGTACCCTGAGCTTCACCATTTACCTGTCCACAGGCAGCAGACTTAGAGGGCAATCCAAAGGTGCCTTTATAATATGAGACCAGACAATAAAATTATACTGGAGATTGCAGCATATTATCTTACTCAACTAACCCGATACTTGTGTCTTTCTGGCCTAATTATGTTTAATTCAAGCAATTCCAGGGCTTGTGCCTCTTTACTCTACAGTAGCCCACCCTACAAAATTTGTCATTGTGTGTGTATGTGTGTGTGTGTAACCTCTAAAAATTCACTTTGGCTGTCCCTTTTTAAAGAATGAGCCCAACATGACTCTAATTTGCAGCTGGAAGACCTTCAGAATCATGTTAATCTGTCGAATATCTCGTTGTTATTTCACTGATAAAATGGAGGATATATTCAAGATCCTAAACAGTGGACACTTGATAACTTTAATCTGACAATTCGGCAAAAATTGCACCATCCTACCTTTGTGGAGGAAAGCATTGTTGTGGAAAAGGAAACCAAACTCTGTGGCCAAAATTCTAAGTGCAAACTAACTCTGAATCTTAGATCGTGCAAGATATTTTTACCGTAGTGCTGATCAGGTCCACATTGTTCGACGGATTGGATACGCTATTAAATGTTTCGCTGATATTATTACCAACCCATGTGGGATCTCAAGGTTTCTCAATATATGGTTAGGAGGGTAGATTGTGGAATACTAGTTAAAAAAGGGTGGCAGGAAGCTCGTAATAAAAGAGAATGTAAAGAGGCAGGAAGGTTTAATGCCAGAGTGCTAAAGGAGTATATATATTTTTTTTTTTTACATATACTAGCATTACCCGCTCTCTGCGCGACTTGTTGGGGTTGGGTGTGTTTGAGAAAGGAACTGTTGCCGAGTATCAGTAGTAATTTTACTTTATGCAGTAAGTGGATACGATTTCACCGTTTTCAGAACCATTTATTTACTTTTTTTTTACATGCACCTCATATGGTCTTTGAGATATGTAAGTCGAATATCACGTTACTCAGCGCAGAACAAGTCGAAGATAGCGCGACACGAACCCACCTTAAACTTATTATATCGCGTAACATAATAACGCACAATGGTTAGAATCGAGTATATGGAGGCAGGAATGAAACGTTTGTAATGTTTGTTTGTGAACCTGAAGATGTTGATGTGGATGAGTGGCAAGGAGCAGATATTTCGAGAGACAAACATGCAGGCAAGGACGTAGATGGGTGCTGGCAGCGTATGCATCAATAGGGGCAATGAAGCCCAGGCTAGCCAGGCACACTGTGCGCAATGCCAGGGTCAGCGCCTCCCCCACGTAGGTAGCCTTGCCACATACCATGGTCATGTGTCATTCGAGCATGTGGGACTCCTTAGTTTTCTGATGATCTAAACATCAGAGTGTGTATTATTATTATTATTTGCATTGTGTGGTGAACGTTAATTCCTTCTTGTGGAATGACGCTTTCAGTGTTCAATTGCTTTTTTAATTTATGGAAAAATTCCTCATAGCTCAGAATACATTCAGAATATCATAATTTGCAAAAGAAGGAGGTCGCAAGATGACAGACAGCATAGACCAGTGATGACTTGTGATGAGGACACTGGACTGGTATGCGAGAAGTTGTGGATTAAAATCCGACTCAAGGTGGATTCTTAGCTTCTGATATCTGAGCAATTCTCAGGGGAATTATCGATAATCTCGGATGATTGTGAGGAAGAGGCCACGTAGTTCATTAATGACCATTCGGGCCGGGAGGATGCATTCGCTAGCGCTGCCGGATCTGTTCTACTGTGTGCCAGGCAACTTATTGTGAAGTTCCTCTGGGCAATTTGGGATGGGCACTAAATTGTATGATCATACAGGTAGCACTGGCCACAATCCCCTACATCACATTAACCGTTTTCAGAAGCACTGCAGCTGCGAATAAAAAACCGAAATTACAACCAGCAAATACAAGCTGAAACCTGCACAATATAGTTCAACATGTGCAGTTGGTGAAACAGAACAGGTGAAGTGATCAAAACGTAATAAGAAAGGGATCCACTGCAATGAAATACAGCATGCCAGAGGAGTGGAATGGGGACAAGAGGGTCCATTAAATAGTTTTTTAGATCCTCGTGGAGGATCTCTAAGTCTTCTACGTTGTTGTTCTTGTGGACTTTTTGTTTTCACAGCTCAACTTTCATCGAAACTTCCTGAAATTGGTGTATAATATGTAAAAATACCTGTGCAGCCAGTAACGATCTCCGATTTTGAAAATTCCTTCTAGAAAAAAAGTTATGACGTCAAAATATCTCGCTAATGGAAATCGCCTAAAACAAATCTCAAACAAGGCGAGCTTTTTGAACTCTGTTTCGGCGGAATCGAACAGGGCATTAGCAGAATGAATTACCGCATTAGCACAGATAATTTGTCGCAAACCTGATACATCACAATGACGTCATATTCGTTTTTATGACCTCATAATTAAGAGGACGAAGATCTTAGCTCATTTGAGCTTGTTTCCTTCCCTCTCCCACCCCTCTTGTCTCCTGCTCCCCTTGTTGTGTGTTTCTGTGTGTTGGCTCTCATTTAAGCCTCGACAGTGTGCACAAAAAACAAAAAAACGACACTCAAGATCCTTCAGACCCCCAACACCCCTTTTACCTTTAAGACCCTTTCAACACTAAAGACACCTTTTAGACCCCAATACCCTTAAGATCCTTAAGACCCCTCACAACCCTTAAGAACTCCAAGACCCTTCAGACACTCCCTTCCCTCCCCAAGACCCCTTTTACCTTTAAAACCCTTTCAACACTTTAGACACCTTTTCGACCCTAATACCCCGAAGATCCTTAAGACCCCTCACAACCCTTAAGAACTCCATGACCCTTTAGACACCAACTCCCCTCCCCAAGACCCCTTTTACCTTTAAGACCCTTTCAACACTTTAGACACCTTTTAGACCCTAATACCCTGAAGATCCTTAAGACCCCTCACAACCCTTAAGAACTCCAAGACCCTTCAGACACCCCCCCCTCCCCAAGACCCCTTTTACCTTGAAAAACCCTTGAGACACCTTTAGACCCCTTCACCATTTCGATCTTTTATACAACTTCAGAACCTTTAGATCTTTACATCCCTTGACTCCCTTTAGATCTCTTAGACCTGAACACCATTTAGACCACTTGTACCCTTCAGACATGTTAGACAGCTTGGACCCTAGACCATTTAGAGCTTTAGACCTTTTTAGACCCTTTGTACATGCTTGAGAGATTAGACCCTTTCGACCCCTTCGACCCCAATTGCTCTTGCAATGTATCCTTTAGACATTTGGACCATCTAGAACATTTTATGCACACACCACGCAAACATCTATAGTCTTCCTGCAAAGGACAGGCTATACTTTTTTTTTTTTAGCAAGTAGTGCTCAAACTCGACCCACACAGACGGTGGGAACTCTGGTAGTATAACATAAAACACGACAAATCCGGTTCAGAAAACTCGGTTTTAGTGGGGTGGTAACAGGAACTGCAGATTCTATCAACACGTGCAAAAATCCGCCGATCTCCTGGTTGACAGGAAATCGGCATCACAGGAGGGTTTCTGGACGGACAGTCCACGTGAGTTGTTTGTTCCACAACGTTACATGGAGGACTGCGCAATACAGTCGGCTTCAGGCATTGGATCATAATCTCTCTCTATTGAGTGCAGCCTGTGGCTGCTGGTTGCATCATTGGTTTGGACGCAGCTATGCCGCTGATGCAGTGCCCCCTTACCAGTACACTGGTGCTCATTTTGCTGACCTCGGAAGGATGACAGGCTGAGTCAAACCTCCTGGTGTATTTTTTAATTCAGCGGCCAACGGGGCTTTGAACTCAGGACCTTGGGATCCCAAGCCACCACCCTAACCACTAAGCCAACACCAGGCTTTGGATCATACTAAATCCGATTGAGCATCAATTAGAAACCTCACAATAGATTTGAAATTTTATTTTTAAAACCCAACTGCATACACATTGCAGCTTGTGGTATTTCAATTCCATCAAAACAATTTACTCTTTCACTACCTACACTTTGTTTGGACGACAACTCATGTTCAGACTATTAGAAATTGTTATTAACTCCTGAACTATCCAATTTTTCCCATTCAATGTCTTGCCTCTTTCATCTTTTGAATGTGGTTTATAGAGGTACATGTTTCGTCTTTTCAACTTTCTTTCTGAAAGTAGGACAAGATGGTCTGGCTATACTAATCTGGCTTATGTCTTCCTCACCTGACCAACCTGTACACTTTGACAAACTCATGAGACTGACCAAAATCCAAAATCCCTGCCTTGATATGTTGCAGACATTACATCAGCAGCACCTCTATAAGTGATTCAACCAACAGCAAGGTGCTAAGGTGCTGCATACAAGAGAGAGAACTAAAAAAGGGATAGAAGCACTGGGTATAGAGTAATAGAGGGGTACATGGATATTGGCAGGACTGATAGATTAGAGCAATGTGGTAGTGTTGTGCAAATGGCCTTCTCCTGTATTCAACCCCAAAATGGGAAGTGTGCAAATCAACATTTCAAACATCACTCTGCCTTAAAGCTTCATCAGCAGGACAAAAATAGACTAAAAATGTGGATGTGTGGATGACTGATGCCACTAAACATGAAGGGGAATTTGAGCAAATGCCTCATTTGCATAACTCGTCACATCATCGGTGACATCAGACTAAACTGACCAATCAATAGAAAGGGCATTGTCTCCACAGAGCATTGTCATTATGGACCAGTGCTTCTCCACCTTTTTTTCTATTTCATGACATATTTTCGACTTTGCTTGATCCACGCAGCATACCAAACCGAATGAACACCAGTCCCACAAAGGGATATTTCTACATCAATTGCTTTATCACCAAAACAGAATGGTCAAAATGAAACTTGTGGAGAGAGGAAAGGGGGACCCAGACTTAAAGCTGTAGGACAACATTACTGCAAGGGTGCTGAAAAGAGAAAAATAACTTGTTTTGTACGAATCCTGTGGCTGCTGGTTGCATCATTTCTGGAAGCATGGCTGTGCCTCTGTTACTCATTTTGCCGACCTCGGAAGGATGACAGGCTGAGTCAACTCACCTGGTGTTATTTCAACAGCAAACAGGGGCTCAAACTCAAGACCCGAAGATCTCGAGCCAGCTACCTTAACTGTTAAGCCAACACCAAGCTTACAAAAATAACTGGCAAAGATGGAAAGAAGAAAAGGTGGAGAGAAAAGCATAAAATTTTGTACTTTAAATAGAAATATACAGGATGTATTTAATAGAAAGAGGTTAGAAAATAAATGCATTTTTCAGCTCCTCCATATCATTAGCCAATGAGGAAGGAAGGATGAACTCACATGTGAGAAACCTTGAATCGAAATTAATCAACAACCCAGAGAGAGATCACGGGGAATTTCACAGAAATAAACTAGAGGGGGAGCACTCGGTAGAGTGCAAAACCTCCGCCGCCAATACTGCTGGGTCACTTAAGTGAACCTGTATACTATTAATTGTAGGTCAAAACGGATCAGACTCTACTGAACCACGATTGAATAAACTAAACTAGATCGACGCGCATGTAGAAATGCCAAAAAAATAAAATCGAAAATTTTTGAAAAAAAGTTGCAAAATTTGTTTTTTTTTCTCTAACAAAATTTTTTTGGGTTGGAAATCACTTAAACATGTAGAAATGCAAAAACAAAAATTCAAATATTTTTCAAATAAATCGAAATTTTTTGAAAAAAAGTTGCAAATTTTGTTTTTTTTTCTCTAACAATTATTATTTTTTTGGTTGGAAATCACTTAAAACATGTAGAAATGCAAAAACAAAAATTCAAATATTTTCAAATAAATCGATTTTTTTTTGAAAAAAGTTGCAAAATTTTTTTTTCTCTAACAATTTTTTTTTTGGTTGAAATCACTTAAAACATGTAGAAATGCAAAAACAAAAATTCAAATATTTTTCAAAATGGCCGCCATAGCGGCCAATATGGACTTTGACCAAGTCCAAAATCCAATGGCATGATCCTTGGACCATACCTAATCCCCCACCAAGTTTCGTCGAAATCCGTCCAGAGTTTTTCGTAATACTGTTCACAAACAAACAAACAAACAGACAGGGGTGAAAACAGTAACCTCCGTCCATCTTCGATGGCGGAGGTTAAAAAGGACACGGACGAGCTCCGAAGCCTCGCCATTAACTTTTACCAGACTCAGTGACATAATTATTCGAGCCTCCACTCCGAGTCTGGGAGGTCGATGGTTTGAACCTGACCCTGGCAGTCATACCAAATAATTAAAAACATTACGTGCTGCTTCCTTGCTTGACTCTCAACATTTAAAAAAAGATAGAGCACAGACAAACTATAGGTTAGCAACCACAGTACAGGCTTTGATGGGCTGAATAGCCTCCTCCTGTGTTAAAATTCCTTGCAAGGGAACTCGCACTCTCCTCTAAGCCGTCTATCCTGGATTCGAATCCCAACCCAGCTATAAACTGCCATCCCAGTGTTTCACAGGCAAGGGTGATTCATCAGTGTGTGCCGGTTCTCGGATCAACGTTAAACAGGCGTCCTGTCTGCGAGCATTCGTTGGTGGACGTTAAAGATCGCATGGTGTTTTCACGAAGAGTAGGCGAGCTATCCAAATTCCTGCCATGACCAGCAGAGGGCATTGCATCAGCGGCACAGCCGCACCCTTCGCCAATGATGCCACCCCGCAGCCTTGTGCTGCACACGAACGAAGTAAGGGAACTCATACACTGTATTTACCATATGAGCTTCAGTGTGTCTGTCCAGGCCATAACCTTTTTACCATTTTTAGATTTTGTCATCAACATTTCAACAAACTTTTATTATGAGAATATGGAGAACATCAATTAATAAAATGTACAAATTTTTTTTTAGCTGTTGTTTTCGTTGTTTAGTTCGAGTACAAACCAGACATGGATGGACGTGTGGAGGATTGGGGGGATGAGGAGGGGCTGAAGTACTGGATATAATCATTACCCAACATAATACCGAGGCAAAAGGCCTGCTCTTCTTCCCACCAAAGACAGGTCATTTTGGCCTCTTGGTCTACTACCAGCTCTCATGGTCCTGTACCTTTGGTTTTTTTTAATAGTCTGCCTTATTCCCTGGCTGCAAAAAGCGGCATGCATCTATTTACAAATCCACTAATATGAACTCCTAATATTAAAGTCACCTCCACTCTGTTGTCCCCTTTCCTCCAATCTGGGGAATTTCCATCGCTCTTTAAAAAAAATCCTCTCTACATGTCAATCTTTCATAGCGACCACTCATCATCGCACCATGTCATCCCAGATACTGTCCTTACATCCAAAATCTTTTTCTGCTCTCTGTCTCTTGCAATCTGTCTGTTCTTCACCACTCAGTTGTAAAGAAATCAACTTTTCAACTTTCGCCCATTAACTTTTTCATGATCCCTTGACATTAAAAATGTGTCTACAAAAAAATAGTAAAGGCGATACAAATTCAAAGTTGGTGCTCTACTCTCTGAAAATGACTTTACTTTCGATGTAGGTGTTTTTTTTTTTTCAGATTGCTCTAATGATCTCCCTAGTATCAAAAGATGTAAATTTATATGAACAAATGAAATCCTTCAATACAGCACGTGGCTAATATTAAAGAGAATGATGGCATAAGAAGAACTTAGCTTTCAGCGTTCGGCGCAAAATGCCATGGTAGGCGGAAATGACGTCTTTCGTTCGTTCGTACATGAGAGGGGAGCGTTTCTTTTTTTTCCGTCAAGCAATAAATCAATGGTTTTCACATATATAACACATTAGTTTCACAAATTTCCATTGAAATACCCAGGTATTTCCGTCAATTGTCGCCATTTCCGTCTAGGTTACGCACTGCCATCTACCGGACGGCCGTCATTGGCTCACTTGAGGCACATGGGGGGGGGGGGGGACACCGGGACATTTCAAACTCGGTGCAATTGTATACAGCGCACGCGCTGTAATAAATGTCAGTGTGTGTGTGTGTCAGTGTGTGTGTGTGTGTGTGTGTGTGTGTTGTGTGTGTGTGTGTGTGTGTGTTCTCCATAACTCCAAAACCATGAAACCTAGCAGCCTGAAACTTTGTATGCATACTAAGAGAACTCCAAGAAAGTGCATGAGTGAAAATTTGGTGTTTGGGTTAATTAAAACACCCCTTTTGAAGATAATTAACGGATTACCTCCATGAAAGGCTCATCTTTGGTCAGCCCTAATTCGCCTCACAGGGGTCTTAATTCGGCCTATTCAAACACGCCTTGATTTGGAAACATGATCTACTCTCACGGACCAATTAAAGTAGTATATAATCAAAATATGATTTCAGACTTGAGAATCGCATCTCGTGGACGACGCAAGTGTCGAAATCTGGAGTGAAATTTGAAAAAATTAACAAATTGGCGATTTTTTTTATAACGAAGTGCATGTATTTAAGCAAAGCATTAAGCATAATTTTTTTTCCACTGTTCGGACGATTATATTTAGTGAAGAAAAGATTAAGGAATGTGCAGAAAGTATAACTTCATTGAGCGCAACGCCATGCTCTCTAACCTGCTTTTGCAATCCATGACAATGCAGTCATTCCACAGGGCCCTTTTTTTCGGCAATTACGTAAGCTGTTTTCTTTTTACCGTTTCGTGCAATCTGCTTTTATGACAAAATATTAAAATAAATATGTATACTAAGAGTTACTGCAATATATTAATAGTCAACAGTTGCTGAAAACAAGGAGGTATGAAGATAGCACACTTGGACGTGATACAAATTGGTACAAATGACTCTGTGGGGTTTGTGCGTGCCTGCATGCGAGGAGGTTGGAAGAACATGCATGGGGGTGGGGGCATGCATGCAGGAAGGCCTTTGCCAGGTAGATAGCATGGGTTTTAATTTTTAAATGCTCACACCCGGTTTTATATAGAACCTCGTCACACCTTGTACTCCCCCCCCCCCCCCCCCCTCCGCCCATTCCTTCCTCGCTCCCCTTTCCTCACTCCACCTCCTCTCCCCCTCCCCCCTGTCTTAATAATTCCGTCAGCGAAGCGACAGGTTGTATTTGCGAGAACACAATATATCACTTTAGGAAACAGAAGACACGTCCAACCAATTAATTTGTCACATCCGAGCTGAAGACTACTCTGTGGTCGAAATTGGACAAAAGTTCAAATGGTCAGATATTAGCCTTTGTTTACATGACATTAATTGGTTGATGCCTTTGTCGACATATTTTCCCAACTATATCCAATCCGCATTACAATTTAATTGGACCAAAATGATTACCTAAATTGTTGCAATGTGTTCCCTGAGCTGAGTTCGATAAGCTCCTATGTTGCTCCATGAAAATCATGTAACTATGAGTAATTATGGATCCTGACAGCTTTTCAAGAACATACAGTGCCACCTTAGCTTTATCATCAAGCACACACTCTTGCACCTGTCGGCACATGTTATCGGAGAGTGAAGGGAAAAGGTGATGCTCCACATGGCAGCTCACGAGGCCATGGCCAAAGACCCAGTCGAGGATGCTGCAGCCCGACAGATTGAGCACGGCGTGTGCCATTTGCACAAGACGTGGCGGTCGTGATTCAGGAGAAAACATGGGAAGTCCGATATGCTGAGGAAAGAGGAGAAATGTAATAAAGTGTTGAAAAAAATTATGGGAAGGAAAAGGGGATGAAAGGAATGAAAATAAGATATTAAACAAGAAAAATTAAACATAGTCTACTTTATCATCCCAGCAAGTGGACCTCTCACCCAGCAACTACATGAAAAATTATCCTTGGGTGTAACCCTGAGCTTCACCATTTACCTGTCCACAGGCAGCAGACTTAGAGGGCAATCCAAAGGTGCCTTTATAATATGAGACCAGACAATAAAATTATACTGGAGATTGCAGCATATTATCTTACTCAACTAACCCGATACTTGTGTCTTTCTGGCCTAATTATGTTTAATTACAGCAATTCCAGGGCGTTGTGCCTCTTTAACCTACTACACGTAGACCCACCCTACAAAATTTGTCATTGTGTGTGTATGTGTGTGTGTGTAACTTCTAAAAAATTCACTTTGGCTGCTCCCTTTTAAAGAATTGACCCAACATGACTCTAATTTGCAGCTGGAAGACCTTCAGAATCATGTTAATCTGTCGAATATCTCGTTGTTATTTCACTGATAAAATGGAGGATATATTCAAGATCATAAACAGTGGACACTTGATAACTTTAATCTGACAATTCGGCAAAAATCCCTTGCACCATCCTACCTTTGTGGAGGAAGCATTGTTGTGGAAAAGGAAACCAAACTCTGTGGCCAAAATTCTAAGTGACAACTAACTCTGAATCTTAGATCGTGCAAGATATTTTTACCGTAGTGCTGATCAGGTCCCACATTGTTCGACGGATGGAATACGCTATTAAATGTTCCGCTGATATTATTACCAAACCCAATGTGGGATCTCAAGGTCTCAAATATATGGTTAGGAGGAGTAGATTGTGGAATACTAGTTAAAAAAGGGTGGCAGGAAGCTCGTAATAAAAAGAATGTAAAGAGGCAGGAAGGTTATAATGCCAGAGTGCTAAAGGAGGTTATATATATTTTTTTTTTAACATATACTAGCATAACCCGCGCTCTGCGCGACATGTTGGGGTGGTGTGTTTGAGAAAGGAACTGTGCAGAGTATCAGTAGTAATTTTACTTTAATGCAGTAAGTGGAATACGATTTCACCTTTCAGAACCATTTTATTTACTTTTTTTTGTACCATGCACCTCATATGGTCTTTGAGATAATGTAAGCCGAATATCACGTTACTCGAGCGCAGAACAAAGTCGAAGATAGCGCGACACGAAACCACAAACTCGGATAATATATAAGATTTATATATATTATATCAGCGTAACATAATAAAAGCACAATGGTTAGAATCGAGTATGGAGGCAGGAATGAAACGTGTGTTAATGGTCATTGTTTGTGAACCTGAAAGATGTTGATGTGGATGAGGGGCAAGGAGCAGATATTTCGAGAGACAAACATGCAGGCAAGGACGTAGATGGGTGACTGCAAGCCGGCCACCCAGCGTAGCATCCAATAGTGGGCAATGAAGCCCAGGCTAGCCAGGCACACTGTGCGCAATGCCAGGGTCAGCCGCTCCCCACGTAGATAGCCTGCCACATACCATGGTCATGTGTCATTCGAGCATTGGGACTCCTTAGTTTCTGATGATCTAAACATCAGAGTGTGTTATTATTATTATTATTGCATTGTTGGGTGAACGTTAATTCTCTCTTTGTGAATGACGCTTTCAGTGTTCAATTGCTTTTTAATTTATGGAAAAATTCCTCATAGCTCAGAATACATTCAGAATATCATACAAATTTGCAAAAGAAGGAGGTCGCAAGATGACAGACAGCATAGACCAGTGATGACTTAGTGATGAGGACACTGGACTGGTATGCGAGAAGTTGTGGATTAAAATCCGACTCAAGGTGGATTCTTAGCTTCTGATATCTGAGCAATTCTCAGGAGAATTATCGAATAACTATCGGATGATTGTGAGGAAGAGGCCACGTAGTTCATTAATGACCATTCAGGCCGGGAGGATGCATTCCGCTAGCGCTGCCGGATCTGTTCTACATGTGATGCCAGGCAACTTATTGTGAAGTCCTCTGGGCAATTTGGGATGGGCACTAAAATTGTAACAAAATGCTCTACAGGTAGCACTGGCCACAATCCCCTAACAACATCACATTAACCGTTTTCAGAAGCACTGCAGCTGCGAAATAAAAACCGAAATTACAACCAGACAAAATACAAGCTGAAACCTGCACAATATAGTTCAACATGTGCAGTTGGTGAAACAGAACAGGTGAAGTGATCAAAACGTAATAAAGAAAAGGGAATCCACTGCAATGAAATACAGCATGCCAGAGGAGTGGGAATGGGGACAAGAGGGTCCATTAAATAGATTTTTAGATCCTCGTGGAGGATCTCTAAGTCTTACTAACGTTGTTGTTCTTGTGGACTTTTTTGTTTCACAGCCTACAACTTTCATCGAAACTTCCTGAAACTTGGTGTATATATGTAAAAATACCCTGTGCAGCCAGTAACGATCTCCGATTTTGAAAATTCCTCCTAGAAAAAAAGTTATGACGTCAAAATATCTCCGCTAATGGAAATCGCCTAAAACAAATCTCAAACAAGGCGAGCTTTTTGAACTCTGTTTCGGGGAATCGAACAGGGCATTAGCAGAGATGAATTACCGCACATATGATACATCACTATGACGTCATATCAAATTTATGACGTCATTCCTATTTTTTGACATTTTTTTGTTCACAACCCAGAGTTTCATCGGATCTTCGTGAAACTTGCCATGTATATGCAGAAAGCCCACGCGCAGGCAGTAACCATCTCCGATTTTGGAAATTTTCCTAGAAAAAAAGTTGACGTCATAATATCGCCGCTAATGGTAATCGCCTATACCATTATCTCCGAAACTAGGCAAGCTGTTTGAATTTTGTTTGCGGGAATCAAGCCGGGCATTAACACAGATAATTTATCGCAAACTTAATACATCACAATGACGTGATATTCGTTTTTATGACGTCATCATTAAGAGGACGAGGATCTTCGCTCATTCGGGCTTGTTTTTTTAAGGTCGCAGGCCATCATTGGTTGGAGTCTTCATCTCCCTGAAAACGGATACAGTGAAGTTGGTAGAGAAGACTAAGGCATGGAGACAATGCTGACAATCTTGTGCTGGATTGACAGTTGACTTCACATTTAAAGTTGTGAACGAACTGTAGCACACTGCTGAGCCTTAGGCATGACTTAAGGAAAAAAAGGAAATCATAATCTGCACTCTCAGCAGCAGAAGAAAGTGTACTGCACAAATACACTGCAAGGACCTTACTCCACATCCAGTACTCAGTCTTTCTCTTACTTTCACTGTCTGCAATGCAAAGGCAGATGCTATATGTTCGGGCAATGCCTGCTAGACCGCAAATCAAAAACTTGGGAGTGAGCTATTGCTAAGACAAATGGTGTAAATCAATAGGACATTGATCGAAGTATGGTAACTGCCATGAGAATCCAGGAAAAGCCGACGTTTAGGGCGTTAACTCTTTGTCGGAGCAAAAGAGAGGATGTGGAATGCACAGTAATCTGTGCTTTCAATTCTGTCTTGGCACCCTACACTGCTTTCCAAGCTGTCAGCTACCAGTTATGGTTAACACCCCCTTTTGCTCAGACAAAGGGTTCATGCCCGAAACGTCAGATTCCCTTTGCTCCCCACGCCAGTTAGCATACCTAAATAAACATCCTATTGATTCCGTTCATTGTTATACCTGTCTGCAGATACATATCAACATGCAGATCACCAGCCAGATTAATTCTTCATTCTACATTGCAAGGAAAACATTGCAAAGTCAATAACGATTGCAAACCTGCAGAATCCATCCATCAAACAAATACAAGTGCCCATCGTTCTGGGTGGAAACGTGAAGCGACGTCCAGATATGTAGAGCATCGCATCGGTCAAAAACTAACCACGTAAAGGCAAAAAAAGCATGCATATTGTCCATGTAAAGGCAAAAAAACCCTGCTTAAACTACATGTTTAAGGGCTACCTAGCGCTTTCTCCACATGCTGCTGTACTTACACAAGGTGGAAAAAAATTTTTTAAGTTGCCCTGCTGGCCTACGGTCAGTTCATACTCTGAGTCATTTGTTCTTCCATGAGCCTCTTCCATACGATTAGTGCAAAGTATGTTTTGATATAATTTAAGGCAAAATTATATGTTAAGTTCAGGTTACATAACTGTGCGTGGAAGAGAGGTGTTGGTACCCAGGCAGACGAAAGGCGTGATAATCGGCAGGCTGAGTGGTGCGATGAACAGGTACAAAAAGCGTGAAAGGAACGGCATGCGCCACGTGCTGGAGTCTCCAAGGCCCAGTATGTTGGTATGACCGTGGTGTAGTTTCACGTGCGTCGCCACACCGCGTTCCACGGGAAGCATTCCACAGACCTGGTGTGGGGTACACACAGTGATGAACCAGTGTGACATCTATGGGACATTCGTTCTCAGTTGTATCGAGTTTACCGGTCATTTACAAATTATGTACACAAGAGATTGGAATAGAGTACTTTTTGCCTACTCCACCCCATTTTTGTCCTTCCGCCTTGTCACTTGCCTTGTTGATCCGTCGCTTCCCCTTTTCTTTCACCAACCCTTCTACCCTTCTTTTGTTTCCTCTACCGCCACCTTCTCTTTCTTTTTTAATTGAAACCTTCTTGCATGCTGGCCTATTAACATTTCAAATGCAGATCCCAATGGGGGTAACAAATGGATCTTAATAAAGTCACTTCCAGTTCAGGACTCCATGTGTCGGTCAAATCTGCAACTGCTCCTTCCACCTCAATTAAAGCAAAGTTTTCCAAACCGTATCCATCGTGTTTTTCTGTAATATTTTTGTCCCTCTGTTGCTGTTTGTGTTTTGGTCCCATTTTCCATGTTAAATCATACCTTGTTGTGTTGTACTGTATTGTGGAATTTGTTTTCGTGTAGCTCAGGCCTACTTCCTCAGAAATCCGGCAAGCAAAATTCTGCATCGGTTTTGACACGTTTCACATTCAGCTTCCGTCCTCCCAAAAGTGTTGTCATTTCTACCTCTCTTCAATGTTTTCCTTTTCTCCCTCGTCACTTCAAAAATATAAAAACAAAGGAACAAAAAAAAAACTTTATTTTTACTCCAAAACATGATCTCATTCTGCCTTCTACCTGTATTTCCTGTACTCCATTCTTTATCTCTCCCTTTTCTCAATATCTCCAACTGGAATCTTCATTGAAGGAAACACTTATTCCTTCTTCCATTAGCCTTCACTTAAAAAACATTTCAAAATGCTTCACTTTCCTTATTTGTTCATCATGAGTCTCCCATGTGTTGTTGTTGTTGTTGTTGTTGTTGTTGTTGTTGTTTTCTTCTTCTTCTTCACAAGGCAAATTTTACAAACCTGTTACTCACCTAAGCACTTGGTCTATCAACTGTCCTCCCGTTCCTACAGCACGACCTTTCTCTGTGCCTTCAACAAAAATTCCTTCCACCCATCCCATGATCTTTGTTTCCGTATGCCAAGTTTGGGAATCTTGAGAAATCCAGTTTGCAGAGGTTGTCTTCTCATGACAATCAAATCCCCTTCATGTGCTTTTATGGTGCCAAACCCTTCCATGTCAGTACCCTCCTCCACATCTCCTAAAAGCCCACGTCCTTCCAACCACACCCCTCTTCAGCATGCTTCCGCTTTATGTCCCCTCTTTCTGCATCCACCCTCATCCCTCCTCCTCCAGTCCTTCTGATGGAAAGACGAGAACAAAACTCTATGCAAACAAGTTAGCAATATGATATCAACCTTCCAAGAAAGAGAATATGAGCAGGAACCATGAGTGATACAATGTGAGCTACGTAGAGCCCTGAAAGAGCTGGCAAATGGAAAAGCACCGGGTACCAATGGAATTCCAAGAGAACTCTTGAAGGTAGTCGGGGAGCAGGCAATCAAAATTTTAACAGCAATCTGTAGACAGATCTGGAGCAGGATTGTAAGGCTTAAAAGGTGGAATCAGTCAGTTTACATATCATTGCGAAAGAAAGGGGATCCAACAGAATGTTCAAACAACTGAACCATTGCCTTGATTTCACATGCTAGCAAGATATTACTAAAGATCATTCAACACAGAATAGAAGACTTAATTAAAAGAGAAGTGCCTGTTGAGTAAGCAGTTTCAGAAGAGGAAGAGGTACTTGAGATCATATATCACAAATCTGAGGTGCATCATGGAAAAGGCAAAGGGATATCAAAGGGATATCAAAGGAAGGTGTATATCCGTTTTATAGATCACCAGCAAAGGTACCCGCACCTTGTGCAGAAGAAATTTAGAGTTCAGATACAATATGATGATTTGTAATACTCACTACCACCAGGTGGCGCAATATGATACACATTTACATAGAGAGAATTGGGGTCTTCCCCCCACCCTGAACCCTCTACTCTGTAGGTTTGAAAAAGTATTCTTGCATCTCCATTTGCTAAGAGGGTTGCAAGGGTATGCCATATGATGGGGTTAATACTGGTTGGGCCGCCCTTTCCTATTCATGGACAGAGAAATAAATTACACTTTATATATATATATATATATATATATATATATAGATATATATATATATACACAGTATATACACATATATTGTTGCGGCCCAGGGTCGGGGTGAGAGGACAACGGGGGGGGGGGGGGGGCTATCTCGAGTCCCACCAGACTCTCCAAAATCGCAGGACCGTCGCACACGGATAACTCCGTGACGCAGCGGGTCGCTGATCGACCGTGAACGCCAATAACTCAACCACGTGACCTAGGGTCCTCCGGCTAAGGTTTAACCGGTTACCTAATTAATCACGTGACCTAATTAACGGGGAACACACCCTTGGTACGCCTTGTCCGAACCGGGTCACCTTACCGGGTCAGACGCAGTCGAGCGACACTGCCAAGGAGCGTACCGGCTAGTAGAATGGATCGTTGGGAGATAAAGTCCCAGCTAGGCTAGGATACAGACCATGCTGGATCAATGAAAGAAAAGACAAAAACGAGCTGGGAACATTTATACACAAGCATTTATTAACAGACAGGCAAGGAAAAATATGTGGCACAATGAATGGATTTATTGTTGTACGCAAGCAGGGATAGTAAGGAATTTGTGGGGTGTGACAAAAAGAAAGCAAGCAACTTACCAAGGCGGACACAGAGCAGACTTATCCCGATATATTCTTCTGCACTCATTTAACCAAGCAAGGACAGGCGCCATGACATACACACACCACACACACACACACACACACACACACACACACAACATACACACACCACACACACTCAAAACCCAATGAAGAGGAGTTAATCAGAAGAAAGGAGAGGAGATGAGGGCTAATGGTCTCGCAATACCTTGCACGGTCGGCCGGCTATGTGACCCAGTACACTTTGGGGGATGCTCCCCTGAGCAATCTCAGTTAGATAATCAGCGCATTGTCTCCTGCTTGGTTACTGTGCCAGGCTCAGCACGTGCACTGGTCCAGAGAATAGACGGAGCTGACAGGCAAGGAAGGCGAAGCGGCAGGATGAGAAGGGTGTGGGTGGAGCTAGCAGTGAGAATCAGCAGGCGGAGTCAGGCGGGTGGCAGTGGAAGGCGGAGCCAGCACGCGAGAAGGCGGACTAGGAAAGCGAATGTGGACATCCCAGCTTTTTAACGGCTTCACGATCTGCCTTTTATAAGGTCCATGGTGTAGGGTGGGGTGATGACCCAAAGCGATGTATCATCACCCAAAACCGTGAGCTCACATTGGACCCTGGTCACACGCTGCCTGACCCCTACGGCCGGAAGTGGTCTCATTTGTACATCCGGCGAGACATCACTGAGCTGTGGAATTGTCTTGCTCTGAACACCGCGACATGAATCGCCTTACACCGAATTCCCAGGCCGCGTTAGGGCGACCGGCTGAGGGTCGCGTCTGTCCTGCATGCCCGTTTGGGCACCCCTGGCGACCTGCGATTGGTGCTGATCAATGCGCATGTTCCGTCCGTACGCCATGTGGCCCGAGTGATCTGGGCCATGCATTTGCTCCTCTGTTTGGCGGCCACTGCATCGAGGTGGAGGTGCGGGATGACCTCTGCCACTTGCGGGAGATATTGATGGCCAAGGTGGCGAGCGAAGATCGATGGTAAGACGCCGTTGTAAATCAGCGCGCAGACCCAAATAAAGATGTGTGCCATGCGTGTCCCATACAGTGTGATGGTTATTATCATGGGGCTGCATGCATATATATATATATATATATATATATATATATATATATATATATATATATATATATATATATATATATATAATATATATATATATATTGTTGCGAATTCGCGCCCGCCGGCGTGCGGACGGCCACGTAACTCGGATCGCGGCACGTCGCCCACTGGACGGACAATTCAGTCGTGACCCTCCGGAACTATCGCCCGGAGCCAGTCACGGGTGGGCTTTCGACCTCACCACAATCGTGCCAATCGGCCACCCGCGTAGGATAGGGTTGTTCGCCAAACTCGACCTACCTAAGTACCCACGCGGATGGTAAACCGGGCGATCGTACCTCGCCGCAGGTCGACTCCGGACACGAGCCGCTTTGGCGGCCGTTCCGTACTATCGGGATAACCGAGCGGTGTTATCGTCGACCTCGACGGTTCAGATATTTTACCGGCGTTTTGCACCCACTACGAACCCTTTACGTGAAGCAGGATGGAGGGTCAATAAAAGAAAAGACGAAGCGAAACGGGAAAACAGTTCACACAATGCACATTTATTACGCGACAACGGAAAGCACACATATACAGCCATACAGTCAAAATGCACATATAGCAACCAAAACAAAAGCAACAACGACGCAGAGTTACTACCGACTACGCGCACACACGGCAACACTTATACAGTTCTACTTTACAGACGGCGCCAACACACATTTACACAAAAGCAAAGGAAAGAAGCCACCCTCAAAGACAAGAGACAGACAGGCCTGTAGGCCAAATGTGCGCGGGACCTAGAGGAGGGCCAGGCCCGCAAGACCGGGCGGGGGGGTCCTACCCGCGTCCTCGTGACGCGTTGGCGGACGATCCCAGATGTGGCCGCGCGGCTGTGCCCCGACTCCGTGCTCCTTGGCGGTTTCGTTGGCACGACGTTTGGAGGGGGTGGGAACGGGGCCCCCTTTTTGCACTATCTCAGCGCGGGGAAAGGGGAATTGTTGATGCCCTGGGGAGGAGAATGGCTGGCTGGCTTGGGTCCCGCGACGGGCGATCCCACACCGCGACCTCGTCGCCGACCGCCGTCCTTCTCGCCTCGGACCGAGCTCCTTTGCCTCTTCCCGCAACTCTTCTCAGCCGACTCCAGAACCCAACTCTTTGCCACACCGATGACTTCGCCACCCGACTCCACTTCTTCATTCGCCTTGCGTCGCCTTCTTATAGGCCGGCAGGAGCAGCTAATATGCAAATATTCGGATCAGGATGACCTCGGGGGCGGAGCCACCTCGCCAACTGGACGGAGGAAAAGTGGGCGTGAACCTCCCCTGATCCTAGAATTTGCATATATCGATTTCACACAGACGCGCCTGGAGGCGGGGCCAAGCCGGCCCGCGCTTGCTAATTGGACGGAGCAAAAGTGGCATGTGCGTTCTTGATCCGATTTTTCCCTCGGAAAGGCCGCTATTTGCGCTCCGGCTCGGTGCGATCGGCACCAATCGCCGAACGGGCCCGAGACAGCCCGACGCTCAGTGTTCACAGGTGGTGCGGGAATGGCCGTAGAAGGAGAGAGGTGAAGGTGGTGGAGGGTTTTCGGTGGTGGTTTGATGGTTATGGTGCCGTTTGGGAATGGCGGTGATGCGATGATGTGGGAGCGAGTTGTGAAGGTAAAGGTCGTGGCTGTTGGCGTTGTTGTTGTCCGAGGGTGGAGCGTGGTTGCAGTTGTGACGATGGCTGGCGTGGTGGTTGTTGTGTGATGGCGGTTGAGACGTGGTTGGTTCAAAATAAAGATAGAACAGAAAAAATGGCTAACTCAAAGTGTCGCAGCCCAAATGGATCACATAAATTCCCTCTATACAATGGGTTTGGGCTAACTACACATGTACTTAGAGATATCTCACCTACAGGCCCTTCATGGTGTAATGCGAATTTCCACAGCCGTAACAATAATATATATATATATATATATATATATATATATATATATATATCTATGTATGTATGTATGTATTTATATATATATATATATATATATATTATATATAGTTGCGGTTCTCGGAACCGCATGCATCCAACAGATAGTAGACGTTTGTCCATTAATATACGGGTTGATGGTCCCTTCCCTTTTGTCTAGCAGGACAACAGGGGCGTGTGTTGCGAGGATCTCATGGCTAGATTTGCTTACATCGTTTCTTCTTCATTTCATTTCTAATGTCATTTCTACTTTTCTTTTCTGATTATTCCTGAGGTAAATCTGAGCCACGTGCACCCTTCGCTGTGAGATGGGTCCTCAGCGATAGGCAAGCAGGCATTTCACCCACAACCCCTCCGTAGAAAACACAGCCTGCCAAATGCACACGCAGTGGTAGTTTCTGCCCAATGGACGGGAAACGCACTCGACACAATGCCCACGCTGCACGGGACACGTACCGAGGCCGATAATAGAAAGGCAACCCCACGCCACGTCTTGCAGGATGCGAGTGTGCAAGGCGCAAGCGGCGCATTCTTTTCAACCCATTTCTGGACTAATTATATTGATCAGGTTTCGCCCCATGCACACGATAGCAGAATCGGGCAAACACGAGCACTGGCCACGTGCGTAATGGCGGATCCACGCGCACTGTACAAAACGTGCTCGAAGGCAGACCGGCGCGCCGCTCACGACTTTGTTATCGTACAGAGCAGGGCACGAATGTTCCGCCCACGACACTTTGTTATCATACAGAGCCAGGCACGAATGGGCACATCTTACTGGGTGTGCATGGGTTTGCCATAACATCTTTACTTCACGCCTCTACGGCCAGCAAAGCTGTGATCGGGCGGAGGCATGTTGTACAGCTCGGGCCACGTTAGCGCACATGGAGCGGGCGCGTTGGCCAGCGCTGGTCGGGGCGCCCGAGCGGGCGTGTGGGACTGACGCCACTTTTGGCCGGTTCAGGCAGTTTACATATAATTGCGAAAGAAAGGGGATCCAACAGAATGTTCAAACAACTGAACCATTGCCTTGATTTCACATGCGAGCAAGATATTACTAAAGATCATTCAACACAGAATAGAAGACTTAATTAAAAGAGAAGTGCCTGTTGAGTAAGCAGTTTCAGAAGAAGAAGAGGTACTTGAGATCATATATCACATATATATCATATATATGGAATTCAGGCATATTTGCCATCATCAGGAAAGCACACCATACAAATATCGAACCAAAGACGACTATAGTCGTCACTTAAATGCTATTAGAACCCTCTGGCTGTGATCGTGAGCATCAGATGCAGATTATGTCTCACATGGTAAAACCGCATAATCTGCATAGAACAAAGGTCTGTCTGCCACCCAGACAATTGTACCCACCAATGCACACCAAAAAACCAGAAAGCAAATGCGATCTGGTGAAGATGTAGGCCAAAAAGTGCGGAGCGTAACGAAGCACTCCCACCCGATCTCAAACGGACATGACATGAGTCCCATACATGTGCCGACCAAAACATCGCCTCCAACCTGGAGGCTTCAGCCCAACCACTCATGTCAAAAAGACAGATTTACGTTATATAGATTTAAGGTATATAGACAGAGTAGGTATATTCTTCTTCACAGATTATGCGGTTTTACCATGTGAGACATAATCTGTGGTTGATGCTCTCCATTACAGCCAGAGCGTGCTAATTGCATATATGTATTTATATATTTCTCAACAGAAATCTTAGTTTATGGAGGAATTAAATTAAACAAGAGGGTAGCAGGTTTATAGACTGACAGAGGATCAAAGAGAAACAGGAAGACAAAGACGTCACAAGAGCTAATGGATGAGTGGCACAAGGAGTGTGGGGGTGGAGTGGTATTAGAAAGAGTTTAATGGGGTAAGGGTGGGTATGAGAGAAAGCCAGAGGTGACAATTCGCAGCACTTTTTAAATATTGAAGGGAGAGAGATTTTGAAGGCATTTTAAAATGGATAACATTATTTTGACAAATCTCATGTCTCCCACACACTTCCATGATCACTGCTATTATGATGAACCTGAAACACTGCTCATGACAGCTTTCTCTCTTCACTGTTGTTTCCTTATGCCCCCCCCCCCAACGGATGCCTAGTCCCCTCTGCTCCTTCTGCAGCATGTTGGACCATCACCTTGTTATGTAGCTCTTTCATGAGCCTCAACCTGTGCAAAAAAAGAGAAAATAAGTCATTGCTTTAGGCAAGTGGTCTCACCTCAATAAAAAAGAGTGAACATAACTTGCGCCAAGGTTGACTCTGCGCCAACGCGCCATGACTGGCCAGGTGTGCTCCCTTCACAGCAAGTAGAGTATGAGTGATGCCCAGGCACAAACAACCGCTTAACGCACCAAGCACGCCTCCTGCTTGCAGCAGCCAAACACCTGAAATGAAACGCACAAAGATGGGATCTGAGTTTTATTGATGGGCTGATCATTCTTCAAGGAATTAAACAGGACCTTGGGATACAAGGAACTTCAACGCAGAAGGAGAGGACATTAGGACCCATCAAGCCATACCATCTTAGTACTCCCTCATCCCACTATTTCCAGATACCTATCCAACTCAATTTTCAAAACTAGAGGGGGAGCACTCGGTAGAGTGCAAAACCTCCGCCGCCAATACTGCTGGGTCACATTAAGTGAACCTGATATCCTATTCATTGTAGGTCAAAACGGATCAGACTCTACTGAACCACGATTGAATAAACTAAACTAGATCGATGTGCATGTAGAAATGCCCAAAAAATAAAATCGAAATTTTTTTGAAAAAAAAGTGCAAAATTTCTGTTTTTTTTTCTCTAACAAATTTTTTTGGGGGGGGGGTTGGAAATCACTTAAAACATGTAGAAATGCAAAAAAAAAAATTCAAATATTTTTCAAATAAAATCGAAATTTTTTTGAAAAAAAGTTGCAAAATTTTCTATTTTTTTTTTCTCTAACAAATTTTTTTTTTGGGTTGGAAATCACTTAAAACATGTGGAAATGCAAAAACAAAAATTCAAATATGATTAGTCCAAAATCTAATGGCATGATCCTTGGACCAACCTAACCCCCGCCCACCAAGTTTCGTCGAAATCCGTCCAGGAGTTTTTCCGTAATACTGTTCACAAAACAAACAAAACAAACAAACAGACAGGGGTGAAAACAGTAACCTCCGTCCATCTTCGATGGCGGAGGTTAATAATCCACTGAATCCAATGCCACAACCTTGACAGGTAGATCATTTAATGTATTTCACCATTCTCCGAGTGAAAGACCACTCCTTGATTACCATCCTAACTCTCCTCTTATTTCCTCTTAAACTGTGGCCCCTGGTCCTATCAGTGTCCATTCTGCTGAAAAATTATTCTGCACTTATCTTGTCTATCCTGTTCATTATATTAAACATCTCGATCAGATGCCCTTGCAATCATCTCCATTCTCATGTAAAAGTCCTGTCTTTTTCAGCCGCTTCTCAAGGCTTAGTCGAGTTCAGCCCTCGATCAATGTAGTTGCTCTACGCTGCACGATCTTTGTGGCAACTATGTCCTTCCTCAGATGTGGTGACCAAAACTGTCCACAATATTCCAGAAGAGGTCTCAATAAATTCCTGTACAATACTAATACCCCCTCCTTTAATTTAAAATTTATCCCCCAATGAATACAACCGAAAACCCTGCTATCTTTACCTGTAGTTGCCTGGCACTGTGCTGTATTACTACCCCCAGATCCGTCTCCTGTGTAACACACTCAAAGACTGCCCCTTGCATTATCTATTCACTATATTAATTATTCTTAACAATCCCCAGCACCTTCCATTTCCTTATGTTAAACTGCATCTGCCAATATTTTGTCTGGTTAATAAAGTATTCAGACTCTCCTGAATCTGATCACCCCCCCCCCAAACCCCAACTCTCCCCCACCCCACTGTTTACCTTACCCCCAAACATCATGTCATCTTCAAATTTGGAAAGCCTAACTGGCTTTTACATTTCAATAACTACGGCCCTCATATGAGGAGCCCCAGAAACATATCCTACTGTGCACCTCCCCTTCCTATTCCATCTCCAGTAACTGCACGACGTCATCGCTGGGCACCGATAGGGCATACTCAATTGTCACTCCATTTGTTTGTTTGTTGTACAATGCCCCTCCCTATTCCATCTCCAGGCGCTGCATGTCATCACCGAAGGCGCTCGGTGATGAAGCACGCCGAAAGGGCGCACTCAGTTTTCACTCCTTTTGTTTGCTCGGATGATATCTCAGCCATCCATTGAGCTAGGAAGCTGAAATTTGGGCACAATAGTGAACAAGTGCTTTGGCAAAAACGTTATTTTTTTATTTTTTGATTAATCAAGTAATTGTCCCAGATGTAGACATAGAAAGAGTATCAACAATTAATTAATTACTTAATTATTATCGACTTATTGATTACTTATAAATTTTCTCTCTCATTTGAGAAATATCTTAGGCACCTTTTGGGTGAGGAAACCAATATTTAACAACGACAGTGAGCAAGTGAGTTGGCTATAAAGGGTATTTTTTTATTCGGAGGTTGGTGGCAGGATTTGCACTCCGGTCACCATAAAACCCTTCATTCCACAAAACGTACTAAAAGGAAAAAGAAATCTGAAAACCCACTCTGTGGGAGTACCTCCTGTGCAGCTGTCCTCCTCAGGACAGCTCATCGGATGACGGGATTGGGGCAAAGCCTTCAGGACCCCCACTCTTTGATGTGAAAGGAGGAAAACCACGGGGTAACCTTCCTGGGTCAGATTGTGGTAGTGTGTGCCGGGGTGGTGCTGAGGTATCGTCCACCAGACGGCGGTCCCCTTGGGTTAACCTGAGGAGGTCCCTTCTGGTCGGTGCCTGCAATTTCCTATCCCTAAGAGAGGATGATCACCTGTCTCTGTTATCATCTGAGCTCAAGCGTTTGGACATTGGTATTGCAGCACTCTCTGAGGTTCGGAGACCGGATTGTGGCGAGATCATGGCGGGTGGTTACACCTACTATTGGTCTGGTCACTCTGATGGTACCATGCCAAAGGAGTTGCTGTAGCTGTATCCAATAAGCTGACTCCAATGATAATTGATAACACCAGTCAGCGAGTGTGTTATGAGAGTAAGGATTCACCACTCCTTGGGTGTCATTTCCCTGGTCTCTGTACACGCTCTGAGTGAGGTGAGTGATCTCACCGTGAAGGACGCATTCTATGCCACACTCGAGTCTGTGGTTGATCAGTGCCCCAGGCGATATACTCTTCTGGTCTTGGGGGATTTCAATGCATCAAATAGAACTGATAGGGATGGTTATGAGACATGTGTCAGTCGCCATGGGTCTGGAACTGTGAACCAGAATAGCGATAAGTTCCTTGACTTTGCAAGAAGTCATGGACTTTAGGTAGCTGGTTCATGGTTTCAGTGCCCACAGGCTCATCGCTGGACTTGGTATTCCAAAGCAGGTGGTGTGGCAAAGGAGATTGACCATGTGCTCGTTGATAGTCGCTGGAGAATGATCCAGAACTGCAGGGTCTACCGGAGTGCTCAGTTCCTCAACACCAACCACAGGCTTGTTGTAGCAACTCTGAAGTTGCAGCTTAAATCTGGGAGAATGGTACCATCCCAGCCTAGGCTGGATGTTGGCAAGCTCAAGGATGAGAGGGTAGCTGAGGAGTTTGCGAACAAGCTGAGTGGCTGGGTGCTTTGGGGAAGCCTGAAGTGTTGTGGAGTGCCTTCAAGACCACCGTCCATGATGTTGCCAGTGGATGTGTTGGAACTCACCGTAGGGCGAAGAAGAATTTTCTCTCCAAACGGACACTGGATACCATTGACCAGAGTCGGAGGGCCAGGCTGAATGGCAGAACTGAGCTGTTCAAGGAGCTGAAGCATAAACCTGCATGAGAGCTTAGTGTAGACAAGGAGGCCTATGTGCCAGGAATTTGTAAGGGGTCGAGCATCACCAGTGGTGAAGTGATTCTCCTCCTGCTTACACGGGGAATTCACACATTGCGTTCCTCCAAATCCATCCCTCGGTGTACTGCAGTTAGAGCGGAGGGTGGTGAGCTCTTGAGAGAGGAGTCCGAGGTGAAGGCCCACTGGGCCAGTTACTTTGAGCGGCAGTAACAGGCTGATCTACCAGCTGTCGAGTTGGATGTCAAGGGCAGTACTATCCCTATTGCTGACCCTCCAATCAACTGTGATTCACCTTCGTTTGTGGAAACACGGGCTGCGGTGAACCGGTTGAAATGGGTAAAGCTCCTGGGATCTGTGGCATCCATGCTGAACTTCTCAAGGCTGGTGAAAATGTTGTACTTATGTCATTGCATGCAGTTCTGTGCTCTGCCTGGAACACAGGCATCATCCCAACTGACTGAAGAGGGGCCTTGTTGTCCCTCTCTGGAAAGGGAAAGGTGATCGCCAGGAATGCAACACTACTGAGGGGTGACACTGCTCTCAACTACTGAGGGCAAGGTCTTGCTCGGATAATTTTGATAGGGTTCGCCACCATCTGCTTGAGCACCAGCATCCAGAGCAGTCAGGCTTTACACCAAAGAGGTCAACGATTGACCACATCCTTGCTCTTCGGGTCCTCACCGAATGCAGATGAGAGTTTCGGCAGGGGCTGCTTACAGCCGATGTTGATCTCTGCAAAGCGTTCGATTCAGTTAATCGGATATGCCCTCTGGAGGATTCTTGGTCTTTGCGGGGTCCCACTAAAACTGATCAATCTGATATGTTAACTCTACTCTGGTACTGAGAGTGCTGTGAGATGTAGTGATACCATCTCTGACTTATTTCCAGTTGTTACTGGAGTTCATCGGGGGTGTGCATTGGACCCCACACTTTTCAGCACTTGTATGGATTGGATTCTGGGGAGGAACTCGGAGAGATCAGGCTGCGGTGCATCGTTTGGGAATGGCAAGATCTCTGACCTTGATTTCGCAGATGATGCAGTCATCTTTGCAAAGACTCTGGATATCCTTTTGGGGGCCCTCGAGGTACTGAATGAGGAGGCGTAGCCACTGGGATTACGGGTTTCCTGGGTCAAAACTAAGATCCAGGCTTTCAATGACATCTTGGATGCTGCTGTCTTGTCTGTACCCGTTTGTAATGAGGATGTTGAGGTCATGGAGAGATTCACTTACCTCGGCAGTGATACTCATGTCTCTGCTGGCTGTGAGCCAGAGGTCAATAGACATCTGGGTCGGGCCTGGGGAGTCATGGATTCACTGGATCATGGGGTGTGGCACTGCCGGTACCTGTGCGGGAGGATTAAAGTCCAAGTATTCAGGTCATTGGTGCTTCCAGTCTTGCTCTACAGATGTGAGACTTGGACTCTGACCAGGGATCTGAGACGGCGACATAATTCCTTTGGTACCAGGTCTCTTCGGAAAATCCTTAGCTATCACTGGTCGGACTTTGTGTCTAACGAGCGGTTGCTGAAAGAGACTCAAATGACATTTGTTACCTGCATAGTCTGTGAGCATCAGCTGCGGCTGCATGGACATATGGCTCGTTTTCCTGACGCTGATCCTGCTCACCAGGTTCTCTCGGGGAGGGAGCCGCGTGAGTGGAGGAGGCCAATGGGCCGACCACGTGCCTCGTGGTTGCAGCAGGTTGAGCAGCATCTCAAGGAGATGGGGATGGGCCAGGCATCTGCCTGGGGGATGGCCAGACGGAGGCCCCTGGAGTACCGGCGGAAAGTGGACGCAGCGACACACTGCTCCGGGGAATGCTCCAATATCTGACCTGACCTGGTATTTTTAATTTATTGATTTTCAATTGATCGATTAAGTGTTCATTTTTCAATTAATTACTTAATTTTCAAAAAGTTACAGATTTGGATGAAACAGTGGTGGTTTCGGTATGCTATGAGCCAATTCATTGAGAAGTTAATTATTTTACAATGATTATTTATTTATTTTACTGCAATTGATCCAATCAATTATTCGAAACCACTCCCAATTCCGTCTCAATGTGCTGCCCGGCGGCATCACCGGGTGGAGGAGGCGCTCCAGCAATGTCGCGCGCTGGAGGATATGTTATGTTATGTTATTTATTTATTTATTTGGCATGGGGGCGGTGGACTATGAATGTATCTCCACTTTTTAAGTGTCTTATTATTCTTACAATCACACACAGAAGTTCCAACACTCCAACCTTAGTTTCAACCCTCCTTACTCTCAATACAATATTGTCTTTCACCCAAAATACCACACCTCTCATATCTTCCCTTTAATATTGCACAAATACATCTTGTAGTCTTACAGTCCCATCCTCCAACTGCTCTCCTTATTAAACCAGATCTCACTTACTGCAACTATATCGGACTCCTCACTATCTACTTTAGCGTCAATGCCTTTCATCTTAAAAGGTTGTTGTTGTTAAAAGCCTCAAGTATAAAAGCGATGAGTGTTGTTCATTTTACAGTCATGCAAGATCTACCAAATGTCTGTTTAGTCTTCACCAGCAAGCAGAACTAGCTTGGCATAATCAGAATCGGTCTTCATGTCCCAGCAAAGACAGTGTTCTGCAATTACTCTAGGGGCAGGCTTGCAGACTGCTAGCAGATACTGGGGTCCATCTGATGTGTAGACGTAATAAACATAACCTTAATATATTTGATGACGTGGATTGTGAAAGAGCTTTATATATTTAATGAAATGGATGGTGCTTGCATTCTGCAAACAGTGAAATAAATCAAGTAAATCTAGAATGGATGATCAGAATGAGCTGTATATTTAAGTTTCAGATACAGTCATTTTTAATGGCAAAATGTGAAAAGTTTTTTTTTTCTTTTTTTTAAACACTCCAATGGGGTTGATAGACAATTCTAAGAGACTCAGTTGATGATTCAAAGTCGAAGACAAATATTAAGGTGTGGAACTTATAAACTGAAGTCGAAAACAAACAGTGATTGCCATACTTTTGCAGCTGTTCTCACATCAACACCAACCAATTCAAGTTATCATGAGGTTAAGTTAGTATATTTGTTTTGGACACGATGGAATTGAGATTAGTTAGTAATGATAGTTTAATAGGTTGCTGCCTGGTGTTAGCTTAGTGGTTAGAATGGTTGGCTTGGGATCTTAGGGTCCTGAGTTCAAGCCCCATTGGCTGCTGAATTAACACCAGGTGGGGTTGACTCAGCCTGTCATCCTTCTGAGGTCGGTCAAATGAGTACTAGTGTACTGGTATAGGGGCACAGCATCAGTGGCATAGTCGTGGCCAAATAAAATGATCACTACCCGGCAGCCAAGCTGCAATATGCAAGAAGAAGAAGAAGAAGAAGAACAAAAAGAAGCATAGGTTGCTTGAGAGATAGCTATTGTACGTCTGGTCTGGGTTCACTTCCTGACCTGATGATAAACGCAGTACAGTACAAGTCATTTGGCATGCTTTCAATTGGTTCGTGGGTGCCAGCAGTGACCACTATTTTCGTTGTGTCTGTGTGTCTGTCTGTCTGTCTGTCTGTCTGTTTGTGACTCTCTCCAGAGCATAGCTCCGTGACGTTTGATGCGATCTTGATGAAACTTGGACACAGGCTACATATCATGGTCTAGTTGTGTCTTTTTGTATGAGGGGCGTCCCACGCCCCTTGTGGGCGGAGCCACGCCCACTTGAACTTTTTATTTATTGGTTCGCGGGCGTCAGCAGTGACCACTATTTTCGTTGTGTCTGTGTGTCTGTCTGTCTGTCTGTCTGACTGTCTGACTGTCTGTTTGTGACTCTCTCCAGAGCATAGCTCCATGACGTTTGATGCGATCTTGATGAAACTTGGACACAAGCTAGATATCATGGTCTAGTTGTGTCTTTTTGTATGAGGGGCGTCCCACGCCCCTTGTGGGTGGAGCCACACACACTTGAACTTTTATTTATTTTTTACTCGATTTTTTTCTCGTAATTTCATTTCCGGAAGCTGTGCGTAATGTCCATAAGTACAACATATAAAAATCCGATTTGATTTGGTCAATTTTGACGGAAGATATAGGTTTTTACGGTAGGGCTTCCTCAAAAGCTTCCACCAACTCAATTGTACCTATCGTGGCATTGTTCAATAATGCCCGCAAACCATCGTCGCCTCCCGGCTAGTTTTTATTTTTTTCTCGATTTTTTTTCTTGCAATTTCATTTCCTAGAAGCTGTGCGTAATGTCCATAAGTACAACATATAAAAAAATCCGATTTGATTTGGTCAATTTGACGGAAGAGATAGGTTTTTACGGTAGGGCTTCCTCAAAAGCTTCCACGAACTCAATTGTACCTATCGTGGCATTGTTCAATAATGTCCGCGAACCATCGTCGCCTCCTGGCTAGTCTAATGTATAAAGCTGAGTTTATGTCTGTCTGTGGGTCATAAGCTCCGCCCATTCTACAGGCTCTGTCCAGAAATCACCACCATATTTTTCTCTCCACGTAGCTCAGATTCTTTTGAAGGCCTCATGTACATTTGAAGACTGAACAACGCATCTTCTATCATTTCATGAAGATACCGTTTGAGGAAGAAAAAAAAAGTAACATTTTGATTACAACTCAAACGAGGTAATGCATGTTTTGTCCGCAGCGACCATGGCAGCTCTCCAATATACACCGCCCAATGAAGGTACGTTAATTCACATATAATGCAGAGGAAAGAAAATAGTGATATTTCATTTAAAAATAATAAATAAATAAAAAGAAAACTTCATGGGACGTCAAACGCAGTTATTTCTGTCTGCGAGACAGTGACGTGTCGCTTACCAGAATTTGTAATGAATATCCCGTGTTTGCTTCCATCGAGTTTGAAAAAAAGACGTCCCGTCACATGACGTCATTACGCAGCGATGTCTGCAATCGCAGGAATGCACTAATAATTGGAGCCTTTTTTTAAACACACTAAAACTCGTTGAAAAATGATATGATAGAGGATAGAAAGTTTATTTGCTGATTACTATGGGAGGGACAAGAAGAAGAATAGATTAACAAGAGTAGGAAATATCATGCAAATATGGCAGTTTCGTGCAAGGTGTCTCACTGTCGCCAAATCTAATATATAAAGCTGAGTTCGTGTCTGTGGGTGGATGTGCGTGTCTGAACAAGGTACGTTTACATGACAACAAAAAATACTCATGTACTGTATGCTGTTGAGATGATCTTCCTCTCTTTT
>CM068958.1:65270556-65291764 GCA_035128595.1 Eptatretus atami | reverse complement strand
CAGCGCCTGAAGCACGCTGGCATACGTCGTAGTACGCCGAGTACGTCGACAAATTTTAAGCATGCTCAAAAATTTTCGACGTATGCCAGCGATGACTCACATGTTCGCATACGCTGGCCATAATTGTAGGCACGTTGCGCGATCGTTGACACACGTCGATACACGTTACTTGTAAGTTACTCAAAGTCGAAACACATCGAGGTAATGTTTAGCGTCAGTGTTCCAAGACTCCATGTTTTTTTTTTTTTTCTTCTTCGGCATGACGGTGATGTTGACACTTCGATTCTAGTGCGGTTATAATATAATATAATTAATAGGCTGCCGCTCAACGATTTAAATCATAACCGCACTAGAAATCGAAGTGTCAACATCACCGTCATGCCGAAGAAAAACAAAAAAAAAAATGGAGTCTGGAACACTGACGGGTTCCTCCTGTGTGAACCCCATTTTATATACCAATTCCCTAAACGCTGCAATACGCCATTACGGTTAGTAACACGTTCAGTAAGTTCTGTGGTCGTCCGAAGACCTCAAATACATCTACATACATCAATATGCGTTGGAGATACGTTACACATAGGTTCAAAGCACGTTACTCATAGGTTCAAAGCACGTTACTCATAGTTAGAAATAAGTTTCGGGTACGCTAAACATTACCTCGACGTGTTCGACTTATGAGTAACTTACAAGTAACGTGTGTCGACGTGTGTCAACGATCGCATAATGTGCCTACAACTTATGGCCAGCGTATGCGGAACGTGTGCGTCATACGCTGGCATATGTCTAAAATTTTGAGCATGCTTAAAATTTGTCCGTACTCGGCGTACTACGACGTATGCTAGCGTGCTTCAGCGTGCTCTTAACGATATACAAAACTTACCCATAACGTATTCGACATGTGCCAGCGTATTTGGCAAATTTTTCATACGTCGGCATACGCTGGCTAAAACGTGAAGGTGTGACAGCGGCTTGACACTTCGATGTCTAGTGCGGTTATGTTTGAATCGTCGAGCCGCAGCCTTTAATAGGCTACGCACGTGATCGTCGGCGATACGCTGCGCCGCTATGCATAAGTTAGACTATCGTTGGGCATAGGTTGTGAACGCCGACAACATGCTAAGCATTCGTTGGTATAAGTTATCTATATGTTATCGAAACGTTCTGTGTACGTTACTAATACGTTATGCATATGTCCAATCTTATGAATACGCCCAAAACTGGAAAAAAAACATCAATAGTTCAGCATACGCCAGCGTTTTACATACATTTTGATACATTGCATACGCTGGCTAAAACGTCAAGTGTACAGCGGCTTTAGCAAGGGTTACAATTCTGGCTCAGGCATCACTCTGATGAGGACACGACTAAATATGCATGGATTTGGAAATTTGTTCATGGTGCCAGAAGGATAAGGGGGTCTTTAATGTCCACCAATAATGCTAGTAGACAGGACACCCAGTTCAAAGTCCATCCAAGGACGGCACACATGTTATGTCATGCCTGCATGCGGAACACCAGGATGACAGTTTATAGCTGGGTCGGAATTCAAACCAGGCTAGGCAGCTCAGAGGCGAGTGTGTGTTCCTCTCCGTTATTCTGCCAGCCTTACAACAGTTTACAATCGTAAACAGGCATGCCTTCTTCAATTACATCATCTACTAGCAGGGGTACCCGGCGTTGCTGGGCAACGTCGGGTCCCTCTTCCCACCCACTCCTTCCCCTGCCTCCCCACCGCACCCCTGGGGGACGAATTCATCGATTATTATGGTTGAAATTCATCGATACGATATAGAGATGTTTTCCTCATCGCCATGTCATGAATCTGGGGTGTGTTCAGTTACCAAGTTTCTTGTCGAGCGCTTGCCAAGTGGCTCAAGCACTCAAGCAAGCACTCCATTAGAAACCGTTGATAATGAACGGCTGGCTTAGCAATCGCTAGCTAGCTGCTTGGTAACCCGAACACACCACTGGACATCTCAACAGCATACAGTACATGAGTATTTTGTTGTCATGTAAACGTACCTTGTTCAGACACACACATCCACCCACAGACACGAACTCAGCTTTATATATTAGATTGGCGACAGTGAGACACTTGCACGAAACTGCCAATATTTGCATGATATTTCCTACTCTTGTTAATCTATTCTTCTTCTTGTCCCCCATAGTAATCAGCAAATAAACTTTCTATCCTCTATCATATCATTTTCAACGAGTTTTAGTGTGTTATAAAAAAGGCTCCAATTATAGTGCATTCCTGCGATTGCAGACATCGCTGCGTAATGACGTCATGTGACGGACTCTTTTTCAAACTCGATGGAAGCAAACACGGGATATTCATTACAAATTCTGGTAAGCGACACGTCACTGTCTCGCAGACAGAAAGTAACTGCGTTTGACGTCCCATGAAGTTTCTTTTTATTTATTTATTATTTTTAAATGAAATATCACTATTTTCTTTCCTCTGCATTATATTGAATTAACGTACTTCATTGGGCGGTGTTATTGGAGAGCATGCATATTGCGTCGCTGCGGACAAAACATGCATTACCTCGTTTGAGTTGTAATCAAATGTTACTTTTTTTTTCTTCCCAAAAGGTATCTTCATGAAATGATAGAAGATGCGTTGTTCGTCTTCAATGTACATGAGGCCTTCAAAGAATCTGAGCTACGTGGAGAGAAAAATATGGTGGTGATTTCTGGACAGCCTGTAGAATGGGCGGAGCTTATGACCCACAGACAGACATAAACTCAGCTTTATACATTAGACTAGCCAGGAGGCGACGATGGTCGCGGGACATTATTAACAATGCCACGATAGTACAATTGAGTTCGTGGAAGCTTTTGAGAAGCCTACCGTAAAAACCTATCTCTTCCGTCAAAATTGACCAAATCAAATCGATTTTTTATATGTGTACTTATGGACATTACGCAAGCTTCTAGGAAATGAATTGCAAGAAAAAAAATCGAGAAAAAAAATAAAAACTAGCGGGAGGCGACGATGGTTGCGGGCATTATTGAACAATGCCACGATAGGTACAATTGAGTTGGTGGAAGCTTGTGAGGAAGCCCTACCGTAAAAACCTATATTTCCGTCAAAATTGACCAAATCAAATCGGATTTTTATATGTTGTACTTATGGACATTACGCACAGCTTCAGAAATGAAATTACGAGAAAAAATCGAGTAAAAAATAAATAAAAGTTCAAGTGTGTGTGGCTCCACCCACAAGGGGCGTGGGACGCCCCTCATACAAAAAAGACACAACTAGACATGATATCTAGCTTGTGTCCAAGTTTCATCAAGATCGCATCAAACGTCATGGAGCTATGCTCTGGAGAGAGTCACAAACAGACAGTCAGACAGTCAGACAGACAGACAGACAGACACACAGACACAACGAAATAGTGGTCACTGCTGACCCCGCGAACCAATAAATAAAAAGTTCAAGTGGCGTGGCTCCGCCCACAAGGGGCGTGGGACGCCCCTCATACAAAAAACACAACTAGACCATAGATATGTAGCCTGTGTCCAAGTTTCATCAAGATCGCATCAAACGTCACGGAGCTATGCTCTGGAGAGAGTCACAACAGACAGACAGACAGACAGACAGACACACAGACACAACGAAATAGTGGTCATCGGCACCCACGAACCAATTGAAAGCAGCCAAATGACTTGTACTGTACTGGCGTTTATCATCAGGTCAGAAGTGAACCAGACAAGACGTACAATAGCTATCTCTCAAGCAACCATGCTTCTTTTTTGTCTTCTTCTTCTTCTTCTTCTTGCATATTGCAGCTTGGCTGCCGGTAGTGATCATTTATTTGGCCACGACTATGCCACTGATGCTGCCCTATACCAGTACACTAGTATCATTACCGACCTCAGAAGGATGACAGGCTGAGTCAACCCCACCTGGTGTTAAATTCAGCAGCCAATGGGGCTTGAACTCAGGACCCTAAGATCCAGCCAACATTCTTAACCACTAAGCTAACACCAGCAGCAACCTATTAAACTATCATTATAACAATCTCAATTCCATGCGTGTCCAAACAAATATATCAACTTAGACCTCATGATAATGAATTGGGTTGGTTTGATGTGAAACAGCTGCAAAGTATGGCAATCACTGTTTGTGTTTTCGATTCAGTTTAATGTTCACAACTTATTAATGTCCTTTCGTATTTGAATCATCAACTGAGTTCTAGAATGTCTATCAACCCCATTGAGTGTTTAAAAACAAGAAAAAAAAACTTTCAACATTTTGACATAAAAGAATGTATCTGAAACTTAAAATAACAGCTGATCCGTCTGATCATCCATTTAGATTTACTTAGATTTATATAAGATATTGAGAATGCAAGCACCATCCATTTCATTTAAATATATAAAGATTCTTTCACAATCGCAGTCATCAATATATTAGGTATGTTTATTACGTCTACAATTAGAGGACCCCATATCTGAGCAGTCTGCAAGCCTGGCCCCTAGATATTGCAGAACAGTGCTGTGCTGGGACATGAAAGACCGATTCTGATTAATGCAAGCTAGTTCTGGTTGCTGGTGAAGATAACAGACATTTGGTAGATCTTTGCATATGACTGTAAAAATGAACAACACTCATCGTCTTTATACTTGAGGCTTTAACACAACAACCTTTCAAGATAAAGGCCATTGAAGCTCAATAGTAGAATAGTGAGGAGTCCGTATGTTGGCAGAAAGGAGATCTGGTTATATATGGAGAGCATTGGAGATGACTGTAAGACTACAAGATGTATTTGTGCAATATTAAAGGAAGATATGAGAGGTGTGTATTTGGGTGAAAGACAATTGTATTGAGAGTAAAGGTTGAACTAAAGGTGGAGGTGAACTTCTGTGTGTGATTGTAAGATTAATAAGACCTAAAAGTGGAGAATACAATCATATGTCCACCGCCTCCCATGCCCATGCAATAATAAATAAATAACACGATAAAACATATCCTCCACGCGCGACATTGCCTGGAGCGCCTCCTCCAGCCCGGTGATGCGCCAGGCAGCACATTGAGACGAATAGGGAAGTGGTTGCGATAATTGATTGATCACATATTGCAGTAAAATAAAAAATTAAATATTGTAATAATTTAACTTTCAATAAGTTGTTGCTCATGCATAACCGAAACCCCACTGTTTCATCCAAATCTGTAACTTTTGAAACATTAAGTAATTAATTGAAAATGAAACATTAATGATCAATTGAAAATCAATAATTAAAATTACAAGGTCAGGTCAAGATATTGAGCATTTCCGGAGCATGTGTGCTGCCTCCACTTTCCCGCGGGTACTTACAGGGGCTCGCTCTGGCCATCCCCAGGCAGATTGCCTGGCCCAACTCCCAATCTCTCTTGAGAGTCTCAACCTGTGCAACCCGAAGGCAGGTCGGCCCTTGGCCTCCAATCCACTTCAGCGGCATCCCATCCCCGAGAGAAACTGGTGAGGTCAGGAACAGCGTCAGGAAAAACGAGCCATATGTCCATGCAGCCAGCTGAGCTCACAGACTCATGCAGGTAAAAAGTCATTTGAGTCTCGTTTCACAACCGCCTCGTTAGACACAAACGTCCGACCATGAAGAAGGAATTTCCGAAAGACTGGTACCAACAGGAATTATTCGCGGTCAGATCCTTTGGTCAGAGCAAGTTCACATGTAGCAAGACTGGAAGCAATGACCTGATATTCGACTTGTTAATCCCCGAGCAAGTACCACGGCAGTCCACAACGCATTATCGTGAATCCATGACTCAGGCCCGACCAGAAGTCATTGACTCTGGTCAGCCACAGAGACTGCTATGCACTGCGAGGTAAGTGAATCTCTCCATGACATCACACCTCATTACAAACGGGTACAAGACAAGAACGCACACATCCAAAGTCATTGAAAGCTGGTCTTAGTTTTGACCCCGGAAACCCGTAATCCGTGTACGCGTCCTCATCAGTACGTCGAGGGCCCCCAAAAGAGGATATCAGAGTTTCAAAGATGACTGCTATCATCTGCGAAATCAAGGTCAGAGATCTTGCCAATTCCCAAACGATGCCCGCAGCCTGATCTCTTCCGAGTTCCTCCCAGAATCCAATCGCATAACAAGTGCTGAAAAGTGTGGGGTCCAATGCACACGCCCCGGATGAAACTTCCAGTAACAACTGGGAAATAAGTCAGAGATGGTATCACACTACATCTCACAGCACTCTCAGTACCAGAGTAGAGTTAACATATTCAGTTGATCAGGTTTTAGTGGGCCAGCCCGAAAGACCAAGAATACCTCCAGAGGGCAATATCCGATTAACTGAAGAAGAATGCGAACGCTTTGCAGAGATAACAATCGGCTGTAAGCAAGCCCCTGCCGAACTCTCATACTGCATTCGGTGGAGGACCCGAAGAGCAAGGATGTGGTCATCGTTGACCGTCTTTGGTGTAAAGCCTGACTGCTCTGGATGCTGGTGGCTTCAAGCAGATGGTGGCGAACCCTATGCAAAGAATTATCGCGAGCAACAGACCTTGCCCTCAGTAGTTGAGAGCAGTGTCACCCCCCTCAGTAGTTGTTGCATTCCTGGCGATCACCTTCTCCCTTTCCAGAGAGGGAATAAACAAGGCCCGCTCTTTCAGTCGTTGGGATGATGCCTGTGTTCTCCAGGCATGAGCCACGACTGCATGCAATGACATAGTACAACATTTTCACGACAGACGTGACAGCCTTGAGAAGGTTCAGCAATGGATGCCACAGATCCCAGGAGGCCTTTACACCCATTTCAACGGTTCACACCGCAAAGCCGGTTTCACCACAAACGAAGGTGAATCCAGTTGATTGGAGGGTTCCAGCAATAGGGATTAGTACTGCCTTGACTCCAACTGCGACAGCTGGTAGATCGCTGTTATGCGCTCAATAACTGGCCAGTGGCTTCAATCCTGGACTCCTCTCTCAAGAGCTCACAGCACCTCCGCTCTAACTGCAGTGCACCGAGGGATGGATTTGGAGGAAACGCAATGTGTGATTCCCCGTGTAAAGCAGGAAGGAGAATCACTTTCACCACTGGTGATGCTCGAACCCCTTACAAATTCCTGGCACATAGGCCTCCTTGTCTCAACACTAAGCTCTCATGCAGGTTTATGCTTTCAGCTGCCTTGAACAGCTCAAGTTCTGCATTTCCAGCTGGCCTGCCGACTCTGGTCAAGTGGTTCCAGTGTCCGGTTTTGGAGAGAAATTCTTACTCGCCCTACGGTGAGTTCACACATCCACTGGCAACATCATGACGGGTGGTCTTCGGAAGGCACTGCCACAACACTTCAGGGCTTCCCCAAAGCAGCCCAGCCCCATCAGCTTGTTCGGCAAAAAGTAAAATTTGCTCCTGCACTACCTCCTCATCCTTGAGCTTGAGCCAACCATCGCAGCCTAGGCTGGGCATGGTACCAAATTCTCGCCAGATTTAAGGCCTGCAACTTCAGAGTTGCTACACAAGCCTGTGGTTGGTGTTGAGGAAGCTGAAGGCCATCCGTAGACGCCTGCAGTTCTGGCCACACATTCTCCAGCGAGCTCTCACCGAAGCTACATGGTCAATCTCCTTTGCACACCACCTGCCTTTGGAATACCAAGTCCAGCGATGAGCCTGTGGGCCTGAACCATGAACCAGCTACCTAAAGTCCATGATTCTTGCAAAGTCAAGGAACTTTATCGCTATTTCTGGTTTACGTTCAGACCCCATTGGCGACTGGACACAATGTCTCATAACATCCTAATCAGTTCTATTTGATGCATTGAAAATCCCCCAGAACCAGAAGAGTATATCGCCTGGGTCACTGAATCAACACAAGATAGACTCGAGTGTGGATAGTATGCGTCCTTACGGTGGAGATCACTCACCTCACTCAGGAGCGTGTTACAGAAGCAGGGGAACTGAACACACCCAAAGGAGTGGTGAATCCTTATTACTCTCATAACACACTCGCTGACGGTGTTATCAAATTATCATTGGAGTCAGCTTATTGGATACGCACAGCAACTCCTTTTGGATGGTACCATCAGAGTGACGCAGACCAATAGTAGGTGTAACCACCCGCCATGATCTCGCCACACTCTTAACGTATACAAAACTTACCCATAACGTCCTGGATGGGTCGCCACTCCAATGCAGATTACCCCAATACACTGGCACTCATTTTGCCAACCTCAGAAGGATGACAGGCTGAGTCAACCCCACCTGGTGTTAATTCAACAGCTGACAGGGGCTCAAACTCGGGACCCTTAGGTCCCAAGCCAGCCACCTTAACCACAAAGCCAATACCAGGCATGTGTGTCACTGGTAACCCAAAATCCACAAAATCAATTCTCCAACCACCGAGTAGTGGATTTAAGCTGGCCAAGGTACCTCCGTGTCAATAATCTTCTTCTTCACACTCGGCCAAACTGGTGGCATTACCTCAAGGCACGGCGTTATCTCAAGCTCAGGATTATTTTAACAATGAAGGATATCATTGTGCTGGGAGATATATGCCTTTAAGGTGTTCGGCAGTTCATTCCATCCACATATCGTTTGAAGATAAAACGAGTCCTGTACTTCACAAGGTACACCGGTATTCGTTTTCATGCCCAACGAATGAAATCTTTGTTGATGTATTGATCTAGTTGAAATACTGGATTACTGGAAGTCCAATTCTGGTCAACCATATCATGAACAACTTTTATAAAGACGAGACAGTTCAGCAACCTCCCGTCTGTTCACGAGTAGCTCCCATTGAAGTTGCTGGAGCTTTGCAGTTACGCTGTCTTGCTTGTTGTAGTTGTCAAGAACAAAAATAGCTGCTCTCCGCTTGATCTGTTCCAATGTTTATACATCAATGTCGAAATATGGGTCCCAGATGGAGAAAGACTGTTCCAAATGAGGGCGTACCAATGAGAAGTAGCATTTTCCAGACTTCTTGGTTGGTGAATCTTAGATTACATTTCAAAAGACTCAGCAGCATTCTGTTAGCTTTAGCAGCAATGGAGTTTGTGTGATTTTTCCATCTCAGTTGTGTGACAGCTGAATTCCAAGGTAATTCTTAGATGTCATATTCTGGAGCTCGATACCAAGTATGGAGTAGTTGTATTGTGGAGGTTGCTCCTTGCGTGTCAGGTGTTTGATGAAGCATTTACTTGTGTTGAAAGTCATACCCCATCTTTTGGCCCAATAGGCTAGCTGGTTCAGATCACCCCCAAGGGATTGAGAGTCGTTTGCTGGTGTGACTTGGCAATAAATCAAGCCGTCATCGGCAAATAATTTGAAATATGATGAAATATCTGCTGTTATTTCATTTATAAAAAGTAAGAATAACAAGGCACCAAGAACCATACCATGGAGGACTCCTAATTCCACTGAAATGAAATCAGAGGCTACACCATCGTCCACAACACACTATAGACTATTAGACAAGAATGAAGATCTATATCCAATGGTGGGTGTTTCCACTAATCCCATAGTAATGAATTTTGTGGAGCAGGTCCTGGAGCCTTTGCAACTCTTAAATTTAGAAGTAACTTTAAGATTCCTGCTGATTAAATGTTTATTTTTGTCATTGCTGGAAAAGGATGCTAGCTTTTGTCAAAGACGACGTTGTCATCTCCCTTGGTGAAGACAGGCTGATAGTGCCTATTCAGGATATCTGCCTTGGCTCTGGTGTCAGAATACACTCCACCACCATCTTTCAATAAGGATATCGCAAACATGTCCTGTCGTTTCATTTTGATGTACTGCCACAATGTACTTTGATCTTCCTCAAGGCTAGGAGCAACCACATTAGCGAGACAGCTTCTCTGTGCCTCCTTGCCTACTCCTTTGGTAAGCTAACTCTTCTGTGATCTTTAAAAGTGTTCCGGTCCATTAGAAATTTGAGTTACGTGCCTTATTATACAATAATTGCTTTTGTCCTGATCAAACAGTATATTTGCTTGTTGAACCAAGGGATATTTTGTACGAGTCCGTTTCATTGAGATGTGCTTCTCCATTAAAAACAATATAGTACGCCCTCAAATATCACGGGTTCTAATATTGCAGGTTTTGACCAATTGTGGGCAACCTATTGTGTTCTGATTTAGTTATTGTTGTATTTTGTTTTGGCCAATCACGGTTGTTGAACTGAGATGAGTCATTATTTGCATTGGCATTTACGATTAACTCTTATTACGAGCCTTTTCTTGTTTCTCGTACACCGTTAATTGTTAAAACCATACCAGCATATGGGAACGAAGCTCAGTTTAATGATGAATCGTCATCGAACAGGAAATGATATACGGAGATCCTGTAATACTTGATCTACAACATCTAGTAGATACACAACAATTAATAATGGTGCCTAAACATAAAACGATGGACAAAATTAGTTGTGCCAAAAGGCAGAGAAAGGTTGACATTGTGCAAAAAAAAAAAATCGACTTGGTAGATAGGTTGGCAAGAAGTCACAATGCAGCATCTGTAGGCTGCCATTATGGGATCAATGAATTGACTGTGCAGTAAAAATGAGTCAAGTATCTGTGCAACTGTTATTGCTCTGTAAAGCGCAAACTCCTCATTCTAGTGCAGTGATACTCTTATTGAAAGGATGGAAAAAGCCCTTAATGTTTGAATCAAGGGCCAAACAGAAAAAAAAGAGCCTTTGAGTGGACCGGTGTACAGGAGAAACCATTGCGGATTTACCTCTTTGAGAGGACCGGTGATACGGGAGAAGCCATTGTGGATATACCAACGTTTTGACAAGGTACCAGGGACCGAAGGCCCCAGTTCAACCATGGCAGACCATGGTGCTGCAAAAATCTACCTACCGCAGCTCATGGAACTAAACGCGGTGAAGGGATTTATGCCGAAGAGACGGGATTATTTTGAAAGAGGGTGCCATCTTGTACCTTCCTGTCCAAGCAGGATAGATCTGCTCCAGGTCAAGGTGGCTAAGGATCATCTTACCCTTCTTCAGGGTGGCAATGCATCAGGCCACTTTGTTGTGCTCTTGATGATCAGTCATCGCAAGTCCTACATCCACATCTTTCCAACCTCAACCCTCCCCCGAATAACAGCATCATCATCGGCATCCCAAGGTAAGTCGTGGGTTTTCTATTTACGATAGAGCACGTAATATGTTTACACTCACCCACCTCAATGGTTTGTAATAAATTTAAAAGGTAAAACTCTTGTTTTTGTTAATTTTATACTGTATTTATTTTATTTTATATTTATTTCTATGTTAACATGAATATATATATATATATATACTAGCGATACCCGTGCACATGCACGGGATAGCAGTACAACATAGCTGGTAGCAGATGACAGACCGTACACGGGGAATGACAAAAATACGCATTGTGCAAAATGCAAGTGGTACTATGGAACGCCAAGACTTCCCAAACATTGTCGGCATGTCCGCTAAGTGCCACAGCAATTTCATAGGGATCATGTGACGGCGAGCCGAGTTTTTAGTGTGCAAGCTTGGTATTATAATAGAGATATATATACATATATATATATTTTTACGGTGCCGGGGGTCGACCGTGAGCACGACCGCTCTGATGGAGCCGTGAGCCGGCTCGACCGATCGCCCGGAATGTAAAGGTCGTCGCCCCGGATAACTCCGGAACTGACGGGTCCCCTATCGGACCGATCTTCGCCAATGGATAGGCCACGTGGAGTAGGGTCAATTGCCAACTTCAATTTACCTAAGTACCCACGTGGTCCGACTACCGGGGAAGTTCACCCTTAGCCGAATTTGTCCAAATCGAGTGGCTATCGCCGACTCGGATCCGGCGTAACCGAGCGGAATTACCAAAGTCGGGCCGGAACAAATGAACAAGTTACGAACACTTCCTCAAACACGCGTCATGTCAAGCCAATGAAAGAAACACAGAACGAGCTGTTACATTCAACAATGGGGTATTTATTAATAATAATGGGGAACTAGGGAACACGTAAGAGCAGATTTAAACCGAAGATACGAATGCAATGCAATCATTTACAGCACACAAAGCACTTAACAGTTCTCTACTTGTTAGACGGGCCCACGGACACACATACGCACAAACACACCCAATAAATGGTGGCTGATGCATTTAATACGGTCTTCAGCTCGGAGGACAGATGAGCTGAAGCCCAGGGTCTGCCTCGGACCTTTCCACTTCGTGTGGTCTTCAAGCTGTTCGGACCGGGCACCAGCGTGGGCGAGCTGATATCAAATCACCGCGAGCCGCGATCCTTTCCGAGCTCCGGCGGATCCCCTCGCGCTCCGGACCACGTGCTTGTGAGACGAGGCGCCGATCCTTCCCGACCCGATGCTTCCCCGAAGAACCACCGACCAAGATGAGGCCAAGGAGTCGCACCAAGCCGGGAACCAAGCAGAGACCACGAAGAGCTCCACGAACCAAAAAGCCAGCCGAACCAGACCACGAAGCAGAGCAACAGCCACCCAAAGAACAACACCCCGACAAGAACCAACTCCGGCGAGCCAAGCAGAGGGTCCCTATCTTATTCCTCTTCGCCCCGCCTCGCTTCGCTTCGGCGTGACTCTGCGCCCTCGTGCGCCAGCCCCCCGCAACGCGGGTGGGGGATGTTTACCTTGCTGAATCTCATGACGACCCGTCCCAACCGTCATTCCCGTTTACGCTACTGAGTCAGCTGTTGAATGTTGAATCACGGACGGGAGGGTTCTTCTTTGTTGTTCTGACCTAACTATTAAAATAAATCACAGCCATTTACATAGATTTACCCATTAAACAATGGAAGGCGAGCTATCTATAGAACATGTACTTACGAGATAACTGAGCTAAAGGACCTGAATGATGAGTGCGATAATGGCTTCCAGATTCGCAACAAATATAAATAGATATATATATAAATATATATATATATATATATATATAAAATACACAAACATCTACATTTAGATCAATTGTAATGTGTTTATTTCTGGCTGCTGTCGATCTTCCTCAATAATTTTCTGGAAGTCCAGGACCGAATCCCCCACTTTCCAATTGGCCTTTGGTTCCACTATCGTGGTTTTTACTATCGCAGCATTTTCCAGCAACCTAACCCCCATGATATTTGATGGTTGACTCTAGTTGCCTTGAAACCATTCCAAAGCTCTTGAGGTGATCATCTGAAGGTAATTTTTCACAAAAGATTTTAGTCTTGATTTAAAAAAATAAGATTCAAAATAAAGATTTTAGTCCACACCCCCAGAAAATGATGCAGCAAAGCAGCCACAGGCTGCATATGAATAGCTAACTAAAATCCTCGAAGTAACCTGTGAATTTTTCTGAGTGTCTCACATAAACAAAAAACCCATATCTTGCCAAAAGTGACCACGTGTGACTTCTTTAAGGTCACACTGAGGTGAACAGAGCTGCTATCCACCAGGAGCGACTCCTTGAGGAATATCTGCCTACGAGAGATTCCGATGAGAATCGTTCTACAGAGTAACCATGAAAAATATGCGTTTGCCTCATAACGTCACCAAATGACGTCATAATGTCTCAAGCTTGACATATCTAGAAAGCACTCATCGAGGTGTTATTTGAGGTATACACGATATGGTTCCTAAAACTTGAAAATTTGACCTTGGGTCAAATATGTTTGACCTCAGCGCTAACCATGAAGGTCAAGGCCAATCGCACCAAAAACTAATCAGCTGAGCGCCAGACCATATACTACATTCCCATAAAGTTTGGAGATGATTCGATTAAAATTACTCAAAAAATAAGGGTTTCGGCGACCTCCATGATTTACCCAAAGTGACTGCCTTTGACCTTGACCTTTATGTTGCTGAAGGGTATTGTAATAATACTACGATATGTGTACCCACAAGAGTTTCCGATGAGAATTGTGCTCTACAGAGTGATATAAAGGTGAAAAATCCAATGATTACAGACAAACAAAAAAAAAACTTACCAAGTAACAGATCTTGCAAAAACGAAGTTTTGGCAAGATAATGACATGATGAGACATCTATGTACTTTTTATTTCATGAATAATGAACTTTTAGACATAATGACCAAAATAAATATAGTGTCTTTCAGATTCAAACTTTAAATCACAGAAGTATGATGAGGCAAGTGCTCTGATTGGAACACCAAATAGGAGAACATTTTGAAAGCTATACATATGAGAAGTAATAGATACGCATGAAAACATCAGCAATTTTTGAAGGCAAGATATTATAGAGGTCACCAGGATTATTATGATGTTAGATTGATGGTTTCAAGCATCAGTCATTTAATTGCCTTCGATCATGGCTTTTTATTTGTCTTCGGCTATATGAGCACGGGGAACACTCAAGGTCATTGTTGCTGGAATCAGTGTATCACAGGCCGTGCAGAGGTCCTGCCAAGCATACAAAGCAGTGTATTCAGCACTGGACTCAAGTTACGAAACCCTTACAAACCTGGCCCACCGGCACAATGGTGTTTTTTTGGGGGGGATGCCGGGATTTTTGTGCCGGTAGGCCAGGATTCTTGCGTTATTTTTTAAATCTGGCCTCCCTACACACAAGGGTGTTTATTTCACCATACACACAATATTCCTTTTCACAGTTCAATGTGATTCCCAAGTATGCCATTGGGAAAACAGTTGGCGTATTCTGGAAAGGAGCGCACACACAAGGAGTTACATTGTTATCTCACACATGCGAAGTGAAAAGCAGGGTTGAGGAATTGGTTCACTTTGTCTGTCTGCCCACAAATATCAGTTTATGATCGAGGAACAACTTGATTTCAATTGAATGTTATAGATTGAACATTAATCAGAACATGAATCAGAAAACAACCTGTAGTTTGGCAGTACTTTAGCTCTGAATCCCTCCCGATAGTGCATGCACAGAGAGGAGTGAGATATTTTTACTCCTTTTAGCAATGTCATAAAGGACACAAACAACAGGCACGAATAACAAACACAATGTGGTAAATAAAGTGGTGTAAAAGACATTGCATAAACAGCGGGAAACTTCCGAAAAATACATTTTTTACAACCTTTAAAATCTTTAATTTATTTCAACTGACTTATGTACTTGAACACTGGAACACAAATCACCTTTTTGGCACTTTCAAAAACCTTCCGTTTAGCAGGACTTGGACAAAATATTACAGCATTTTAAATCATCTCGACCAATCCAATTTGCTGCTCGCAGGCCCTGCCCACATCCTTATTTCTCCAGAATGCGTTCCATGAACTCTCCAGTTTTCTTTTTTTGGTGATTTTTTTTGCACGATCTAAGTCTCGTAGTGGAGCTGCCAAACAAACACATGGACCAACAGATGAAAATATGTGACACAACATAAGACTATTAGATGAGACAAACAGCCACTAAACTAGAGGGAGGTGCCGTCACTTCCCGGGGTACTCGGGGTACAAGTGATGTCACAACAAAGGCGCCACTTTTGCCACCGCACTCAGCGGGGCATTTCCTGAGGAGAAATTTCCTCTACCACATGAATGCCAACCAAGGGGGATTATCCACGCCATTAACCTTTTAAATGGTGAATGTACCAAGCAAGGAAACTATGTACCATTTTTAAAGTCGTTTGGCAGGTCAAGGCTTGAACCACGGGCCTCTCAGGCTCAGAGTGGACACATGAAACATTACACCCCAGAGTCTTGACTGACGAAGTCATTGTTTAAAAGGACATATATATATGTATATATATATATATATATATATAGTATATAATATATATATGTAACATACATTAATATAATGTACATACATACATATATATGTATGTACACACATATATATATATATATATACACACACATATATACATATATACACACATGCCACACATATATATACACACATATATACATACATGCACACACACATATACACACATATATAAATATATATATATGTATTATATACATACATATAGACATACATACGTATATATATATATATATACATATAATATATATACATAATACATACATATGTATGTATATATATGTATATATATACATATATATACATATATATATATTGTTGCGAATTCGCGCCCGTCGGCGTGCGATCGGCCACGTGACTCGAATCGCGACCGCCTCGCCCACCGGACGGACAATTCAGTCGTGACCCTCCGGGAACTATCGCCCGGAGCCAGTCACGGTGGGCCTTTCGACCTACCACAATCGTGCCAATCGGCCACCCGCGTAGGATAGGGTTGTTCGCCAACTCGACCTACCGAAGTACCCACGCGGATGGTAAACCGGGCGATCGTACCTCCGCGCAGGTCGACTCCGGACACGAGCCGCTTGGGCGGCCCGTTCCGTACTATCGGGATAACCGAGGCGTTATCGTCGACCTCGACGGTTCAGATTATTTACCGGGCGTTTTGCACCCACTACGAACCCTTTACGTGAAGCAGGATGGAGGGTCAATGAAGAAAAGACGAAGCGAAACGGGAAAACAGTTCACACAATGCACATTTATTCCGCGGCACACGGAGCACACATATAGCACGTATTTACAGCCACAATAGCAAATGCACATATATCAATTTAAGACAAAAACAATAATGCAAGCAACGCAGAGCTACGACCGACTAAACGCGAACACTCGGCAACACTTATACAGTTTCTACCTTACAAGACACGGCGCCACAACACGCATTCACACCTAAGCAAAGAAAAGACCCCCTCAAAGGCAAGGGAGTCAGACTGGCCCGTGGGCCTAATGCGCGTGGAACCTGGATGAGCGGCCAGGTCCACGAGACCGAAGGGTCCTACCCGCGCCTCCGTGGCGAGCCGCCAAATGTCGCTGCACGGCGTTTCGTGGGCACCTGCTGGTGTAAAGTGGAACGGGGCCCCCTTGTCGCACTCTCTCAGCGCGGGGAAAGGGGGAATGTTGATGCTCTGGGGAGGGAGTATGGCTGGCTTGCTCGAGTCCCGCGACGCGCGACTCAACGCGACCTCGTCGCCGACCTCCTCGTCCCGGACCCGAGCCTCCAGGTTCTCTCAGCCGATCTCCTCCGCAGCCGTTCGCCTCCGTAGCCGTCTGCCCCACTTCTGCTTCGAGCTCCGTCTCCCGACTCTGCCCCACCGATACTGCCTCGAGTCCGTCTCCCGACTCTGCCCACCGATACTGCTTCGAGCTCCGTCTCCCGACTCTGCCCCACCGATACTGCTTCGAGCTCCGTCTCCCGACTCTGCCCCACCGATACTGCTTCGAGCTCCGTCTCCCGACTCTGCCCACCGATACTGCTTCGAGCTCCGTTCCCGACTCTGCCCCACCGATACTGCTTCGAGCTCCGTCTCCCGACTCTGCCCACCGATACTGCTTCGAGCTCCGTCTCCCGACTCTGCCCACCGATACTGCACGATTCGCCTTGCGCTCGTCTTTTTATCGGCTTCAGGAACCCACCATATGCAAATTCTCGGATCCAACGACCTCAGGGGCGGAGCCACGCTCGCCGATTGGACGGAGAAAAAGGGGCGTGAGTCTTTCCTGATCCTCAAATTTGCATATGCCGATTTCCGTCAGGCGCTCTGGAGCGGGGCCAAGCCGCCCCGCGCTTCTAATTGGATGGATCAGATGTGGGCGTGTAGCATTCCTGATCCGAATTTCCTCGGAAAAACCGCCATCTGCACTCGCGGCTCGCGTGTATCGCTGAAGATGGCCCGACGCCCGGTGCCACAGGTGGTGCGGGAGTGGCCGTAGAGAAGGTGGTGGAGGGTTTTCGGCGGTGTCCGATGGCCATGGGCTGTTTGGAATGGCGGTGATGTGAGGTTTGCGTAGCGAGTGTGAAGGTAGGTTGTGGCTGCTGGCGTTGTTGTTGTTGTTGTAGTGGTTGGCTCAAAACAAAGTAGAACAGAAAAACGCCTAACTCAAAGGATCGCAGCCCGAATGAATCACATTAATTCCCTCTATACAACGGGTTTGGCTAACTACACATGTACTTAAGAATATATCTCACCTACGGGACCTTTTATGGTGTAATGCGAATTTCCACAGCCGTAACAATATATATACATACATTAATAACATAATACATATATATATACAAACATACATATATATGTATACATACATATATACATACATACATATATACACAAATGTATATATATACATATATATATATACACATATACATAATATATATATATATAATTACATAACATACATACATATATATACACATACAGTAGACTAGCGTAAGTCGTCACCATCGGGACAGAGAAAAAGTGACGACTTAGACATGTGACGACTTACGCGTATGCAAACATTCATGATGACTGTGGGGTGAAGGATGAAGTGCGCGTGGCCTGACACGTATGTGTGAGAGGCGCAACAATCTCTAAGCCGGCTCTGTACCAAAAAAAACCAATCCTCGGGCATAGGTGGGGGTTCATTGGTTAGTTGGAAGTGACAAGCAAAGATGAATTCATGAATCACTTTATCAAAAGTAAAGATAATGAACAACTGTAAGCACTCATATACCATCGGTGATGGTATATGACCATCGACAAATGTGGAATGAATGGCTGTTAGAATTCATTCATTGGAATAAATGTAGAATGAGTTTTCATATGAATGAAAAACTCACATACCATCGACAAATTACATGACACACAATCATCGTGATGACTACCACTCAATACCTATGTGTAGTGAGTGTGGTGATGTACAAAACAAGCCAATATAAAACCAAAATCGGAACTCAACACCAAGCTCGATCGATCCTTTACTCCTTCGCCAGAGACTGCATTGCTCACCTGTCTACCTCTCCAGATGCATGTGGGACGGCGCGCTGACTGAGCTGAACGCAGCGCAGTTATAAATAGCCCGCGCATCAGATTCCATGAAATCGGCTTCCAGAGGCAGCATCCATGTGACGAGTTAGGCGTTGTAATTTACTTGAGTTTGCATTACGCAGGAACGGACAACATCTGACGACTTAGATGAAGTGCGACTTAGAGATGACGACTTACAGACTTTATTCAAAGTCTGTAAGTCGATTTAACATTAGATAAATTCGGGACTTTTTGACGCTGCCGACTTAGGCGAAGTGACGAGTTACACGCTGCCGACTTACGCCTAGTCTACTGTGTGTATATATATATAATATATATATAATATATATATATTATATATATATATATATATATATATACATATACAGGGGCTGCAAAAGTTGGATACAGTAATGAAAAACAAACGTGCGCACAAAACTTATTTTATTGATTATACAAGCATATCAATAATAACATACCAATAATAAACATATCAATAATAAACTTTATCCTCAAATGTTCAATTAATGAATTCTAGTATTAAATTAATCCAGGCACTACTATTATAATACTGGTATAATCCTTGCTGTATACCTACTTTTGCAGCCCCTGTATTATGTATATATATATATATATATATATATATATATATATATATATATACTATATATGTAGATATACATACATACATATATATGTAAGATAACATACATACATATATTATAAATATACATACATATATATAAATAATATACATATACATACATATATAATATATATATATACATACATATATATATATAATATATATAATATATATATATATATAATATAATATCGGCATTCCTCACTTAACGACCGAATTCCGTTCCTACGACTAGGTCGTTAAGCGAATTGGTGTAAGCGAGGATTTTTTTAAATGTTTATACAAGTAGTGTACTATACTGTAATAAACAGAATAGAGGAAATAAGCTCTAATATACATTACTTATGTTTGCATACTGTAAATACAGTACAGTAATACATATACAGGTAATAAATACCCTCTAGTTCTAATATAGCCGCATTCACTTTCGAGAACACACCAGCTAACCCCTTTATAGTGAACTTTTTTTGTACTTCTTCCATTCTTTCCTCTTCTTCTTCCACTTCCAAGTGCTGCTGCGCTTCCAACTCCATTAAATCTTCATAGTTAGCTCTACCTCGACATATTCCACTAATTCTTCAATATTGTTACGGTTGTGGAAATTCACAGAACACCATTCAGGCTTCCCAGAGATCAGTTATGTCGATAAGTGTGTGTTCAGATTAGATGTCCCCACCGATGTCAAAGGGATTATTCGTGTAACCAGGCTGTGATCTTTGAGTCAGCCATTATTATTTTGCTATCTTTATTTTGGATCAACCACAACCCGCCTTCACAACCACGCCATCCCCACCAGCAGCGCCAACCACAACCGCCTCTCAACAATCACGCCATCCCCACCACAGCGCCAACCACAACCACTATCTCAACAACCACGCCATCCCCACCACAGAGCAACCACAACATCGCCTCACCTTCATCTCCACAAACGCCGCCATCTTTTCGCCACCCGGCGAATCCCCGGACGAGCGGCATCTCCGCCGACAGACGCGGGAGCTGATGATTTCTACAACGTCCGCTTTCCACGGCTGATGATTCCTGCAACGTCCGCATGGTAGATGATTTCACCCACGTCCGCCATGTCCGAGCTTCGCAAAGAGATCGGATCAGAATCACAAAAGGGCGGAGCCAGCGGGGGGTGAGAGGTGAGAGATCAAACGCACCTCCCACGGACCCCATAAAAAGGCGCGCTGGAACGCACAGGAGTCAGTTTTTGCCGGCAGAGGAGTGGTAGTCTGGATCGAGCTGGTCGAGTCGGAGAAGCCAGCAGCCTGACAAGGTTCGAGTCCAGTGGAGGGCAGTCGAAGCTCGGAGCGCAGCCAGCCTGCCGTGCCGCGCAGAACCACGGGTGGTGAGAAAGCCGGAGAGAGGTCGCCAGCCGGCGACAGAACGGTCCGAGCCAATCGCTGAGGAACGGGCGGGCTCTTAAAAGAGCATCAACTCTCGAAAGAGCAAAGGCCCGTTCATTCTCTGAGGCGTCGTCGGCTAGGACAAACCACCAGGCCGCACGGCGGGCCTGGGCCAAGCCAGTCGCGCAGTGCCAACTGCCATGTCGACGAAACGTCGAGGGTCAACCAGCGAGTCACCATGAAGGTGGCAGTAACCAGCACGGCCTCTCGGAGCTCCTGTCTCCACAGCTCCGTGAACTATTAAAGGCCCACGAGGTCCAGTTCTGCCCTTTCCTTCCTGGGGTTTTCTTTAGTAGAATGTCGTGGCGCCTTGTCCTCAAGTAATGAACTGTAAGTGATTTGTGTACATAATAATAGAACCGATGTAATTCTCTTGG